>QNUK01000131.1:1160000-1697042 GCA_013621035.1 Clarias magur
GAGACATAACAGAACTGGGGTAAGAGAGCATATGAGATTTTATTATCTCATATCCCTTGGTACTGTCGATTATTGGCAAACAAAGAATACAAAACAGCATTTTTTTTTCTTTCTATTTTTTAGCTGCTTCTGTTGCTTGTTTTCATCTTTGCACCTGTTCGCTAACACACACGCACACACATACGCACATGTTCAGAGAGAGAGGGAAAGAGAGAGAGAGAGAAAGATCTACCCTACTATCTCCTAAGCTACAGTCAGCATCTCCCCCTCCCCTTCCAGTGCATACGCATTCCTGCCTGCTACATTTCATGCAGACCTGGCAACCCTGCTGAGCACCACAAACCCTGTTCTAATAGTCCACCATAGCAACTAACTAGTAACTAAAGGAATTCATTTTGAAGTGTAACAAAATGTACTTGAGTTCTTTAATTTCATTGGCCAGGATGCATTTAATAAATTGTATTTAAATCCCGGGTACATTAATGCACATTTTCTTTTTTTAGTATACATTTCTCTTTTAGTATACATTTTTAAAAAACTAAAAATAAAAAATTAACTAAGCAATTTTTCTTTTGGTTAAATCAAGAAAAAAGACTGACATGAGAATGTCTCTTTAAAGATAAATGATTACAGGAATGAAAAATTGAATAAAATGTTAAATATATATATATAAAATACAGTTTTAATGTCATGTTTAATAAATGTGAAATAAGACAAACAAAACACTTCAGGTTATATATTAGAGAAAAATAATGTGTTAGAGGAAAATGAGACATTTTAAATTCAGTACCTAACAGGTTTCATCACTCCACTGCACTTTTGATTATTTTCCTATAACAGAACAAGAGCTTATAACGCTTATGCTATTTTCTACATTGCTTATCCTGGCCACAGCAGGTCTGGAGCCTGTCCCAGTGTTTGGATACACTCTGGATGGGGTACCAGTCTATCACAGAGCACAAACACACACAAACTCACACATTATGTGAAATTTGGAAACTTTAGACCAAAGAGTCTAACCTCGCTGTGGAGTATGGAAGGAACCAGGAAACCCATCAAGTACAGGAGAGACATGAAAACTCTATTTGCACAGACCCGAAAGAAGGACTCAAACCCTTAAAACATTATGTGCCGCCACAAATAATTTACAAAAAAATAATTAAGAGTGTTTTATTAAGTGTGTTTTAATTAAATGTTATTCTGCAGTAACTATCATTCAACAACAAACAAACAAAGGCGCTTGAGTAATAATAATAATAATAATAATAATACATACATACATACATACATACATATTTTAAAAAAAAACTTTTTTTAAGGTTTCTTGGTTTCTGTGTACTCTTGTTATGGAGGACATTGCCCGGGTTGTTTGCTAATGAACAGTTTTGACTATGATTAGTTTTGCCTTGAGAAACATTGGCTCAATGTCATTTAGTAATAACCACCAATGAAAATAAAATCTGCACACAGTCCTCACACAAACCGTCCAGCCTTTATTCTTTCTATGAAATATTCCCTGTGTCATGTCATAGAATTTTTGCCCTGCCACTGTCATCCCTGGCTTGCTCATTATGGTTCTTAATATAAATCTACATCCATATTGCACAATATTCCCGTGCAATCACAGAAGAAAAACGCCACTTGTGTGACTCCCTTATCATTCAGTACGTTCAGGTCGTCAGCTGAATTGATTTTATTGCCACATAAGGTTGCTGAGTCCTGACCTGAACAAGTGAAGTAACCTCAGATCATGACACTGCATAATCTTATGCAGTATAATAAATAATATATATGTATGTGTACGGAAATGCTCATACAGTACTTCACTATTATGCAAAGCTTTGAATTGTCCTGTTGATATTTTTTTTAATGCAATTTCACCATATGTTTAAGTGACCTCTGTTCATAATTTTTTTTTCCATCCACATTTCTTTCACAAAGTTGATGGTTCAGCACTCTCCTTACAAGTTTACAATTTTATTGAAGGGTTGTTAACCAAGTTCCAGTAAGTTCAAATCTCCTTAGTTGTTTTCTTTGCTTGATGCAGCCCAATACTGCGACCATTCTGAAATGGTGACTTTCTTGGCCAGACAGAGTATACGTAAATATTTCACTGACACTTAATTATCGAAATACTGATCACTAATGATCACCAACCTGACACAACGTACTGATCCACAAGCCATCCTTAAGCCAGCTTGAATGGTACATTCAACAAACAAACTCGATAAAATCTCGTAAAACCTGAAGAATTCTGACGGTGCAGGATCAGGTGATGATCATATTGTTGTCCTTTTCAAATTGGATTAGGCAGAGCTTTGATCCAAAATTACACCCCGGTGTTGAAAACAAGTGCTTGACTTATAAACAAGTACAGATTTAGCGCTAATAGCTTTTGACATCCTCAATCAATATTGTGCTGAAATGAAGCAGAGTTCAGATGCCCTGGTCAATAACTGCATGGTCCACTTCCTCCAAGGAGGCAGACTCTCATTATTGTGTTTTGTTTTGGTTTAACTAAAAAAAAGGGGGAATTGATGTGAATAAAAACTATTTTTCTTTTTAAAAAATGTGGGTTAAAGTTAATGAGTGATTTAGCTATTCTAATATTCATGAGCATTGTAATTTTTATCCTGTCATGAATTACTTTATAATATATATAAAAATACATCACTATACCCACAAGTTTTTTTTTTTTTTAGCAAGAGCGTTATTCTTCATGGGTGGATTGTGCTTTTATTTGCATGATGATTGCTCCTTTCATGTGGCGAGATGATGATACGCAGCATTTAATTATTTCTTTCTTTTTATAATTAGTCATTTGTTGAGACAAGCAGAATTGCACGCCATTGTTCGCTCTGATCCCGATATGTGGCAGGCCAAAATAAACATCCTCCCACTATGACATTGGTGACAGATTGCACAGCACGTTCAGTCATCTGCGGTGCACAGCAGTGAAGGGGGACTAAGTCGAACAGGGTTAACACAAAAGGAACGCCCACAAAAATCTCCTTCGTCTTGCACAGCTAGACATAATGGAGAAATGTGTTTGAGGACTGCGGCCAGGCCTTATAGGTTAGATGTCTGTCTGACAGGGACAAAATGGAACAAGATAACGCAAGAACAGCGAGGAAAGAGAGAAAGAGAGAGAGGAAGTGAGAAAATCACAGCAGTTACAAGGTCTGTTAGCATGATCGGTGTTAAGGTATCAACAGGTTAGCATTTAAATCGTCTGCCACATTGCAAGAGAGAATAGGATTAAAATAAAACTACAGATTTCATCTAAATACCAGGATCAGACAACATGATAAATCTGACAGTTTGATAACTCATGGAGCTGGTAAAATGTTTAATGTATTTCTGAATCTCATATTTGGTTGCCTGGAATGCTCATGGCTAGGCAAAAGGAGACAGTGCACAGTGAAATACTTTTTTTTATGCACACCACTGGTGGGTGCTTGGGTCAGAGCACAAGGTGAGCCATGATATAGCGCTCATGGAGCAGACACGCTTCAGAGCCTTGCTCAACAGCCCACAATCAGCGCCTGGTGCAGCCAGAGCTTGAACCATCAATGTTCTTGTCAGTACCCCATAGTCTTAACCCACTACAGTCTATATGAGTATACAGATGTTATTAATATAGTCTTAATTTCTTAAAGTAATGATGGCCACTTGTTTTTCTTTACTTAGCTGCTTTTTTTGATTTTCCACCTCTGTAAGGTCACAAGCCTTGAGCTCCAATGATTTGGCTATGCATTAACAATTAAATATCACAAATAACTTCCGATGTCCACTATGAACTATGCCAAATTCAATATTGAGACAAATTGGTGTGCCCTAATGAAAAAGGCTGGGAATGTGGGAAAGCATCAGGGAACGAAGATTGGACCCATCATGCATAGTGTCCACTATACAAACCCCTAGAAGCAGTGGTGTGATCTGGGTTTGTTTTAGTTCATCAGGCCTTAGCTCAGCAATATTATGTAACAATAAAATGTAAGTAGTAAGCTGACTCCCTGAATTTACTGAATGACCAGGTTATTCCATCTACTTGTGTTTGAGTTTTTTGTTTCTGATGGCACTGCCATATTCCAGGACTTAAATTGTTTGAGTGCTTCTGGGAGCATGAGGAGTCATTTTCACATAAGCATTGAAGGAATATTAGAATGTGCAACCCCCCCCCCCCCCAACAGCACACACAACTGCTGGTAGATGAACAGAAACATTGTTGATCTTTTGGCAGCTCCCATCAAGGGGTCATCACAATGGACCATTCGAACCACACATAACTTGGCACAGGTTTTACACCAGATGTCCTTCCTAACACAACTCTCCAATTTTATCTGGGCTTCCTTCTAGCATTGCATGGGTTGGCTGGGGTTAGGGCTTTGGCAGGGAATCAAATAGGCCTTTTGAGCCCCCAATGCCCCAATGATTACAACAGAATCATTTTTAAAAGGAAAATATAAATAATTAATAATTATTATTATATTGCACAATAAAATGATCATTTATTAAACCTTGATTGAAATTTGTTTGTCCTTCGTGCATAGGTTACTTGTTTTCCACTCCTGAATATATACACTACCACTTAAAAGTTTCGGATCACTTCCTAACTTCATGGTCGTTTCCGTTTTTGTTTGTTTTTTTTTACTTCATTGTAAAGCAATGCTGAAAGTGTCCAAAATATGCAATAATTCTCTTTTGAACAGTTAATGTTGAGATGTATCTGTCATAAACACACGGAGATGGACCAGAAGACTAGCAGTTAGCCCTGTAGCATGGATGGTAAACCCAAACGCGGAAGTAGCGCGAGCAGGCAGGATAACCACGCTGTTATTTTTAGAACTCTCCCGAGAGCAAGAGTCTACACAAATAAACTCGCGTTCTAATAACACACACTCAATCGAAAGCAAAACCCAAGAAAGGTGAAGTGGTGAAGGGTTTTAGCTGAGAAGTATGGAATACTGGGTGGATCCGGAGCACCGCAGGCAGCTGGAGCCGGTAGGTGACGGGGTTGATTCGGAGGGTGATGCGGTATGGACCTATGAAGCGAGGTGATAATTTCCTGGATTCTGTCTGCAGGTGTAGATTTTTTGTAGACAGCCATACCTTGTCACCTACATGGTACAATCGCCCTGGTGGGTGTCGACGGCTGTGCTCAGTGATGTAGCGGGTGTTGGCACGTTTGATGGCAAGGTTTGCTTGGTTCCATAGCCGTCGACACCGACGGACCAACTGTTGGGCCGACGGTACTTTAACCTCCGGTTCTTGGTGGTCGAACATCGAAGGCTGGAAGCCGTGGCATGCCTCAAATGGGCTTAAGCCGGTGGCGGATGAAATGTGGAGGTTGTGTGATAGTTCAGCCCAGATGAGGTAGCGAGCCCAGGAGCACTGACGGTCGGCGACAAAGCACCTCAGGTAGCGCTCCAGTTGTTGGTTGGTCCGTTCCGTCTGACCGTTAGTCTGTGGGTGGTAGCCGGAGGACAGACTACAGGTGGAATGGATCAGACGGCAGAAGGCCTTCCAGAACCGTGAGGTGAACTGAGGCCCCCTGTCCGAGATGATGTCCTTTGGGAACCCATGCAGGCGGACTACATGTTCTAATATCAGCTCGGCTGTTTTCTTAGCTGACGGGAGCGCGGGAAGGGCCACCAGGTGCACAGCTTTGGAGAACCGGTCGACGATGGTGAGGATGGTGTTCTTTCCTTCGGAAACCGGCAGGCCCGTGATGAAGTCGATGGCAATGTGTGTCCAGGGCCGACGGGGACCAGGAAGTGGTTGAAGCTCGCCCGGAGATGGTTGATTTACATCCTTGACCCTGGCGCACACTGGGCATGCCTGGACGAACTTGTGAACATCCTTGGTCATGGTGGGCCATCAGACGGCGCGCTGTATGAATTGAAGGGTGCGAGGTGTTCCGGGGTGTCCAGCGAGGAGAGAGGAAGGCCCGCACTGGATGACCTCCGTCCTGATGGTGTTGGGTACATAGAGTCGACCAGACGGCACACCTGCCGGTTCGGTCTCCGCAGCCTGTGCCTGGCGCACCCTCGTCTCCAGATCCCAGCGGAGTGGTGCTATGATCCTAGTGGGAGGTAGGACAGGCGCGGGCTATGACAGATGGAAGTTGTAACTCTCGAAAAAAAAACGCCCACCGCGCCTGTCAAAGATTAAGCTGTTTCATTCTTTGGATGGTGATTAGATTCTGGTGGTCGGTCCAGACGATGAACGGCTCTCTGACGCCCTGGAGCCAGTGACGCCATTCCTCCAGAGCCCACTTTATGGCCAACAGCTCGCGGTCCCCTACCCCGTATGGCTGCTGAGTGGGGTCAGGTTTTCTGGAGAAGAAGCTACAAGGGTGCAGCTTCTGTTCTGGACCTCATTGGGAGAGAACGGCCCCGGCGCCCACATCCGAAGCGTCCACCTGCACAATGAATGGTTTGATCACGTCTGAATGGAGGAGAATTGGTGCGGTGGTGAAGTGATGACACAATTCCTGGAAAGCAGAGTTTGAGGGTGTTGGGGTGAAGGGGTGAGAAGGGGTGAGATGGTCGTGTCAGGGTGGTTAAAGGAGCTGCAACCATACTGTAGTCCCGGATAAAGCGACGATAGAAATTCGCAAACCCTAGAAACTGTTGAAGTTGCTTGAGGGTTTTGGGTAGGGGCCAATGACGCACAACTTCCAGTTTCTGCGGGTCCATGGCCACACCCTGGGGCAAGATAACACAACTCAGGAACATGGTGGAGTGCTCGTGAAAAGCGCACTTCTCCAACTTACAATACAGTTGATGGGTGAGCAATCTCTTGAGGACTGCCCTGACGTGTTGGACATGTTCGTCAACAGTCCAGGAGTAAATGAGGATGTCGTCTAGGTAGACGAACACCCAGCGGCCTAGCATGTCTCTGAGAACATCATTGATGAATTGTTGGAATGCAGCAGGTGCGTTACAGAGTCCAAAAGGGATGACCAGACTTTCATAGTGTCCTGTGGGGGTGATGAAGGCCGTTTTCCACTCATCACCTTCTCTAATGTGCACCAAGTTGTAGGCACTCCGGAGGTCCAACTTAGTAAAGATGGTGGCACCAGAGAGGGCGTCCAGGGCAGAGTTGGTAAGCGGCAATGGGTGTCGGTTCTTGATGGTGATATCGTTGAGCCCCCGATAATCGACACATGGATCTAAGTCAGCAGGTGAGGAGAAGACAGACGGACACAGTGTCAGCGATAGCATGGGCAAACTCAATGACTGAGCAATGTGTGGAGCTATCTTGTCTCCTTTTATGCTTCCTGAATAACGACCGTACTACTTCCAGGTCCTAGTGCCGGTCGTGTTAGGAGTGCGCATGACAGTATCTGCTACTCATGATCTGTAAAGCCTTCATAACGGCTCCAATCCGACGTGCTGTTAATTGGTGATTTTTGAGGCTGGTAACTCTAAATGATCTTCTCCTCTGCAGCATAGGTAAGTTTCATCATGGTGCTTGATGGGTTTTGCAAATCCACTTCAGAACACTCTTCTTGCAAGAACTATTCCAGAAAGGCTGACCTCCGATTCTTTGTTGTTGTTGTTATATAATTACAATAAAATGTAAAAAGATAATAATAATAATAATAATATAATAATAATAATAATAATAATAATAATAATAAATCACTAAACAAAAGCAAATAAATTTGCAAGTGATCCCAAAGTTTCAAGTGGTAGTTTGTGTATACAGTATATAGGCAGATCCTAAATCTAACTAATACAAAAGTCATGTATAAAAGTATGCAATTTGATTCTTTTTCCTAGGGCAGCAGATATTTGATAAATTGTCTGGAATCTCTTTAGAACAACCTGTTCATTGTGTAAGTGAACAAGACAAAATTGCATTACAAAACAGAACATTATCAGTTTTTACAGTTATCTAATTTTCAAGCCTTAAGATTCTTATCATTTTCTTTCTGAGCATAAGCAGCAGAGTTGAAAATATATGCAGTATGCCATAGTTGACGACAGAGAAACTATTTTAATAGAGGTATATCACCCACTCACTCACTCACTCATTGTCAACACCGCTTATCCTTTATACAGGGTCATGCGAGGGCCTGGAGCTTGTCCCAGGAGACCCAGGGCATGAGGCAGGGTACACCCTAGATGGGGTGCCAAACCATCACAGGCCACACTCATTTGGGAACGCTAATAAGCCTCATCTGCATGTCTTTGGACTGTGGGAGGAAATCAGAGCATCCAAAAGAACTCAATCAAGCACAGGGAGAACATGCAAAAAGACCCGAGGTGGAGTCTGGAAGTGCAACGCACAATGCTAATGCAACAATGCTAACCACTAAGTCATTGTTCCATCTAATAGAGGTACATATTAAAAATAAAGAATGATTAAAGAATAAATAGGTAAATAAAAGATGTTTAATAAAGCCAAGCTTCCCTGGACAAAACCAGATGCACTAATAAACATTAAAAAATAATAAAATTTAATTCTCTTTTTAGTTGTGTATTAATTTTTAGAATTTTTAAATTTATTTCCTCACCAATGTTTTCATAATACGGTCTTACCTGTTTTAGATTTTTTTTTTTTTTTGACAGCTTAATTAATTAATTATTTGCTATCTACAGATTATAATGATTGGGTGGACCTGTGTATAACAGAGTGGTGAAGGTAATTCCAGAGTGAACACAAAGGCATGGAAAATTCCTTTGAAACAGAAGGAATTTAGTCTAGTTGATTTCATCGAAATTTTATGTGGGTTCTTTTTAAAATGTTAAAGGTAAGGTAAAAGGAAACACACTAAAACTGAATGTTAAGGTATATATAGTATATAATAATGACAATATGAAAATGTTGAGCTACAGTTAGCAATAAGCTTTCATTATGTTAGAAATCTTTAGAATTCCTGCCTTGGGGTCTGTGTGCATGGATTTGGTATGCTTTCCCGGTCTTTTGTGAGTTTTCTCTGGGTACTCTGGTTTCCTCCAACAGTCCGAAGACATGTAGATCTGGTTAATTTGTGTTCTCAATTTGCCAGTAGTGTGTGAATGGCATGTGAATATTAACTGGAGGTCCTACCATGGTTGTAAAAATGGGAATAAATAAAATGGCAATCACCATTGGCTTTCACAGTCCCTAGTTGGACTACAGATGTTCCTAGATGGATGGGTGGAATTAAACAATAGCACCCTGGCCAACAATTTACTGGTGTTGGAAGCAACTATTCCGTTGTTAGTTAGCTGAGTTGTCAAAATCACGTAGCTTACTGTTACCCCAGACTGACTGGCATTATGTTTGTTTCTTGCATTCTCCAATTTCTTATCTGCAGCTCCGGCTTTACCAATCTGAGGGTTTCTGTAGGTCTGATTTAATAAGGGAGAAATGCTACAAAGTCAAGTCAAGGCTTTCAAGACAAATGAGGACTTGATAAAGTTTCTTGTGAATGAAGGAGTGAACACATTGACATTTACAGAAGACATCAAGAACAGTACAGTGATTGGACTCTTAGCCACAATAAAACTTTGACTGACATATCCTGGCCTATGCTGAGCTGCCGGCACTTTTGGGTTTTAAGAGTTAAAGGTCATATGTTTGTGAATGAGAATGTCGGCTGAGGTGGCTCCGAGCCGACTGCAGAAGCATTCAGTGAGTGGAACACCTAATCGTTGAAAATCATCAGATAACTTGTCGCCAACTTGTGGAAGTGATGCATCTCTCTGTGGGAACTGTACACACAGTCATTCACCAACACCACTTGCACATTACAGGACGTTTGCTGGGATTTATTGCCACATCCTGTATACAGTCCTGACCCCTCTCCAAACCATTTCAAATTGTTTGGGCCATTAAAGGAGTTCCTGGGAGGCCAGCATTTTAGATGTGAAGCAGGCAGTCTGATCATAAGTTAATCATACTGAGAAATCTTTCTACCTTGATTTTATCCAAGCATTCATAAAAATGCTGGGAAATAAAGATAGATTTTACTGACTTAACTGTGTTCTGTCATTCTGTCAGGGGAATTTTTCCAAACTAATACTCCTGCACTTCATTATGCTAGTGTATTAGCCTGGAAAAAACATAGTGCTTGCAAAATTTTTAATGAAAGAGGAAGCTACTTTTTAAGAGGACAGAGTGTGGATTTGATTAATTTAAAATATTTCTGTATTAAACCTCATGTACTATAATGCATACGTTGCTAAATGTATTTAGGCAGTAAAGAAATACTTTTAAATGACTGGCATTAGAAAATATTCCTTGATTGATTGATTGATTGATTGATTGACTGTGACACAGATGAATATTCATCAAAGTGCATTTGAAATTTGCACAAATGTAACTTAGAAGAAATAGATTTCATACCTTGATGTTCAGTTGAAATGCACAGTAACAAAAACAACAAATTATAAACTACAAACAGGCCTCCTGTAGTTACACTGATCCCTATACATTTGTCTAAATTTGCAAAATTTCCCTGAGCATCTGGGATTCATATTCCACTACTTATGACAAAAAGGCCATGCATGGCGGCACAGACACTAAGGCTGAAACAATAAACTGAGACCAAATTAACCTCCATAATGAACCTCATTATATGCATAATAAAGGGATGAAGGGCAAGAGGGGCATTTAATACATATCGTCTAATCATGGTGAACTATTAGGCCTCCAGGTTTGTCCATGTTCTCCTGAAAACAGAAATAAGGTTTAGAATGATGGATGTTGGCACACCCAATCCTGCGGCACTGACAAAATATGAGCTGCATCCAATTTATTCTTCAGTGTCACTATGATTTGAAGAGAAGCAAGCAGTGTATTGATTCAGACTGGATTAGCGTTGGGGTTGCAGAATTTGCCAGTGCAGCACCATTTAGACCAGCTGAAAGGATTACAGATTTAATCATATCTCCTGAGAATCGTATGGATGTGTGGAATCATGATGTAAAGGCTGTTCTTATCAGCTTGGATGGCTGTTATCATCATGACCCTGGATTATGGCTGCCTTCTTGATCAGGGTGCTAAACAGCACCCTGATCAAGAAGTCAGCCATAATCTATATATATATATATTTCCTCATTTAAAAAAAAAAAAAATCAGCTGAGACACGAATGCACCGATACCTTCACTTCTTTAGCAGAAGTGAATCTTTGTCATCAAACAGATGAACAACTGATGGAGCAAAAGTGTGTGGACGTGAATTGTCATGCAAGATAACAACTTCTTTCAATACAGTCCTCTGCATTTAGTATGACGTTTAGGCTTCAGCTCGTCAATAAGCATCTCACTGTAACAGCCACTGTTGATTGTCGAACCTTTTTCCTGATAATTTTCCAATACTTGAGAATCCCAGAAAACTTTTTCTTGGTCGACAATTGAGAATGTTAAAATTCCACATTCTTTGGTTTGATCTAATGCATTTGTACACAAACCACCCAGTATACACCATCAACAAACAAAGGGGATTTTCAAAGAGAATTCAAGATTTGTCATGTGATGTTGCCTATGTTGAGTCGTACCTTTATATAGAGGCCCACTTAGAAATTTCTCTGTACCAGCCAACAATAACTATTTCCAGCTAGAATAAAAAAAAAAATTGCTGTAATGGAAACGTGTTTGCTCCATCATGTGCAGATGATGCAGAGTCCGACTCCTGGGTGATGCTATAGCCATCTGTAGAGGGAGTTTGTATAGCAGATTGGCAGCACTCTCTCGGGCAGGACGGGTGGCATGCTAGCACTCCTGCATCAATCATAGCAACACTAGACAATCACTGGCATCTGTAAGCTCATGCAAGCAGAAAGGGAGGATAACACTTTCCTTTGAGTGTTTTACGCCACTCCCTACAGCTCAGAAAGATGTGGTCAGTGGTTACATGTGCTTCAGAGGAATCACGTGATGGCCTGCACCCTCCCTGGTTGGCAGCTGTCATTGATGGGGGTGTGTCCTAAGAGACGGGTGGGACACATTAAATTAGAGAGAAAAAAAATGGTAGTTAAGCAGAAATTATATAACAATAAAGAAATCTAATCCCCCCCTAAACATGTTAAACTGTTATGTGTAGTTTGTGTGTTGTTATAATTCTAATGTTGTCTTGGTGTTACTGTTTAAGTTTAAAACTGCCATTGGACAGTGCCATGTCCAGGTAAACTGACAAGGTTTGATCACATATTGCTTGTATACCTGTTAATTTCCCAATAATGTGACTGGATTAAACTTCCAGATTGTTTAAAATGTGAGAAGATTCACTTAAAATCTTAGGAGTTTTAACACATTCATAACAAGACCCCTATCAGAAAGTATCAGAAAACCGTAACAGCATCATTATGCACACAATTAAAATCTATACACCCTGCACCTGTATAAAAGCATGAATTTGTCTGGGCTTGAGTTCTGCAAGACATGATTGCATTGCAATTTCAACAAACACGACAATGGCACAGGATTGCTGCAGACATCTTTTTTTACCTGAGCTAAAAGATGCTCAATAGGGACGAGAAGTGATAAAAACTTGCTGGTACGGTTCTGGAAAATATATATGATGCCCCTCAGACATGCTTTTGTGGAAATCCAGGGCCCTAATCTAGGTAGCCAAGAAAACATCCCCACACTATCCAATTCTATTGATACCAGATTCTAGGCCTTACATCAAGATGATGCAAAAGCCAAATGCAATCGCCCAACCAATTAATATTTTTTACTCCTCAGTGGCACATTGTAATGATCTTGTACCCTTGGAGACATGCTTGTTCTTTGCTGACAGTAATAGCACCCAGCATGGTCTTACGCTGTTGTACACGGATGGGCTCAATTACATAAAAAGGTTAAATCTAGAAGCTGAAAGGGTTTATTGATTTGTACCTCTGTTGGAAGCCTTATTGGTACTATGTAGATCCTTACAACAGAGAGTCTTCCTATCATGTACTGTTGTTTTACTCTTAGTAACTCTTTGGGTAGCTAAGTATTCATTTCTTTTTTCTTTTTTTTTTGTTCGTCTAGCTTTTAGGTTCTCAACCCCACATGGGGTGGGCAGAAGTGTAGCTAGGTTCAATGGTATTGGAGCTCGGTGGTTGATATTACAAATCTTATTGAAGGTTGCAAGCTAAAAACCCCAGCACCACCACGCTGCCACTGAGCAAGGACCTCAACTTCTTTGATGTATTATAAGAAAACATTAAGTTGCTCTGAATAACAGCATTTTTTTTTTTTAAATGTGAATGTAAACCCAACTAAACCCAAAAAGCCCCAGTATTTACTACCATTTTATGAGGTACTGGGTTCAATGTCCTTGAATGCATCAAATCGAAGTAGTGATCTAGGATGGATGTAAAACAACATGAGGTTGTTGTACACTAGCAGTCAAATGTTTGAAGACATCTTCTAAATCCATGCTCTTTCCTGATTTTTCTTTCTTTTTACACTGTAAAACTTGGCAATACTGTTCTTGCAAGAAACAGCTGGAGACAGAAACAGAAAGACCTTCATGTCTTAAAATACCAACTGACATTGATGTAACTTTAATATCTAACGCCATATGTGTTATTTCACAGTTTGAAAAAAAGAAAAAAAAAGAAAAATCCCGTAATGTTCTAGAATGTAGAAAACAAATGACCGGTACTGTATTTTTGGGTCACTGGCTAAAAGAATTAAGATCCCCAGATCTAGGACATTATGAAGTTTGATGAATGATGTTTTTTTTTTGCTTCTTGACCATTCTTCCCATTTTTATTTGGCCCTGACCCACTTGCAAGATTGCTTATTATTCGCTTTTATTTTCCACCCAACTTTAAGTAAATTGTGCTTGAAAAAACGCAAGGAGACAGCAATTTTGGCAAAACCATCACACCAATTTAAAGTCACTTACTGTGCCAGAATCACTGGTTTGCCTGATGCAAACCAAGCATAGTGCTGGTTTGTTGGAATGTTGTGCGCTTTGGTACAGGATATACTGATAAGTGTAAATCCAATATAATTTACTTTTGAGAGTGGTAATGCTTTCTTTCAGGTACTCCATCTAATTAAACAACAATATGTCATATTTTTAGTTCAATTACAACCAATATTTACAGTCTGCTGCAGTCCTGTGGCTGAAAGGAACCTGACATGGGTAATCTGTGCTATATACCATGTTAAAAATCAAAGCCTTTCCTACTTGTTCACTGCATACTAATGCCTATTCACAGACTTGGCCCCGACTTCAGTAACAGATGTATTGCTTGAAAGGCCCAATAGCCATGATAAGACTTCCAGAGAAGCCTGCAGGGTACTGGGTGATCAAAGACATGGTCTTCAGGGGGCATGCTATGAAGTTCATGGCATGACAGAAATGCCTGAGTCTTGACCTCCTGCTTCTCAGTACGCCGTTCAAATGCATTTTCATTTTGATCAAAGTGCAGTTGTCCACTGCAAGAGAACAAGCCCTGACCATTGAGAGTGAGAAATGTCATTGATTCTCTGTTTTGATTTAAAGCAGGACAAATGGCTTAGTAAATAATGTTGCGTGGACAACCTTGACTATATGTACAGAAAATGCTCAAGTTTACCATACAGTAGCAATTCATTCAACTGCGAATACTGATTGTGAAGAGCAAATTACTATTAGTTAAAATTCTTTAGTTTAACAGGTCTAATTAAGCTTGTCAAGCTATTCTTGTCCAAATGAGGGCCTATACGATGATGGTCTTGACAATTATCCATTATGTGCGATATTCCTGCATTATTCATGGTATAATTCCCATACGCTCATATTTGCAATTTGCACAGCTCTCGATTAGTGGCCTTCTTTTCAGCTGATCAATCAAAGCGACAGCAATCCTGCATAGCTTGTTCTCGAACTGATTACACAGCTCGCTTTCCCATCTGTGTCTCAGAGACACAGACTGAAGGACTTCTAATCTTCAGCTTTAAACAACTGCACCACTGTCGATAGAAGCACTAGTTCAGAAAGATAGTATCAAACAGCATTGAATTACTTCAAATACTACTTGTATTGCTCTTCTAAGCCGCCTCACAAGATGTAGTTTGGAAAGGCTCACCAGATTCTGTAATGTGCTTTTCCAAGTTAAATAAAAAAAAAGTAAAAAAGACAATGAAGCCAGGCAGTTGTACAGTGGAATAAAAACCAAGTGACATTTGTCTGATCTTTGACTGTTCAAATGTGGTAAAGATGTGCACACTGTATTCTCAGACTCCTGATTTTGGCCAGTAGGAATGCGACCCAATATGGTCTTCTGCTGTTGTCGCAGATGTGCCTGTTGGGAGATGTTTTCTGCTCACCATGGTTATAAAGAGTGTTTTTTGAGCTACTGTAGCCTTTCTGTCAGCTAGCGTAAGTCTGGCCATTCTTGTCATGTGATTTTCCTATCTAAACTGTAGATTTCTCCAGCTCCTTCAAAGATGCTTCTTGGTCTCTTGGTCGCTCCTCTGACTAACATATCCTTTACCCAATCACAGACGTTTACTTTGGTAGATGGCCTACTCTAGGCTGAGCCTCCGCTCTTGAATTTAAATTTGTGAGTTTAAATTGAGAAAACAATTTGCACAGTGGTTTGGATAAAATATTATTTAAACCAGACAGGTTCATTGGCCAAATAGGAAAGCTAAACATTTAAACCTCTCATGGAGCCATGAACTTACTGTGAAGCAGTGGTAGACAACTGTAACTGTACTGTAACTGTAGCTTTACTTTAGTAAAAGATGAAATAAAACTAGGATGTAGTGGAGCAAAAGACTAAAAAAAAGCTACTTAATATATTCATACACACACAAAGGATATATATATATATATATATATATATATATATATATATATATATATATATATATATATATATACTTCCATCTTCGTTGCAAGCTGACTGCATGTTGTGCTATTATAAATGTATTTCTGCTGCACTGGATTGTATTTGGCCTCCCTTAGTCAATTTTTATATAATTTAAAACAATTTTTGACCATCTGTTCAAGCTAATTAATATGTCTGGTAAAAAATAGTTCCTACCAACAGCCAGAGCTGCCATGCCCTTTTGGTTTGCATCCATAGTGAACAAATTTGGACTGATGCATTGATTTAAAATTTGGTGCTAGGAATGGTTACCAACTCATTTTGTATCTGCAAAGTTTTATGAAGGTATTTTAAGTGCCACCCCTACTTGCCTGTCCATCTGACAACTGTCAAGGTAAAACTTATGGTCTATAATGCACTTTTTTTTTTCTTTTTTTCTTTTTCTGCTGCCCAGGTTTGTGAATTGTGTACCCTTTCTTTAAGTAATCACTTGTTCTGGTTAATCATAGTCTGTACCAGGACCCCATTAAAACTTTTTAACAAGCTGTTTTGTCTCATGGATTTTTGTCTTACTTCAGCATCTGCATTGCGCTTGGTAGATAATTTTTACCCTCTCACTGCCTCTTTCTCTGCATATTGTGCCATCTGTCTGTTTTCACACAACTGGCCTCTCTCCATGCTAGCTGCAATGGATATCATTAGACTCTTGCCTATTGTAGAAAATCAGGGATTTTGACATTCAGGAGAGCTGTGACTGTTTCGGTGCACTGCCAACGTGTAAACTTGTGGTCAGAAATGTCAGCTGAATCGAGCTCAGGCTGTAATTCAAACCGTATGTTTTTTTTGTTTTATTTTATTGCAGGTGCATAAAGGGTTGCAAGGCTGAGGCAACATTCATCTCAGAGATATCTGTGCAACATCACATGTTAAAAACAGGAGTGCATGCTGTTTCCCGGTATCTTTAAGTTGAGAAGACATGGTTGGAAATCTTATCTCCCCATGATGAGGTATGTTTCCAAGGTTTGCTGTTTACTATTGCTCCTATATAATAGAGTCAGTTGATGTTTCTATTCTTTCTTGATTTTTCTTTGCTCTACCACGTGACTCAGGATAGACTTTAAAATTCGAGATCTTTTTAACTCTCCTGGTGCAAATCCTTTGGCCTTTCTTTGCTGTTCCCATAAAAAGTAATAAAATGTATGATAGAAATAAAAGAGCTTCTTTTTTTTGTCACTTTTCTAACATTTCTATTTTTTTTTTTTCATTTTCTTTTGATTCTGAAGCTGCTTTGCAACAATGACCATTGTTAAAAGCGCCATATAAATGTAATTTAATAGAAAACACATAATCAAACCATGCAAAAGCAGCAGATGTAAATATAACACCAAATCCCTGTTGGCCAATCCATCAAGTACACCTGAGTTTTCGAAAATCTTTACCCTGTACAGAGTTTTCCAAAAATTCAGTTTTAAGAAGAAAAAAAAACATAATTTGAAGCACATAGGAAACAATAATTTTTATAATTGTACATGGCCTAAATGACTTTAATACAACCCATTATACAAAAGAAGAGGCTGCTGGTGCACCCTTTTAACTCAATGTTTCAGAATGCAATGCAGATATACACTACTGTACATCACGGCTTCACTTAATTATGACTTAGGTTGGCTAGTTCAAGATTTGTATTTGTAATTTGTATTGTATTTTATTGTGGATCAAGAAAGAAATTGTCATTGTTAAGGTGCAAAAGAGCTGGCCAGACTAAAGGACTAAAGTGTTGATGTATGGATCTCTGCATTAAAAGATGAAGTATGAACTAATTCCTAACAGCATGATTATCAGCAGAGAGTCAAACAATATTTTGGGTAATAGAGGAAACTAGTAAAGAAATAAAATAGGAATTATACATTATAATCTTAAACAGAAATGAAACTACATAGTAAATATTGGATGTCATTAAAGTTCACACCTAATTATTAAGATTAATGCAAATTCGTTTGCATTAAGTGCAAAGTGGATTTTTATATATAGTCTTGATGGTTTAATCCTGAGGCAAATCTAATGTATTAGCTTTAGGAAAACTTAGGTGTCAGTATTGGCAGTAGTTCAAAACAAATGCCCATACTGTAACACTGAAATCTTTTTCAAATCACCAGAAATGACAAAAAAAGACTTTTAAAAAGGTTATATTTTTGGCCAAGTAACATTTAGCTATTAGTGTATTATTAATATGAATAGAGTTTTAAACAACCCAACATCTTTCAGCACGTTTCAATTCTCAGCACGATAAAAGATGTGTTAATTCACATCTAACTAATTGTATTCAAAATAGTGGTAACAGTTTGGTCCATGCATATTCTCTTTCTTTTTCTTGGTATGTTTTTGTATAAATATATAATCAGCTATAACATTAAAATCAACGGCCTAATACTTTACAGGGCACCCCTGTGCTGCCAAAACTGCTCTGACCAGAGACTCCACAAGACCTCTGAAGGTGTATAAACATGTTAGGAGTCCTGTATATTGTGAGGTGATACCTCCATGGATGTGCCTTGCTGTCCATCACATCAAAAATATCGGATTGAGAACCTGGAGGCTGAGGAACTTTGACTGGTTTGTGGTTATGCGACTCCAAATACAGCAAGCTGGAATCCAATGTGTATTCTGACACCTTTCTATTGAAGTCTTTTTTTTTTTTTTTAGCAATTTGTCCTTCTGTGGAATTGGACCATATGGGTTATACTTTGTTTCCTTTTAGTAAGCCTTGGGCACCCAAGTCCCTGGTTACTGGTTCACCCATTGTCCTTCCTTGGACCACTTTTGGTAGGTACTAACCACTGCTTACTGGGAACCCTTGCACAAAACTCCTAATTTGGAAAGGCTTCCACCTAGTCATCTAGTCATGATTTTTTAATTTATTTCTCAGATCCTTATGCTTGATCTTTTTTACTTGTTTTCGATGCATCAATTTTGAGAAATTTTATTTAGTAGCTAGTACACTGGCCAGCCATAATATTAAAACCCAAACATGTGGGTTCCCCTTGTGCTACCAGAGCAGCTCTGGCATAAATCTACACAACCTCTGGGTGTGCGCTGTGGTATCTGGTACCAGGACTCTCGAGATGGATAATTTGGGTGCCGTGGGTTGTGGGGTCGGACCTCCATGCATCAGACTTGTTTGTCTGGCGCATTCCATGAAAGCTCTGTCAGATTGGGATTTGGAGGCCCAGTCCTTGCAGGCATGGGTGAGCATTAAGTGACCATGACCATGTCATCAGTTTACTGGTATATAGTATTGTACTGGTATTGAAAATCAATGTTATTCAATTCACCCAGCCTTGGTGTTCGTGTTGTGACAGATTGGTGCACAACCCACCCCTCGACAACCCACCCCTTGAAATTGTAACTAAATAATCAAAGTATTCCACCTAACCTACAGTATCAGATATTTTATGTTGTGACTAAAATATGTCTTATAAATTTTACAAACGGCTCCCAAATGCCAAAATGCCAACTCAAGTCTTGCCAACCCAATTAGCTTTAGAAATGAGAACAGGACTATAATGCCAATACAGTGTTACAGAAGTTGCAGCCTTTGATTTTATACTGAATTATATATATATTTTTTTTGCAAATGCAACCTAAAGTAATGGCACGTATTATGTTTTGCCCTATTTCCGGTGACATTTCTATTAAATCTCTGAACATCATGTGTTCAGAGGGAATGTAGTGACAATGTTTTTTCTCTTTGTTCACTGATGCCAAGTATTTAGTTGATGGAAAAATAGAGAAAATGTGTCCTTGGTGGTGTTCTTAGACATAGTACTGTATATCCAGAGTGCTGCTCAAATGAAGCGTAAGATATTGCACTTCAAAAGAAAAGAAAAGAAAATGTTTAATCTATGCTTCTTCAGTTTGTATGTTATTGGCTCCAGATTCAACATTAAACAGATGAGAATACACCAGCTCCTGGAAATAAATAAAAAGAAATTATTATTACTAATATTACCTTTATTACATTTAAATTGTGGCATTTTATAGTATATATTGTACTATATTCTGAAATAGTTCATCATTTAACTTTATATTATGTCAAATTAAAAATTCATAAAATGTGTAACTGTTGGATTTTTGTAATATCTTACTGACCAGAGCAGGTGTACTAGGTGTATTTTGGGAATACAGTTATTTAACACACTTTTTTAGTTTTTTTACCACTTTAAAACAATAGGGTTAGATGAAGCTCTGAACAAGTTGTGAGCACAGATTTGAGTTTGTCACTTTATACACTCAGGGTTTTTGAGCCAGTCAATAACAGTGTGAGCTACTGGTCAATCTTTGTGTAGGTTTGATAAGCTATCCTAATCCTCTCCAGTAGTCAGGGTCTGTGTGCTGCTCCAGGTAGCCAAGGAGGGGGCAGATTAGGATTGAAAGGAATGATAACAAAAAGGCCTGCACCATCTATATTACTGACCACAGGCGAAGTTCAGAGCACGTCATACACTTTCATTTTGATGCTAGGCTATTTCTAACCTTTTGCTGCAGCACTTCCCAGGCCATAATTCATATCTTAGCCCTCAGAGAGAAAGTTCTCCAAACATTATATGACCTTTTCTGCTATTAAAAAAAAAAAAGAAAAGAAAGTGCAGCTGTGTTTTATGTCCAAGACTTGTGTGTTATGGTGAATCAGTGAAAAGATTTTCAACATCAGTGGTGCCTTCTTTAAGGATTTTAAAGGTGCAGTAAATTCTTATAGTTCAAATAACCTGAAAACAGTTTTTTTTTTGTTTTTTTGTTTTTTTAGATCCATGTCTTTAAGACAAGTGTATCATGTACTCTTTTAGGAAATTATGGTTTAAAAACACAAAGTATAGTTTGTGTTTGGAGCTGGACATTCCTCCTGGAAAGACATGTAATAAACCTTTAACCTGTTTGAATGGCACAGTGACATAGTTACTAGCACTGTGGCCTAGAACCTCCATGTCCGAGGGATTGATTCCTACTGTAGATCCATGTGCATGGAGTTTGTATGTTCTCCACATGCATGGTGGGTTTCCTCCAGGTGTTTCCTCCCCCAGTCCAAAGACATGCAGGATTGGTTAACTGCCATTTCCAAAATTGTCTCTAGTGTGTGAGTGAGTGCGTGTGCCCTGTGACTGATTGATGCCCATCCAGGGTGTACCCTGCCTTGTGCCCTGAGTCCCCTAGGATAGCCTCCAGCCTCCTGTGACCCTGTGCAGGATAAGCAGTATAGAGTGGGAGTGAATGGCCTGATTAAATTATAAATCAAGTAGACACTTTGCTTCAGTTAGAGTGCCAGATAAGACAATGAAACTCCTTTACAATGTTAGACTAACCTTGCCTAATGCACCTTTAATTAAGAAACATTCGATTATGCAAGCATACTACTAAGATAATATGTGAACAGTTTGACAGCAAAATGGTGTGCTAAAGAGACATTAGATGCACTGTGTTCGCTTTGTGTGGCTCTATCCACATCATCCCACTATGTTATAACCTTATAACACATTTTTGTATTAGTTCCATTTTTTATGATCCTCAACAATTGTTATAATTAAAAAGCCTGCCTCTATTTTCTGTTTACTGTAACTCACTTCAGAATCACAATCAAAGCATGACTTACAGTTTTTATAACAAAAATGTAACCAATTACTGTATATTACTGGTACTAAATTTCATGAATAATCACAAGCACAAACTGTAAGCTGATTTATCCATTGTGACAAAAAAAAAAAAAAACTGTAGCAGGTGGACTTGTAGATGTTTGCAAAATGACACAAAATTTACATAATATAAACAAAATCTTTTGATATGTTGATATATTTTAGCAATTGGTTTTTGAAGTCAAAGAAAACGTGCACAGGCTGTTCTCTTTTAGTTAACATAATATTTCCTTTTTCATTTGCAATATTTCTATACGGAAATATGTGTCCTTGAGATTGATTGTCACAAACCAATCCTCTTGACAGTCAACATTTTGAATCTGAATTTCCTGAAATAGCGGTTCAAGTCGCGAAGATCCAAAATCGGACGCAACCCTCCCATCTCTCTTGGGCACCAAAAAGTACCGACTGTAGTAGCCCGACTCTCTGTCTGGGAGGGTGTCATGTTCTATGGCCCCTTTGCCCAGCAGAGTCTGTAATTCCTGGGCCAGCAGATGTGCTCGGTCTGGTGGAGACCATGCCGTTGAAACGCGGAGGATGATGTACAAACTGAATCCTTTAGCCTGTGGCTACAGTCCTTTGTACCCAAGGAGATTTCTTCTCCGACAGGGGCACGAGTTTTGACACTTCAGCTGGATGGGGGGGGGTGTTAGGTGTTCGGTATCCTGAAGTGTGGCAACATTTCGTTGGAGACCGACGCTTCCCGAAACACCAGTGGTGGCGGGGATTGAACACCGGGCTCCTGGGAGTGCCAGGGAGGAGGCCCTATTTTGTGAAGGAAATCCAGGCGCCCCTCCCCATACTACTACTACTACTACTACTACTACTACTAATAATAATAATAATAATAACTTCAGTTTGACTGAAAATTTATTTAATAATTGGTTAGTCTATATGGATCCATGGTAAAAAATAAATGTTCTGGAAAGTTCAAAATGAAGCTTGAAAAAAGCTTTTTAAAATTAGCTAGTTCTACTGTATCACATGTGCTAGCAAGACATGTGATAGAACTAGCTAACTTTAAAAAGCTTCTTTTTAAAAGTTTAATCATATTTAACAATTGTAATAATTTAATAATATGTCATATTATGTTATATATTATATTATTATATGTAGTTAACCTGTTCTGGCAGAATTTCTTGAACATTTGGTATAAAACAAATATGTCACATAGGACATTTAACCCTAACATGGAAAATGGAAAATGCCAGGTGACATCTTTAAAAATGTGTTCCTTGTGGTACATTTGGTCTGTTATATCCCCTATAATGCCCCTTAAAGGAGAAATTGGCCTGGGCTCCTACAGAATAAACAGAAGAAAAATTATTATTATTATTATTGTCTTTTTTTTTTTTTTTTTTACGATCAAAGTCTACTTCAGTGTGTTTGGTTCATGATTTGCTCATGGTGCAATAAAACTAAACATTGCACAATTTTACTCTATTTACAATAATCTTAAGCAGTGAATGAAACCAATAAAAAAACACACTTGGAGGGGAAATAACTCAAATTATTCCTGATCGAAAACTGCTTTACTGCTTTCCTTTTTTCAGGTTGTTTCTCGGTAAAAACATATGCCTAAACTTAGACATTGTTATGTTTTGCAATAGATCCAAATTCCCGTCCAGAATTTGTCATTTTAGAAACACATACTATACTGTAGCTACAATACGTTATAATGTTATATAATATCAATTGGCCTCTATATACAGACATGGAATGTTTTCAGATTATTTCATGTTTGCCAGACTTTTATACTTTATACTTGACAACTCCCCAATGTGACTGAATTAAAACAATTAAAACAAAATGGACCAATGTGGACCAAAATGTCTATACAGCAATGTGAAAAACTCAGCTGATTTTTTGCAAACTCTTGTATAATTTCTTATAATCCCTATAGAGTTTTATAGTATGAAGGGTGTTTGTTTAAGTCAAACCACTACTTGTGTTGAAATTTCTCATGACTGAAGGTGTAAAGTCGATTAAACATTTACAGAGGACTTCAAGCACAATACAGTTATGAGACTCTGAGCTGCAGTAAAACATTTAAATTGTGAAAACATTTTAAAGAAGGCTGTGAATGACGATACCATCCGAGGTGGATCCGAGCCGACTGAAGTGATTCCTGTGACCATTCATCAAGTAGAATGCTCACAGGCTTGGTTTTGTCACCAAACGTGTTCTGTTTTTACAGGGCACAACTTCATAGTGGTTCTGGGTTTTGCACAACTTCATAGTGCCCAGTGAACCAGTTGAAATTTACAGGAACTCCAAATCCCCCATACAGTCCTAACCTCGTGGCTATTTTCCCGTGTTTGGTCAAAAAGGAATTCAGATTTTCATGGATGAAGCAGATCATGGCGCTCTGGCATACAGAGATAACTTCCTGCCTTGATGGTATCCAAGTACTAGAGAAATGCTGGGATAAGCCCATTAGTATAGAAAGGGATTATATAGAGAAATAAAGCGAGGTTTTACTCTCATTGCGCATGGTGGTGTAGTGGATAGCACTGTTGCCTTGCACCTCCAGGGTCCGGGTTCGATTCCCGGCCGGCTCTGTGTGCATGCAGTTTGCATGTTCTCCTCGTGCTTGGTGGGTTTCCTCCAGGTACGTCGGTTTCCTTCCACAGTCCAAAGACATGTAGGTTACTGTAGGTTAATTGACATTGCCAAATTTATTGTAGTGTGTGAATGAGTGTGTGAGTGTACAGTATGCATGTGTGTGCCCTGCGATGGATTGTCACCCTGTCCAGGGTGTACACCGCCTTGTGCCCGAAGTCTCCTGGGATAGGCTCCAGGCCCCCCGTCACCCTGAATACAGGATAAAGCGGTATAGATGATGAGTGAGTGAGTGTGTTCTGTTATTCTGCATGATCAAAAGTCCCAGTGTGACTAGAAAGCCCATATGTGGTTTATGCGTTATACAGGTCATGGATCATAAAAGTTGACCTTGTGAATTAAGTGTCATTATAAAAACTACAGATTTTTATCACTTAAGTAATGTTCTTAGCAAAACAGTTAGTTTATCAAAGGTTAAGATTTTAAGTCTTCATCAAATCTTCAGCAATAGGTAGAGGTGGATTTTCTATGCTGTTGCACGATGGGTAATGGACCATGAGTGGATAACACTGGGCTCTTTGTCGAATACAGACTGACGAGCAACATGTTTACAAACACAACACAGCATGAGCGCTTATAATATTTCACTTAAAAATGAAAAATTATCCCTCCAATAAAGTTATTAATACTTGCCCTTTAAAAGGGCTTTACACTCTAGTGGGTTTTAAATTAGCACAGCTGCACCAGCATGACCCGCTTGCCACAGGGCGCTGAAGTAATGCTGATTCTTTCAAAGTAATATTGAAAATGATATTGCAGACTTGCGTATTTTTTTTTTCATTCTGACTTAGTCCATCAGATTTTGTATTCCATACAAGCTGGCGAAATCAGAACAACCTTCACTTACGGCTCGCAGCGCAACCTACACATTTGAGTCGGGAAAAAATAAAATAAAATAATAATGCATGTTTTGTAAAAATGAGGTGTATTACTATTTGTTCCTCCTTTAGCAGTCATCTAAACACTTCTACTCATCCCGGTAAAGCTTGGATACACAATGACAGGTTCATTCAGGCTTCTGTTTATGTCTTGGATGGAGGATTGCAGGCAAGCTGAGAGAGATTAATTCCCTTGACATGAGAACTCATCAGGGAGTATAATTGGATGTCGTGCTGTAATTCTCATATACAGGTTACGGTGCTCTCAGCTGCCTGCATTACGAGCGATTGAATGTCGGCAAATCCTGCATGAACTAGACAACGAGGCAAAATAAATAAATAAAAAGAAAAACAGACTCGCATTAGATTTGAAATGTAGCTCTAAATTGCAAAATGAAATAGCAGGCTGGGAGTAAAACTACCTTTGCATCCAACACATTATTGGTGTGTTGATGGCGTTCCACATAGGTGAGGAATGAAACACAATGGGTTGTGGGGGTATTATTTGTATTATTACAGTATGTGCCATGTTTATAAGCACATTCAATTTTGTGGATTATAAAAGCTATAAATAGTTGTGCTTTTAAGTCATTTTAAAATATCGGGTATGTTTCCTGTTTGATAATGGTTTACATTTCATGTTTGATGAAGTTTATTTATTCAAAATATTATCTTTAAAATATCATATTGTACCTATTAAGGGAAATGATGTTATATCACACAAGCATTATATGCATCCTACTGTATGCTTGACAATTGTCATGTCCGCTTTCACAATTGAGGGTTTCTTGGTTTCAAAATAATTTATAAAAATAAAAAATAAAATCATTCAAATTAACAACTATTTTTACATGTATTTCAGAAGTTTCAAAACTTATATTCTAAAATTGATTTCTTTTAAAGGATTGTAATATATTGATTCATGGACCGGGTTCGATTCCCGCCTCGGATCTGTGTGCATGGAGTTTGCATGTTCTCCCTGTGTTTGATGGGTTTTCTTCCGTGTGCTCTGGTATCCTGCCACAGTCCAAAGACATGTAGATTAATCTAATTGTGGTTTACAAATTGCCTGTAGTGTGTGAATGATCATGTGAGTGTGTGTGCCCTGCGATGGATTGGCACCCCATCCAGGGTGTAGCCTGTCCTGTCCCCCACGTCTCATGGGATAGGCTCCAGGCTCTTGTGTATATGGGCATTGGGACAAATCATTTTTGAGCTAGAAGATGGGGTTCTGTTTGTAACTTGGTTGACAAAACTCAAAAATTATTCATGCCAGTGTAATATGACCAGCACCAACAATATATTTTTTCTCTGTGACATACACTTTCAACACACTGTCGTAGGTGATCTCTTTATTTATTTGTTTATTTATTTATTTTTCCAAATATTTATCTGCAAATATGTCCACAGTATAATAGTCTGATGTTATTGAGTATTGTATATTAAATGACTGCAACCTATATTACAGACACTATTATGGTGTACAGATTCTTTGTGATTTAAAATGATTTGTTCAAATATGATGTTGAACTGTTCAAGAATATAAGAAGTGGTCTGCCAGGTGAGTCCTACCACTGACATTATGGGTCAAAATTAGGAAGCTGTAAAAAGACAGTGGAGGCTCAAGAGTTTCTGGTTGCAAGGTCAGAGTTTCAAGTCCCAGCACTGCCAAATTTCCACTGTTGGGCCCAAGAGCAAGGCCCTTAACCCTATGTGCTCCAGGGATGCTGTATCCTGGCTGACCCGGCTCTCTGTTCCCAGCTTCCTAATTGGGATATGTAGCAAAAAAAAAAAAAAAAGTATATAAATAATTTCATCGTGCTGTAAGGTACATGTGTTGATTGGTTGAATCTTAATTGTCAACTAACCTAGTAGTGTACTGTACATAATCACTCACCAGTCCAACATCATTAACATTATCAGTCTATATACTTTATGGCACAGCACAGATTATTCATATGGGTACACTTTCTCCGTCATCAACACATTTCTTTTTTTTTTTATGTAATAGTTTTAAATAGATAAAAGAGAAGATACAGGACTCAGTGGGATGCTGATCCTGCAAGGAGGGAAATATATTTGGAGAAGCAGAGAGAAGTATAGCAGAAATGTGATCAAAATGTATGGCACAGAATAAAATGACATCTTTTCATGCTGGTCACTTGGCATTGTCACAATTTTTTTTTTTTTTTTTTTTTTTTTTTGAGTTGCAGGAAGAAGTTATGCGAGTAACATGGTCAAAAAACTCAATATGAGGAAATTTTTTAACTTGAGAAAGCACCTTGTTTTTGCACAGTACGCCACATTATAGAATGACTCTGATCTATTTTCTGCATTTGTCATGTCACAGAGAAAACTCATCAGATTTGAAAACACATCTCTGGTGTGAAGAACAAGAATACTGTATATTTAGAAATCAGCATTTATTTACATTGAACTTTACAAAAGGATACTGAGTGCATCAGCTCACTTCTTCCTTCCAGCATGCGTGAAAAATGACACACAGTTCCAATTTTGCAGACATGGGCTGTCAGTGACACATTGTCAGTTCGAGTGTGATGACAGCAAAGGTTGAACGGCGGATTTGCGATGCCCTTGCATCGAGATCCGGCGGGCTCGAACGCTTCCCGGATGGTCTGAATCATAGACAATTATAGCAACGAAAACAACGACTTGTGAGATCAATTGGATAAAAGCCTAGCATCGTCGTTTAACTGTATTGATCAGAGTGTGTAGGATGGCAGGACCCTCCAGTTAAGAGCTTGAAGTGCAGGTGTTTATGTCTTGCTGTTGTGTACATTTAATGGGCTACAAGCTTCCTACTGTAAGTTCAGGAGTGTTAACATAGAGGTGGTGGACATGCCGTACAGTACAGGCTTGCAGAAGTATTCACCCCCTTTAAATGATTCCACATAGAGTTACAACCTTAAACTGAAAGGAAAGTTAATTTGTAAGACTTCAATCCCCAGAATGCACCATGTCCTCCAAGCATGGCCATAATGAACTACAACTCCCAGCACACCAGGACTCCTTTTTCTACACAAACATACTCTTCAAATAGGATTTCAAAAAGGTACGCCATTACAGGAGGAAGTCATGGTGTTAGTCTTTAGTTTACATCTGGGACAGTATCATTAACCTATTATTTATTTAATCATTTGACCTAAAAAATAACTATTCCAATAGTGCTGATATTATTCCAATAAGAATGGATCCAAATGATGTGAAAGACTAATAAAGTCATAGAGGAAATGATGATCTTAAGTTATTATTGCTGTAGGTGGATATACTGTACAAGCTATTGAATTATAGGAGTACTTACAGTAATATTGTAAAATCTTCTTACATTTTATAATTCATTAAATGGGGGCACTCATTTTTACACATGACTGTATATTCTACTGTTATATTCTCAGTGTTCACTACAGTAAGTTTAAGTAAAAGTTTCTTCCACTGGAACACTGACTACACTTACTATGGGCTGTCAGTCATGCAACATTCTACGCAGCTGTGGTTTCTTTGATAACTATTGTTGTTGGAGCAAAAATAATCTAAACACTGGCGTATGCTGTGCCTGAAATGTCAGTCATTCAGTGTTATTTTCGTTTGAAAAAAAGTTTAAAACTGTTGTAAAGGAATCTTGCTTTACTATACAATCTGTGGCATCATGCAGTTACCCAGATGGTCTCCAAGATGACACGCCACCCTATTCCAATAGGTGTGTAGTACATTGAACAACATTATATACAAAATGGGGTACAAATATTGTTTGGCTATAACTAAGGAAAATCACACTCGCGCTTTGTACAGGATAATCACAGCTGCGATGTGGTCATGGGCATGAAAGTGCAGCATGCCGATGACATCACTGCCATCCAGCATCAACATCATGGCCTTTAGTGTGTCATTGCTTTTATATACAGTAAAAGCTCCACAAAAATGATTTATTATCACCAGATTTTATTTAACGAGTCATTTTTCTCCATCAACACATATCCTTCCACGAGGGGAGGAGCTGGTGACCAACAGTTAGTCTTACAGGAGAGTCCTGTAAATGTCATAAGTTTCTTTTTACATTTCTTTTGACATTTCCACTTATTTCACTTCCATATCCGCTACAGTAACTTCTGGGTTCCAGGGTTGAATCTCAAATAGTGTTAAATGGAAAGCTAGTGCACTAAGGTGTAAAATCATTTGTTTCACACACTATATAGTGCTCTTGATTAGAGATAAGAAAGAGATTTGGGATACATACTTGTTTTAGAAGCTAAAACAGTTTTGCATAGGCATGAATAACACAACACAACCAGTTCAGAGACAATTTGGAGTGAGTTGGAAGCAATTATTAATGAGACCAAGTGTTTTCAGGATGACATAATGTGACTTCTGCTTCTGTGACTGGTGTTAAATGTTGGTTTTGGCAGGCAAAACTGCGAACTGTACGGTTAGTGTAATTAATGGTTATTAGAACACCTTTGAGGTGGAGTGATACAAATAGAGTCTCTTTTACGTACTAAACGTGCTGTTATCATCTATTATCACTACTCATGTGATGCCCATAGTCCAATAAGACTGCTCAGTAAGAACTAACTATTGTATAATATACAGGACATTGGGGTATCTTCAACCTAGCAGTGGTAATAGAAGCTACTGCTGAATGCTATGCCATTATTAAGTGTTTACAGTGAGCCTGAAGTGATAAGGTAAACTTATTAAAGTGCACCGAGGTTAGCCACAGTGGTCCAGTTCTCCATTAAATGAAAACATGAACTTGCGAAATTGAGAATGATTGACTGAAACTTAATGAGTTCTCTGGCACTGCCTGGTTTGTCATAAAAAATAAAAATAAAAATAATAAAATAAAATAAAAAACAGATAGAGAGCTTCAAAGTCAGCTTAAATTCCAAACATTAGTGAAGTCTTTCTCAGACAGCAGACATGGCAGAGGTGTGGGGCTAATGTAAATCGAATGCTACATGGTTATTGTCTGGACTGTTGAGCAATGCACACGTGTAGGCAATTCCCACATGACAAATGTGCAGAATCCTTTATTTTATTTAATGAGTTGCATTTGTTGAGCTGCATTATTGGAACATACATCACACTTAGGAAGAGATCTTCACTGTTTAGTTGTCATTTTGAGTTTTTAAAATCCTAAAGATTTTTTATAAATTTGAATCGAAAAAAATTATCACGCATGCACGCTTCTTATAAATAACAATAATAAAAAACACTATGTAACAAATTTTCACTTTTGTTCTGTTCCTGGGTTGAAAGTGTGTTTTCCTAACCCGTTAGGTCTAGAACAGAAAGGAAATCGCTGTTATTCCATAAAAACTTTGCTTCTGTGACCGGGACAGTGAAATTTTGAAAATCGCGTGTTTTCGAGAAAATTCTCGATTCGCTTTCAATGCCGAGCTTCCTCCTAGAATATTCCTGAACTGGTAGAGTTGTCCAGATGTTTCTACAATTCTCCTGAACACCTTAGAGCGTTCAAGAAACTTCTAGAACTAGTAAACCCAAAAAATCGTCGCACCGGCAAAAATGCCCCTCAGCTCGTTTATCCGGACATACCTTCTTCCATCGCCCCAGTAGCACACAGCCCCGATCTGCCTGTTCCGACTCCTCCTATGCGGCATCGGCCATCTTCAGGAGACAGCAGCAAGTCAGATAGCGAGGCAGATACTGGAGATATGGACTACGATTCCGCAGATGAAGTTGGGGAAAGAAAGCCGTACTTCCCTAACCAGAAAGACGTGAACGATTTAATTAGGGACCTCGGGCTTACGAAATCGAATGCTGAGCTTCTGATATCCAGGCTCAAACAGTGGAACTTGGTTGATGATAGCGTACAAGTCACGGATCAGAGAAAGTGGCATCAAATATTCTCCAACTTTTTCAGTCAGCGTGATGGGCTGTGCTTCTGCAACGATGTTGCCGGTCTATTCCAGGCTATAGGTATCGCATGTAATCCTATTGAATGGCGCCTATTCATAGTTCATCCCGGAGCCTCAAAGCCGTGTTGCTTCACAATGGAAACAACTACCCGTCTCTCCCGATGGCCCACTCTGTGCATCTCAAAGAGGACTACACCAGTGTCAAAATGTTGCTGAGTGCATTAAAGTATGACGACTACGGATGGGAGGTCATCGGTGACTTCAAAATGGTATCATTCCTCATGGGTCTTCAAGGAGGTTTCATGAAATTTCCTTGTTTCCTCTGTGTCTGGGACAGCCGTGACATTAAGGCGCATTATCGCAAAAAGGACTGGCCACAGCGGACCGAGTTTTCTGTTGGGAAGAGCAATGTGAAGTGGGAGCCACTGATAGAATCTCATAAAGTGCTTATGCCACCGCTGCACATCAAGTTAGGCCTCATTAAGCAATTTGTCACTGCTCTTGACAAGGAGTCAGCAGCATTTAAATACCTCCAAGATCTTTTTCCAAAGCTGTCCGAGGCTAAGGTCAGGGCTGGTATCTTCGTCGGACCACAGATCAAGAAGATCATAGAATGTGAGGATTTCGCAAAGCTGTTGAACAGGACGGAGAGAGCGGCTTTGAGCAGTTTCGTTGCAATTGTTCATGGCTTCCTAGGTAATCACAAAGCTGAAAACTATGTGGAGTTGGTGCAGACTCTCATAAAGAATTACGCCAAAATGGGATGCAGAATGTCTCTAAAAGTCCATATCCTTGATTCGCATCTAGACAAATTCAAGGAGAACATGGGCGCTTACTCTGTGTAGCAAGGCGAGCGCTTTCATCAAGATATATTGGACTTTGAACATGATGGGGGACTACATTTAGGGGCTACTTCGAGAAAGTGATTCACAGTACAATCGTAAATCTAGAAACTCTATGCATTTCTGAACCTTGTTGAGTGGTTTCCGACTGTGTTTGTCTATTCCTTGTGCAGTTTTTGTTTTTACCTGATCATAATGATGAAAATGAAAAAAAATCGTTTATTTTCACAAAAAAACGAGTTTTCTTCATGCTGTTGGCATGAAAGCAAAGTTTGTGCTTAATGAAGTCATTTTTTCACATAATTTAGACATAAGCAATTGAAATATAACACTTAGAAGCCAGGAACAAAAATTGTGTTGCATAGTGTAATTTGAGTTTTCATTATTTATTATGGGAAAATTTGACTTGGTTTACGAGTGTTTTAAATAACGAGCCTGCTTCCAGAATGAATTATGTTCGTAATCCAAGGTTCCACTGTGGGCAAGTGATAATCAGCACAAATGTAAATCCATCTAAATATGCATGGGAGCTTAAGAATTATAGCTGTTTTTATGCACCCCCACGTCCATTTGGGAGGGCTCATAAATAATGGAATACATGACTGACAAGCAGTTGCATGGTCAGTTGTGCCCTGTTGCCCCGTTACTCCATGATTAAACAAGCAGAGAAAAGTCCTGGAGGTAGTTCTAAGTGTTACATTTGCATTTGGTAGTTGTTCACTTGAATTTTCAAAATGAAGTCTAAATAGGTGTCTATTCAAGTGAAGGTCATCATCTTCGAAATAGAAAAAAACATTGGAAGTGGCTAATGCAACAGTTTGCAACATCCTTAAAAGAAGGAATTAACTGATGAGATCAGAAACAGTAAAAGGCCTGGAACACCATGGAAGACAACAAAAGGAGATAACCGTAGAATCAATATTGAAAAAGGAAGAACCTTTTCACATCTGGCCAAGTCAAGAACACTCTTGAGGGAATGTTATTGGCTAAGACAAAGATATGCCATTGATGCTTCACAACAAGCAAACCAAGGACAGTATAGACTTTGCCAAAATCTTTGCCAGATTCTTTGGACTGATGAAACCAATATTAACCTGCACCAGTATGATCAAAAAAGAAAAAACATTGGAAGGAAATAAACATGCCACGTCATCTTACGAACATGGTGGAGACAACATTTTAGCATAAATATATATGGCTGCCAGGGAAACCAGGCCAATGCTGTTTATTGTTGACCTGCCTGCTGAATGTAGCAAGATGAATTCTGAAGGTTATAGGGCTATATTCTCTGCTCACATTCAGTTAAATTCAGCTAAAAACAGATAGGGCACAATTTCATTCTGCATATGCTTCACGGCCCAATTAAGTCAGTCATCTGTTGTCAACCCAATAGAGCATGCGTTTCACTTACTGTACTAAAGACAAGACAGAAGCCAGAAAGCCCCACAAACACGTAGAACCCAAAGCCTTCACCCTAGCAAAGCGTTGTATAAAAGAAAACTCAAAATTTGATCATGTCCCGGTTCAAGATCCTCAAACATTCGATGACTGTAAAGGATTTCATTTACTGTATTAAAGGTAGAACTTAAGTTTGTAATTTAATGATTTGATTTCATTACTTATGGGCCACTCAAAATATGTGTATGTGTGTGAGTGTGTTTGTATGAAAATGGTTGTAATTCCTAAATGGTTAATGCCTAACATTTTTCAAAATCACTGGCTTAAAGCTGAAAGTCTTGACTTCGCTCCCATCTTGAGTGTTTCTTTTAAAATTCAATGTGGTGGTGTACTGAAGGAAAAATGCCCCAAAAAGATATTATATTTGTTAAAAAATGTATGGACTGTCCTTATATTTTACTGTGACACTAACATTAATTAAGTAGAGAAGTAGCCATGTATTGCTTGTATAAGTATTCACCCCTATGAGTCAGTACTTGATAGAACTACGTACATTTGGATGCAATTAAAGCTACTTCTGGGAGTCATCTGGGATATGTATGTGAATTTTGGTATTTTTGTTCATTCTTCTTGGCAAAATTATGCGAGGCACTGTTTTTGGGAGAAAAGTGAAAACACACAGAAATTTCACACCTACCTGCCAACTTTGATGGAATATCAACAGTGCTGCCCTGCAGGAACATATAATACAGGTGCCTCTGTGGAGAACCTGGTACCAGTAATAAATAATGATTTGCACATCTATGAGAAAGTGAGTGCTAGAAGAAAAAAACTGATCGAAAACAACAAACAGGCTTATTAATGTTGTTCCAATGCTCTTGGACAGTGAGAGTGAGATAATTGTGAAAAAAAAAAAAAACTTACCTGTGCTCTCTCCTGGTTCAATGAACACTGAGGAATGAGAAGGAAAGTGAATGTGTGGGTGCAAACTTCCTTATCTGCTTACTATACACTTAGATGAATTCCTTTGGTAGTATTCGGTTCTTATGGTCACGTGCTTTTTAATACCTTCTTGGGTTTAAAAAGTTCAGGGTTTTTGTTGTTGTTGTTTTTGTGCTTGAACTTTTGTTGTTGTTGTTGTTGTTGTTATGCAAATGTACTGTATGCCAGATCTACTGTACATGCATATTTATCAGGTGCTAACATTACTAACAGGAAAATATAAAAAAGGAAAAAAAAAAGCAAACAAATAAAAATGGATTAATTAAATTAAAGGCGTCACAGTGGCTTAGCAGTTAGCACTGTCACCTTGCGCCCAGGTTTGATTCACGGCCAGGTTCAAATCCCGTCTTTGTGCACATGGAGTTTGGATGCTCTCCCCATGCTTGGTGGGCTTCCTCTGTGTACTCCAGTTTTCCACAGTCCAAAGGCATGCAGATTAGGCTAATTGGCATTCCGAAATTGCCCATAGTGTGTGAATGAGTGTGAGTGTGTGTGTACAGTATGTATTTAAGCCCTGCAATAGATCGGCACACCATTTAGGGTGCCTCGTGCCCTAAATCATCTGGTATAGGCTCCAGGCCCTCCATGACCCCGTATACAAGATTAATCAGTAAAGATGATGAGTAATTAAGTTAAAATAAATGAATAAATAAAAACAACATCTGTCATGCACTGTAATATTCACTCCACCCTGTTACCTATATATGTAGGAAATAACTACAGTTTAAATGTTCTTTTATTAACATTTAATAAAAATTGCATTTCTAAAGATGTTATACCAATTGTAGTCCAAAGCCATAGTAACAAATCTGTTCACATTATTTGCAATCCAGAGCCATCTTCATGGTTCCTAGGTGCATGGTTTCCCAATGATAAGAACCTCCACCAGATGTAAGTCATTAGGATGGATCAGAGAGAGAGAGAGGGGGCGAGAAAAGGAAACACAGATCATTAGGTATGCTTATTGTCACATAATGGTTAAGGATAATGTACATTTTGTGCAGGGTGCAAGCAGGGACTACAGCAAGACTGGCTGCATCACTAAAAGAGAGAGCCACAAGGTAACACAGACAGGACACTCCCTGGGACATAAAGTGGCGAGCCATTCCACTGTCAACAAATCTGAATGAATACAAACAGCTAAAAAAACAAAGTTTTTAGATTCTAAATTATTGTTTTTTTTTTTATTTATTTATTTTTATAAAGAGCAGTTGTAGAATTTGCTTTATACAGTGGATCTTATTAGAAAGAACATATTGGGTAGGATGCTGCTCAGTTCTCAGAGCAGCTGTTTCTTCATGATGGATTTCAGGAGGTGTTGAAAGCATTCCTTTGAGATTCTGGTACATGTTGACATGAAGGCATCCCATAATTGCTGCAGATTTGTCAGCTGAACATTTCTGCTGTGAAGCTCCTATTCTGCCACATCCCAAAGGTGCTGCATTCGATTCAGATCTGGTGACTAAGGATGTTACACGCAACTCACTGTCATGTTCCCTTTTGCGATGCTTATGAAACATCATGCTACCGTAGGCTTGGGCGTTAGAAGACAGGTGAATTTTGGTTGTACCATTAACCAACATTAGGCTACTATGTATACTATATGGACAAATCTGTTAATTATTCAGTTTAAAATTTCCACAGAACAACCTTCAAAGAAGATCAACTCCATTTTGAAATATATGTCATTGCAGGTTTGGTCAAATACTATTGTCCATATAGTGTATTTTCATGTTTCATATATAATTAATGTGCAGTGACAAAGTATACAAATATATATATATATATATATATATATATATATATATATATATATATATATATATATACAGTATATACAGGAGTTGGACAATGAAAGTGAAACACTGGCCAATTTAGTGTTGGTGGTTTCATGACTAAATTTGACCAGCCTTTTGGCCAATCTTCATTGACTGCACATTACATCAGTAAGTGCAAAGTGTGAAGGTTTAATTAGCAGAGTAATAGCACAGTTTTGCTTAAAATATTGCAATGTACACAACATTATGGGTGACATATCAGAGTTTAAAAGAGGACAAATTGTTGGTGCTGGCGCATCTGTGACCAAGATAGCAAGAACCATTTGGTCTCTCGTGCCAATGCCAAGCATCGGTTTCAATGGTTCCAGTAGGGAAAATCTTGGGCTGTGGACAATGTGAAACATGTATTATTCTCTGATGAGTCCACCTTCACTGTCTTTCCCATAAGCTTATCTGGGAGAGTTACGGTGTGGAGAAGCCCCAAAGAAGAGTACCATCCAAACTGTCGCATGCCCAGAGTGAAGCATGGGGGTGGATGGTTTGGGCTGCAATATCATGGCATTCCCGAGGCCCAATACTTATGCTAGATGGGTGCGTCACTGCCAAGGACTACCGAACCATTCCGGAGGACCATGTGCACCCAATGGTTCAAATATTGTATCCTGAAGGCGTATCAGGATTATAATAAACCAGTACACACAGCAAGACTGGTGACAGAGTGGTTTGATGAACATGAAAGTGAAGTTGAACATCTTCCATAGCCTGCGCAGTCACCAGATCTAAATATTATTGAGTGTTTTGGAGGAGCGAGTCAGAAAACTTTTTCCTCCACCAGCATCACGTAGTAACCAGGCCACTGTTCTTCAAGAAGAATGGCTAAAAATCCCTCTGGCCACTCTGTGCAGGACTTGTATCTGTCATTCCCAAGACGAATTGATGCTGTATTGGCTGCAAAAGGAGCCCGTACACCATACTAATGAATTATTGTGGTCTAATGCAAGGCGTTTCAATGTCCAACCCGTATATACTGTATACTGTATATAGAAAAAGAAAGATTACCTGATGATTATTTGTCTACCTACCAGAATACCCGATGCTTTTGCACACAGATAAATGAGCAACCTAGAAATTATTAGCTTCTTTTAGTTTCTGTTTTGCTGATTATTTTCATATACATATACAGTATATCGTGGTGGAGTGCGTTACTTATTTAAATATAAATCAAGTGTGTGAAAATGGATGAAGAATGTAATAAGAATATTAATTTGCAGAAGTTTAATTTGTTACCATCATGAAAATATTTCTGATATTTCTAATATTTGATGATGTTAGCTAGCATTAGCATTAGCGTTAACTTATTCAGTGCTTCTGTTGCAAATGAGACAATGTTATGAAATATGCTGTGCTTTTATGCTTCATAAAATATTGTGGAGGTAACATTAACTAAAACTGACATTTCAAGCTTTTTTAATTAATAACTTACTAACGGTTCCAGGATTGAATCCCACAGTACTGTAAATGTAAAGTTAGTGCACTATGTAGGTTGTTGAATCTCTTGTTACACACATCAAGTAGTGCCCTTGTTCAGAGATTATAGAGGGATTGTGTTAGAAGCTAGTTACCTCTGTAGCATGGTCAATTCAGAGTTAATTTTAAATATCTTAGAAGAGACAGACAAAGTGTTGTTTAGGGTGACATAACACACGTCAGGTGTGTTTTCCCGCTGAAAGTGCTTCAGTGTCTGGCTTTTGAATGTGCATTTTAGCTCCAGCGTCCCATAAGTAAGGGCTATTTCACCATCCAGTGAAATGTGGGCAGACATCATGGCATCATCATGTAAAAAATCAATAAAGGGATGTACATACCCAGCAACAATACATAGATAATCTGTGCCATTTGAGGATGTTCGAAGGGGTCCAGGATGTCCTCCTTATGTCCTCTGCATACCATTACACTACCTCCACCAAGCTGATCTGTTGACAAAAGCCAGACACCCACACATGATGAGATTGAATAAACCATTGCCAAGGCTTTGCTGATGAGGGTATTTATTTGAAGGCCTGTCTAATTAGCAGAGGTGCAGGCAAACACATCTGTAGTTATTGCTTCCTTTTTTGTTTATATTCCCCGTCTAAAGCACAAATCCCTAACAGCTGTACTGTGGGCTGTGACCCTAACAGCTGTACTGCGGGCTGTGATAAGCTCTGCGCCATTACACCAGAATTCGCTATTACATACTCACATACTGGTGACATTGACAAGCTCCTCATTTGTCTCCAGGAAGAAGATACAGTCCAGCAGATCCTCTAATGGTTTAACTCAACCATCGTCTCTGTGTCACAGATGTCTCTATTATATCAGAACACTAATTAGTGAAATATGGACTCGGGTGAAAAAAAGGTAATAAAAGGCCAATCTCTCTCATCCCTGGATCCACTCAAAGGTAATAAAGTCTTCCTTGAAAAAGCCTAGAAGATAATACGTTCTCATTCAGCAGGGAGGGTGTCCTGGTGTCCGGTAGATTTTGCCGGCGGGAGTTAATGCGTTTCCCAAAATTCCTTCGACATCCGAGGATGATGATGAGGAGTCGTGGGGGTCAGTAGGTGTGCCCTGATTAGCATTTGCACTGGTAGTAAGCACAGAAAATATGAAACTAGATGCCCAGGTGTGCTCGACTAGCCTGATTGAATTCCCTCCTGCTTTCATGGCCGCCACCACCACAGCTCACTTTTCATCTCAGCCTAATCTCATTATGATTTTATGGCCTCTGCTGCCTGGGGATCTGAGGCTTTAGGAGCGCATTGAGCTGCCAAATAGATTCCCTCAAGCCGCTTAAAAAAAAAAAAAAAAAAGATAGAAACCAAATAACAAGGAAAATCCCGAGCTCCTCTCTGGTTTCTACTTGAGGGAGTCGTCCTTGTGTATGTGTTTGCTTTTGCTTTAGTTAGTGTATTTTTTTTTCCTTCTAATGATCCTTGATCACAGTTGTCATTCTATAATGGCAGAACTTCGCTAAGGCTAATGACAGCCAATTAGCTGTAGCCTGGAGAGAGGGAGTTATTTATTAATATTTCTCATCTGTGGGCTGTTCAGTTTTTAAGTCACATCAGAGTTGGCTATTAATGTGTGTTGAAGGGTGAAATGGATTGATTGTTATTAAATAATTAAGTGGGGGATCCTCCGGTTAATTTCAAATGCTTTGGACGCTCCAAAGACAGCCGTGGATTTATTGCAACTAAATATAAGCAGCAATTATCATGCTTTGGGATTTAGTCATGTGAGAAACTGCCTTTATGTAGTAAATTGATTTTTGATGCAATGCCTAAGAAGCATAGAGACACTGACAATGAATCAGTCCTCAAAGCAGAGGTGTTGAAAAAAAAATTCTAATAAAAATGGGCATGCACAATGAACTTAGCTACTTTGACAATGGCTAAATTGTAATGGCTAGATGACTAGTTCAAGCATCTCCGAGCTGGGGGGTCCTGTGGGGTGTTCCCTGTGTACGGATGTAAGTACCCAATAAGCCACCGACCAGTGCTTTCGACCAAAAAACAATATGCCAGAGAAGAGAAGTATATATATATATATATATATATATATATATATATATATATATATATATATATATATATATATATTTTTTTTTTTTTTTGCTTTGCTTACTTCAAGAAGCTGTGGCACAGTACCGTAGTGATTAGCCCCGTGATCTCACACCTCCAGGGTTGATTGTTTGATTCCCACCTCAGGTCTGTGTGTATGGAGTTTACATGTGCTTGGTGGGTTTCCTCTGGTTCCTCCAGTTTCCTCTAACAGTCCAAAGACATGATCAAGATAATTGGAGTTTACAAATTGCGCAGTGTGTGTGTACACGCAATAAACTGACATCCTGTCGATGATGTACAAAGTCTCCTGGTATAGGCTCAAGGATCTGTACAGATTCACAAATTCACCACTTCATGTCAACAGTACTCCCTAATGGCAGTGGCCTCTTTCAGCAGAATAATGTTCCCTGCCAGACCACAAAAACTGTTCAGCAATGGTTTGAAAAACATGACAAGGAGCTCAACTTGGTCTTTAAATTCCCCACATCGCATTCCATTTGAGCATCTGTTGGATGCTCTGGAAAAGCAAGTCTGGTCCATAGAGACTCAACCTCACAACAAAAGGAATGTGGTACCAGTTACCACAGCAACCTCCATAGCTTGAGCTGTTTTGGCACATGGGGGACCTACATGCCATGAATGACCAGTATATAAATATATATTTTATTTATGATCAATTTTATGTTTTTTTTATTTTTTTTTTTATTACAGAACCAAGATCGCTTCAAAACTAACAATAGGATTAAAATAGAAAGTCATCCCTGCATTCAGCAACACCAGTTTGGATGCATTAAGAAATGTTTAGCACTCATGCATTCAGCATGTAAGGAAGACATGTATTTTTGTCTATTTAAATACATGTGTCCTATATATACGTGGGGTGTTCATGTCAAACTGGTACTTGTGATGAAATTTCTCATGTATGAAAGCATAAAAACCCTTTGACATATACAGAAGACCTTTCAAGCATTGTATGGTGATAAGTCTCATAGAACAGTTGAATGTTGCAAACATTTTAAAGGCTGTACATCCATGAATGACGATCCCAGCCGAGGTGGCTCAGAGCTCTTTTTTCTTTTTTTTTTCTTTTTTATCATCATTCACCTATGCTGAGTTGACGGCACATACAGTATCTGTGCCGCTTGGGTTTTAAGGAATATTATTAAAGAAGGTCATATGTTTGTGAATGAGAATATCCGTCAAGTGAAACATTCAGCGAGTTGTTGAAAATCAACTTGTCACCTAAAATCTGCCAGGGAAAAGATGCCTCTGTCTGGGGAACTGTACACACAGTCGACACCACTTGCACATTACTGAAAATCCTCTGGGAGTTAGTGCCACATCCACTGTACTCTCTCCTAGCCAAAGGAGTTCCTGGGAGGCCAGCGTTTCAGAAGTGAAGCAGGTAGTCGGAGCATGGCTCCAGCATATTGAGAAAACTTTAATGGTATCCGAACAGTAATGAAATGCTGCAATAAGTGCTGGAGATTATATAAAGAAATAAAGGTAGATTTTACTCTTATAATTGTATTCTGTTATTCTGCACAATCAAAAGAGTCGGTTCGACACATGTAATATCCCAGCAATAATCATAGGTTTATACACATTAAAAAATGCTGGGTTGTTTTTACTACCCAAACTTTGGTTTGCCTCTGTTGGGTGATTTTTCTGGGTTATTTACAGGGAGTTGGGTAGTTTTGTTTAACCCAGCTGGCACGTTGGGTTAGCTAGTGACAGCTAACATCAGAGACAAGACCGCCCCTCCCCTGAAGTTCACCGGTGTATTCAGTGGCTGTGTCAGCTTCGTGTTTTTGGTCTTCCTTCTCACGCATATGTAAACATTAAATATAAGGTCTGTATACACACTTTCACTCACCTCTGACTGTATTTGTTCACTGTATGTAACATTTATTACTGTCACCGTGTTAACGTTACACTCAAACTTTCAGCCTGGTCTGTGCTATAGCATGCTAGTTTATCTGACAGTGGCTGCTAACTAGCCAAACCAAAGAACTCCACCTGTGTATGAAAGAAACTGCAAAAATGTCTGAGATTTTAAGCTTTCTTTGTAGAATGCTTGCAGGGTGTATGAAGATGGTGAAGTGATGAATAAAAGCTAAACTGTTAACTGTAGTGCCAGCATGACGCTAGCATTTAGCTAGGTTGCTAGCGTTAGCAACCACATATAAAAAGCTGAGGTGTTACAAAAAACTAATCTTCTTACAAATATGCATACTAGCCAACACTCTCGATTTTTCCACAGACTTTTACTTTCTTTAATTTCTTTCTTTCTAACCGACACTGTGGAATATCTCCAGCAGGCTGAAGTGTCAAGGCCGAACCCCTACATCCTGATGTTGGGAGATAATAACCAGCACTGCTCTCAGGCATCAATGCTTCTGATAGTAATAGTATCGTAATGATGTCGCTATTGAACTTGTTTTGTATTATCTGATCTTGTGCTTTTGAAAAATAAATATAAATATTTTTTTCTATGATTTGTACAATTAATTGGGTGTGGTTTATTGCATATATGTAGGTTTGCAAAACGTTTTTGTTTTATTTTTTTGCTTTTTTTAATAGACCAATATATCAAAGTAATTTAACTGTTTTACCCATAGACATGTAAAACATAAAAATAATAATAACCTATTTGTGAGGTAGAATTAACCCAGCATTATAGTTAAATATGACCTAGCATTTGGATTGAATATTTTACTCATCTTGCTCGGTTAAACAATTAACCCAGCATGTAGTTGGTCCAATATTTATCCAGCAGCTGGGTTAAAAACAACCCAGTATGGGTTGTTTTTAACCCAGCTTTTTTTTAGGGTGTATTAATTAGTACCAACTAACACAGGGACTTGTGGAGGATGTACCCCATACAGAGTTTTATCTAGCTGATAATACTGCATTATTGTTTTTCCTGGGAGAGGTTAGCACTTGTCTGTCACTCAGTTTCCAGCACAGTTTCAATGGCTTTAAACATGTGCAATCACTTTTACCAATGTCAAACATAACACCACGGTTTCTAATCTGCCTCATGCAAACAACAACAGCAACAGAAAAACTATATATATATATATATATATATATATATATATATATATATATATATATATATATATTATTATTATTATTTTCCCTCTTACCGTTTTCAGCAACATTCAGTGTCATACTAATGAGAACTAAAGTATAAATGTAGTAGAGACAGCACATGTTAGTGTCAAAGTGCAGCTGTACGACACAGTTACACTGAGTTACAGCAGATACCGGGCTCGGCTAGTTAGTAATCTATGAGGTAATGAGCATAGTGTTGGTATGAGCATGACAGTTGAAGCTTTGGATGCTGCTCTGTTTAAACAGGGTTTACAAGTGATTAAGTCAGAGAGCTGCTCTAAAGAGAATAAAGGACTTATATGCTGTTGTATAATTAAATTTAGGTAACTGAAGCAAGAGCTAAGGGCATTGGTGGCTCAGTGGTAGGTTTCTCACCTGCCATGCAGAAGGCCCAGGCTTGATTCCCAGCCAACGCCTAAACCCCACTTACTCAAAGCAGTGCTGCTCCCAAGCCTGGATAAAATGGCAGTTTCGCCCAGTTGTTGTCCGCTTTGGCGTCCCTTGGATGGGAGCAGCCAAACGACGAACCACATCCGAAGCGAGAGCTACAGTACTGTAAACTCTTTTTGTGCTCACATTTTTGTACTGTGGGCGTGAAACCTAAAGTTAATCACAAATGAAGAGAGATCATCATGTCAATAAGGATTAAAGTGATATGAATTGATACGAATATCAATTGAAGATTTACATATTTTGAAAAATATGTTCTTCACGTTCACATTTATATACAGTATTTATAATGCATTTATCATGTGATCAATTTTATATCAGTTGCACAAGGTGAATTATATATTTAGACCTTCTTTATTTTCACAAAGAACTAAATGTTTATCTTCTTGCATAACACACACACACACACACACACACACACACACACACACATAAAAAAATAAATTAAAAAAAAGCCTCACTCCTCCTCAATCCTCACTTTGATACATGACTATAAATGGTGTGTTTCCTGTGATTCCTTGAGTAAGTGATAATATTTATTTATTGATTTATTTATTTATTTCGTTTCTCTGGTGAGAGGCGACTCCATCCTCACTTCTCTTCTCTGGCTAATTTGGTGTTGACAGCAGCACGCCGCGTTAGGGGGGGAAGACACTGTCCATCTGGCCACAACACATTCACGAGCTATTCTTGTCACAAGCAGGGTGAGCGTGGGGTGTGAGGACTGTCACATTTATTTCACCCTGGTTTCGGGGAGTGAGATGACACACACACTCACACGCGCACACACAGACACACACACACACTCATGCATATGGCATAGCAATTGAAGAGAGAAGCGGTGCAAGAAACGGAGTGGGAAATAATCAGAGCTGCTTATTTACTGTGTGCAAGGACATTTATAGGTAAGTTGTGCATTAACATACACGTCGTTTAGCATGTCAGCACCTCTTCAGCGTGTCAGGGCGGATGAAGTTCGCATTTGAGTGGAAGAGATGCCTAAGTGCTCCAGACTTGCTGAGTGCAAGGATGTCTGGACAGGTATAAATATTAATCATGTCTATTGTGAGCGAAGGCTTTGTTCGGCTGACACTAGCAAAACATTCTAACTTTCCTGCACACTTCTTGTGTCTGAGTGACACATTTGAACATTTCCCCCTCCTTTCCCTATCATCCTACTGCATAGGGTTGTCGATGGCTGCCAGCAAAGCTGTCAGGCTGTGAATATACTGCTGAGAGCGCACGCGTGTGTGAGTGTGCGCTCATGGCGGCGGCAGTAACAGCAGATTGCTGCTCTGACTGACAGATTGGGGTATTAGTATTCAGATCCATGCCACTCCTTTGATATCTCGCCACCGTCAGCCGATGGGACTCTGGAACCATCCGCCACTCCCTCGTTCATCCAGTTATTTTCTTCTTTTTCATCCACCCACATTTTCCTTTTATCTTACCTTCACTTTTTACAACATTTTACACCTGTTTCAATTTGTGTCCATTGTGTTTACGTCTTGTTTTTTTGTGACCTGACAAGTCCACTGCAAACATTTTGTAACACAAGAAGCAAAGGAAGCAAGGAGACCATTGTACTTAAATTCAGTGCATGTGCTGAAAAGATATTCCTTGATGTCCAAGGATTCATCATGTTGCTGATTACTTTGGGTCACTCTGATATACGCCATCTTACTGTGTGTCTACCCACAAATCATTGTGAATGGACAATGATCCGGAGCAAACATCTCTTGCTCTGATTTAATAATAATAATAATAATAATAATAATAATAATAATAATAATAATAATAATAATAATAAATCCAACATAATTTTCTTTTAGATATATATGTGCAAATATATATATGAAAATACTATAAATAAAACTTTATATTGATTCCCTTTTTATCTTTGAAAGACTAATCATTTTAAGTCTGTTTTAAAGATAACCTTATAGTTATAACATCAGAGAAATCGACTCTTTAAAAGACTTAAGACGATGTGCAATTTTACAGATTGATAGACCATGAAGTAGTTTTAATACTTCAAGGACATTAAAAACGAATATAATACAAACATGTAATATAATGTGTTTTTTTTTTTATGTACAGTATACAGTATATACAGTAGGTTTATGGTGCTGACGTGCCTGTCGTTCATTAATCCATTCATGTCTCAAAAGCATGTTTGTAATGTTTGTAAGCATCACTGTAAATATTACCAACATGGTAGAGAAACGCTTCCTTTATACCAAGGTACTACTCAACCGTCACAAGCAATGCATTTGCTCTACAGTCCCACCCAACTTTCAAATCCTCTTTGTTGGAGTTGACGGTTTCATACTGTGCTACAGAATTTTTACTGAGGTGGCACCATTGACAAGAGCAACGTGCACAGATGGATGAAGATGTTTAAAGGAGGGGAATCCAGCACTGAAGACAAATCGCAGTGGGAGGTTGCTGTCCTGGAATATGCCTGTGTCAGTCCTAAATGATTTCTACATGTTTAGGATGTAGAATAAATGATAACACAATATTTATTGGATAACTAGTACGTTTATGTAATCGAACAGTGATGTAGAGGCATGCTTTTGAGTAATGTATGAATAAATTAAAATAACTGGATGGATGGATGGATGGATGGATGGATGGATGGATGAATGCATACTTTATATTATGAAGGACAAAGTGACCAAAAAAACATTCATAATGTATACTTCTGCTCATTCATTCATTCCTTCATTCATTCATTCCTCAAAAGAATGTATGAATGAAGGAAAGAATAAGCAGAAGCATAAATTATGAATGACTGAATGAGCGAAAAACATGAAGGTGAAACTGAGTTTTTTATTTATTTTTTTAACAATGTTGTGTCCAGCTTAAGGGAACATTCTTCCTTTCTTTTTTTCTTTTTCTAATTGCTCTTGACTTGCACCGCTGCCAAGATATTAATTACCAGAAATGTGATTTTTACCTTTTCAGACATTCTCTTGCACTGAGCTTGTGAGGTAGGGTGATGTATAAGGGACTGCAGTGAGTCCTGAACGATATAGTCCATACCTACATGATTTAGCACACATAGTTTAACCATTCTGACCACAGTCAATATTGTATAATGAGGACAGACTGTTTAGTGGTTAAAATATCAACAGCGTAATATGGTGATGCACTCATGGCATTTCAGCTGAATGTAATGAAGATAATACAGAGCAGATATGTTTGTCATGGATTCAGCATGGACAGTTGAGGAAGTAGAGCAGCTATACAGTACATACGACCCTTATTACTTAACATCTTACATGTGACTATAATCTTGTCATTCAGCTTGTGGTTAGACTCAAATCTGAACTGTGAACTGTAGTGGAAACTATAAAATTATAAAAAATAGATTAACTAAACTTCACATAATCTAGCTACCAACCACTCCAAATTGTGCCCCATGCAAATCTTAAAGGGCTTGTTATCAACCCGTATTTTGCACTACATAGAGTGGTCAGGCCAATTGGGATTTGGTCTAATTACTGTACTTATATCATAGCATTGAACAAGATTGTGTCATCATGCTTTTGCAAAGTAGTCCTACATGCAATAATGGACATTTTTGTATTGGATACAAAAGATATATATATGTATGTATGTATGTATCACTTAACTCTTTTTTATATACTTTCTGGTGTATCTGTCATTCCTTCATCAATTTTATGACACCTTTGGGTACCACATTGTAAAGAGCATTCTTAACAGTTATTTCAGAGTGCCAGCTTGCTGGTAAGGTCAGCATATGATTAAGTTGAACCCTTACATATACAAGTATACAAGTTATTGAATCGGGGATGGTACTTGCCCACATTTTTTTTGTTATTTGGGTTTTTTTTTTCTTAAATAATTAATGGCACAGTGAAAATTGGTATATGTTGTTGTTAGTCTGATGTTGTATATGTTAATTGTTAGACTCGCTATGATCCAATTATTTGTACACACACACACACACACACACACACACACACACACACACACACACAAAAACAAAAAAACATAGCGCCCCCTCTTTTTAATTCAAACTTTTACAATAGACTGTACTGTATATTCTGACATGTTTTAAAAGAATTACAAAAACAATTATTAATCAAAAACTTTTGAATGATTAGGCATGCTTCTATTGATTAGGCTGTTCAAGAAAAACGCAGTTAATAAGTTTACACAAATGTCGGCAGATTGATGTAACTCCTTAACCACCGTGCTCATAACATGAATTTAAAAAGGAAATACCATTTTCACATCATTATTATAAAATGTATTAATGATTTCTTAATGAAATGTGTCACAGCCATGAAAATAACACTTTTTCCGCTCTTGATAAGGAATTCTTACAGTACGTGCTCCTAGAAACAGTAGTACAGTTTTTAATTTTTTTTTTTTATGTTCATTCCAGCACTTGTGCTTTATTGCTTTATTATTCATATTTTACTCATTATTTACAGTACAGACCAAAAGTTTGGACACACCTTCTCCATGTTAGAATATCTGCTAGGAAACCACTGCTAAGGACAGGCAACAAGCAGAAGAGACGCGTTTGGGCCAAAGAACACAATAAAGAACACAATAAAGAAAACTCGCTGAATGAGAAGGTGTGTCCAAACTTTTGGTCTGTACTTTATATTCCATTATTTTATTACATTTTAAACTGCATAATTGTAACGCAATTGCAAGCGTTAAACCATGAACACATCACACAGCTGGCTTACAGATATTATCCAGAAACCCGAAGCACATCTTTTTGTTAATATTTTTCTTTATGATCTCATGCTTGAAAATGCACAGCTTTGTTCTACTGTTATAAAAAAGTTTGTGGTAAAACCTAGTCTTATTACTTACTGCAAATGAACCCCCTCCCCATCCCCCCCTTTCCACAGACCCTCAACCACCACCAATATCTAGATGATCTTCAAATTTCATACTTTCACTGTCTATCTAATAAATCTAACAAAGACAAGAAACAAAAAAATAAGCTTAGAAATAGATTTTCATACAAATGCAGAATAACAAGGACACACTGAGACCTGTACAGGCACTGCCACTGACTTATTTGGGCCACCAGCGCACATTAGCCTTGCAAAACTACTCCCACAAGGCGATGTGTTGGTGTGGATGGGTAATCATGGCCACTCAAGGCAGTGATTAATAATTTAATCACATTTTGGCAGACAATTAACAAGCATTAATAGAATGATTTGTGCAATATAACACAGTAAGGTCCTAGCCAGGCTGGGAGAAAATTCACATCCCTTGTTAAGTCATTTGTCATCTAGTGAATCTTGTTGTGTTTCTCATTAAAAGCAATTTAGACCAATTACCATTTAAAATCAGAACCCATAGTACCACAGATGATAAATTGTCCCTTCAGATGTACTCTTAACCGAAACTATTTATTTATGTCTTTTAGGAAGGAGTGCTCTTTTAAGCATAGGATAAACACCACCAATACTTTAATCTACTGCAAAGGCTGTAACCCTGTAATTAAAAGTGCTCATCAAGAATGTACCTAGACTTCAATGCAGTTGAGGTTCAGTACGATGCGTTTCCTGCCCACTTCTGAGCTCATGCCACATCCATCACTTGGACTGACAAGCTTATTACTGAAATTGATGCTCATCAGGTCTGATTGTGTAAGTCCTTTCGCAGCAGATCAGTACGTATCTCTTACAAATGAATTCAGGCTTCGAACCGAAGTCTTGCTAATGTGCCCAGTGTCAAAGGCCTGCTGCGCTTGTTCTTGCCTCACACAGACACACGGCTGAATAGTGGAGAAAAAAATAGAACAGAAGAAAGAGGGATGAGACTCGGTTTCAATCGCGCCACACAAAATCTGTGCAAATGAGGCCTAGTTGATTGATGGGTGCGTGTAGGCTGAGCTGTATAACCCTGAGATTTTCCTACATGCTGGATGTTAACATGTTACTGGGGACAGCCTACAGAAAGTGATCCGGAGCTGTCTCTGTAATTACACGTCCTCTTTCAGAATTTCATTATCCTTCTGTGGGTAAAATTGTCGAGTAGATTACGCTAATATAAAGGGAATATCCAGAACACAGAGGACAGGCATATGAGCGTGGCATTACCATTCAGCTCTGCTCAGTGTTATCACTATCAAAAACCTTGTAAAAATAATTAACATTCAGAATGTGATGAAATGATTGTGGTGGTCTCTAGACGACTGAGAATGTAGCAGAATGCATGGGCTTTACTCAACGTGGTTCTCTGTAGCTTCTCAAATTAATTTTGAGTCCTTGACTTGGGCCAGTATCGAAAGTTTTCCCATTCCCTATGGAGGCAATGCTTATAGTGAATGTTCCGACTTAAAAGTGTGGTTCTGTAATGGTGTAATTATTTTTTGTAGATTTGTTTGTTCTTTTAGTAGGCGGCACGGTGGTGTAGTGGTTAGCACTGTCGCCTAGCACTGTCCGGTTCGATCCCCGGCCAGGCTCGATTCCCGTCTCTGTGTGCATGGAGTCTGCATGTTCTCCCCGTGCTTGGTGGGCTTCCTCCGGGTACTCCGGTTTCCTCCCACAGTCCAAAGACATGTAGGTTAGGTTAATTGGCGTTCCCAAATTGCCACAGTGTGTCAATGAGTGAGTGTATGTGTGTGTGTGTGTGTGTGTGTGTGTCTATGTGCCCTGTGCTGGGTTGGCACCCTGTCCAGGATGTACCCTGCCATGTGCCCTAAGTCTCCTGCGATAAGCTCCAGGCCCCCGTGACCCTGAATACAGGATTAAGCGGTATAGATGATGCTAACTGGTTTTACTGTAGCTTTCTCGGTGCTTTGAAACAGACAAGTCTAGGCTGTGGTGGTTTAAATCGGAGTAGGGATTTGTTTGGATTTGGTGAAATAAAACATATGAAAATTATTGGAAAATACTATGGCAGGTACAATTAAACTAGGCTAAACTAAACTAAACTTTGTCATTTAGGAACTCAAATGATATACAGTAGCAATCACACAAATATGATTTAATACCCGATTTAGGGTAATGAGTCACAATCTTTCTCATCAATATCCTTGGAACACCTCATAACCAGATTAGGGTAGTGGTGTCGTGATCTGAAGATCGTCAAGAAGGCCAGCATGAACTGTTCGACCAAGCACTGTGGATGACCCTACAGTATATGTATTACAGTATGTGGTCTGCACTCAACAATGCCTTTCTGTAGCTTCTCAAATCCTTTGATTCTAGCCAAGAAACATTCTCTCACCTCCCCAAGGAAACATTTTTATTGGCTGTCTTTCCATCTTGGTTCAGCAGTAGTGAAGTAATTCAGCAGCCAGCTTTCTTCATTTTGAAGAAGAGGAAGAAAAAAAGAAGAGTTTCAGTTTCACTCACACCTTACAACATCTGTGCAAATGAAGCTTAGCTGATTGATAGTATATACTATAGGAAGAACACATTCCGCGAGGGCGGAATGAATTTCCAGGTTGGTTATTCTCCAGATGAAGACTTCTTGAACATTTCAGCGAGGACTTTATACAAAACACTGTTGGAACGCTTCTGTAGAGCTATGTCTAGACATCTTCACAATTTTGCAATACTTTCATCTATTTATGAACTATGCTCTTGACATGGTAGAGTAAAACATTATTTTTTTTCAATTGTGTATTCTATGATTTACAAGATTTTATAATTTATATTACACTGTAGAAGGCGGCACGGTGGCTGAGTGGGAACACTGTTGCCTTTCACCTCCAGGTTCCAGGTTTGATTCCCTCCTCAGGGTCTGTGTGCATGGAGTTTGCATGTTCAACCCGTGCTTGGTGGGTTTCCTTCGGGTACTTCAGTTTCCTTCCACAGTTCGAAGACATGCAGATTAGGCTAATTGGCGCAGACATGCATGTCGCCAACTGTACAGGGAATACCCTGCCTCGTACCCTAAGCCTCCTGGGATAGGCTCCAAGGCCTCCCACGAATCTGTACCAGGGACAAAGTGGTATTGATGATGAGTGAGTGAGAAAGCACCTTTTTTGTAGACTGCTTTGTGACCAGTGACTGTAACACTCTTGGGGTTAAGCTCGAATTTTATTTAATAGATTATTTTGTTGCTATATCTCTTTTTCAGACTTGTGTTTGATCAAGTAAGAGATACAAAGTCTTGTGCCATGTGATTCATGGCAGAGGTGGATGAAGTGCACAAATTCTGTTAATACCCCAGGTAAAATATTACTTAATTAAAAAGCAGACGTCCTCCATTAATAAATCATTCAAAATGTTTTCACCATCCAAATCAGATTTATGCCTTTATTTACATGATATTTGATTCGAATGCCCTTTGTATATCATACACTATATGCAAAATGTCCAAGCAACCAATAATTCAACCAATAAAAAAAAAGTATAATTTACTTCAATCTGTTCATTAGGCAGCTTGCGACCAGACAGCAGTACATGTGTATACAGTGCATATTTCTTCTTTTTTTTTTTTCTTCTTTTTTTTGCTTTCAGCGAGTGAACAAGTTTTAAATTACAACGTGTGTGCCTGATGCCATCTTGAAAGCAATCAGTTATTCACATTGTAGACTATCAGCACTAATCCTCCACTAACAGCACATCTAGTGCCAATCAAAAGGGCAATGAATGTGAGTAGCTTGCTGACATTAGATGCCATAAGCTGAGTGGTTTTCAAGTGTTTATTTAGATTTCATTTCAGTTCCCCTGAAATAGAACTGATAAGTATTGTGGTTTAATTATTATCAAAGCCACCAGAAATGAGGAAAAAATACTATTCATTCTCCACCTGTCTATTATGATATGCCCTCTTCCTGCTTAGCCCATGTAAGAATTCAATCCTCATAATGAAGGGGTAGCCTGTTTTCAGGCAGACGTCTCCCCTATATTTTGACGTTTACTTATCTTTCTTTTCCATTCCTCGTTTCATATTACCGAGATCTGTCAACCGTTGGCCAGCTCATTTGAATTATCAATGTCTGTGTGATTCAGCCCCTGCCTTGGATGCCCCGATTTGCTTCAGATCCTATTAATATTTACCTTGCAGCATCCATTGTATCAGTCATATATGCTAAATTGAAGCAAATTCCGTCTCCCTACTACATTTCTCGGTAAGGCAGAGAAGGAAAGCACGCTCCTCCCATGTGTACCCAAATTATCCATTAAACCTGACAAGAAGAGCTTTTATTTTCGGTAAAGGGGAAAATGGTTTCAGAGCATTTAACATGGACAGTCAAAGACAGCAATGACAGCGCTAGTCTGTCATGTGAATAATCCACAATGCTCAGCAGTTCTGTTCAACATCTTGTTAGATGCCATATACTAATGTGATCTAGCGCACTTCTTCTTCCTTTGTGGTATGGCCTAATCCGCAATATGTTTATGGTTAATGCTTTACGTTCATCTTATTAATTTAGTCTTAGTTTCAGCTGACAGCAGAGCTGTGTTCTCAAAAAAATCCCATGTGAATCATTGAGGACCACTTGTTAGCTGTCCACATAAAGTCATCTGGCCTTGAAAACTGCGTCCACTAACAGCTTTGGTTTTTACTGAGCCAACAAGGCTTGCAAAATCGTGTTGAAATCTGAGCTGTTTTAAAGGTTAGAAAATCAATAAAAACACAATTAATTAACTTGAAATGACATTTTAAGCGAGATGAAATTCAAGGTACGCATCCAGCCAAGCAGCTGAGGCTTATGCACCGTTAGCAAAAGGGAAAGATGGCTTGGATGGTTAATATCTTATTATTCCAAATGAAGAGGCATTTTTTTCTTAACAGGTACAAATACAGACTGGAGATTAAAGGTTAAAGATGAAGCTTGTGGGATAAAGACCACTTTCATTAATAAAAGAACAGTGGTTAATGATTATTGAATTCCTCCTTGGGAAGCTCCTGGTCAGAATTATAGTCTAAATCAGGCTACTAATCGTTTGTATTTTTGGAAATAAAACCATTAATCATTAATGTACAACAAACCAACTAAATGAATAAATAAATAAATAAATAAATAAATAATGCTATTAGCCACATTTGGCACAATTTTAAGGCATGGCTATACTAGACCATTATCATACTGTCGATATAGTAAAGATACTGTATCAAAAATCCCTACACTATTTTGCATTTTCAATGTCTTGATTTTACATTAGCCTGGTTTGGTGGCGATCGTATAAAATCCCTAGGAGTAGTATATCAAATTCCATTGGATGCATTTTGCAAACAACCCAAAAATAAATGACAATAAATGAGCAAAAGTTGTTTAGCTCAAAGAAATCTAAATGTGTGCAAGGTTTCATACTGTATGTATCCATGAAAGTGTGTATGAGCTATGCAGCCAACTCTCCGCACCCAGGGCCCAGCCACTCAGGCATCTTAATGGCAGCAGATTCCAAGCTTTTTTCTGAATTTCATGGCTTTTTGAGCATGAAGTCCTACAAAAAAGCCCCCCATGCAAAAAAAAAAAAAAAATAGGAAAAAATCTTTAGAAGAACAAAAGGGCCCTTCACACTCTTATGTCTTAGGGCTGGTGTCATCGTGCTTGGGCCCCAAGTAGAGATACAGAGAAAGATATGGATATTTGGAGCACTAAGCAGATAAAGATACAGTAGTATCATTGAATTACATTCCCATTCTGTAGTAGAGCTCTACACAGAAACTGTTTATGGCTCCCATTACAGATGCTTAAAAAAGACTTGGGTCTTGACTTTCTAGAACTTCTTTGATTTTAAATCACAACCTTCTGTTTACTAGTATAGAACCTTTAGCACTAAACTGCCAACATTTGCAAGACTTTTGGGACAAAAGACTTTTAAGTCACACTTATCCAACATAATGAGTAGTAACACTGCTGTTGGGGCTTTTTCTCGTCGATCCCCGATCGATCTGAATGCAAGTCGGTCCGTCTGCAACACACCTCTGGCCAGGAGACGAGTCAAAGAGCAACCAAACACACAGATGACTGCTCTTTCACAAGTCTGAATTTTATTAGAAAAGCACACACATATATAGTAATTACACACCCTCCTGTGCGGGCAAAGCACAAGATGGGAGGCTTATCAAGGACAAACATGAGTAAATATTATGACAGTTTGCTATGCAGTTTACCAAAATAAAAAACTGAGAAGGCCGAAGAAAACCAAGAAGGCCGGAGAAATAGGAATAGAGTACGCATGCTCTCGACTTCTTGACGCCGTTTTCGTCCTCGCACACAGCAAATATCCTTATCACATGAGGACAGAGACAGAGTGTCCCGTCTAAAAGAAAATATCACGAATAACCAAGAGATCATGGATGTCAGCAATTTTCCCTTACAGATGAGTAATAAGTGATTAAAATAATATTAAATGAAACAAGAGACAGTGTCGTAATTTAAGACATCTTTAAACAAATAATAATTCAAAAGGAGATTTAAGTGTATGACTACATCTGGTTTAGAGCACCATGCAGTGCAGTAAAGCACCGAATAGTATAGTATAGTATAGTATAGTATAGTATAGTATAGTATAGTATAGTATAGTATAGTATAGTATAGTATAGTATTTTTCCCTTACAACTGCCAAAAACGTTCCATAGTGCAAAAACTTGAGAAACCCCAGAGATGAAATGTCTGGCTTTTTTTTTAATACTAATATAACTAATTATATTTATAGTAACGGTTATAGCGTTATACTTTCTAGTTTATTAATTCCATTTCGAAAATATGATCCTGTTTCTTTTCCTGTGCTGTTTAATATTAAATGGCTCAGGACAGTCCATTAAAACATTTTGGCTATAGTGCAGTTCTACCATGAGGAACACATCTTTCGTTTCAAAGTTGACATCTACACTCTTAGTATACACTCTCAATCACATACCTTTTGTACCTAGTATGTATTTTTCACAAAGGTGCATATGGTAAAGCTTTATTCTAAAAGTTATCTACATTCCAGTTCATGTAACCTTTTAATAGTGTATTCTGCTTAACTTTTTGGTAAAGCATGTGTTGAGAGATTATAGCATGTTGAAAACGGTCATCTTTTTAAGCCATCTCTACCAACCAGTTGATGTGGGCTATGCTAAAATAAAAACTAGAAGATGTTGTGCTTTTGTAAATGCTCTGTAGCATACCACAAAAAAATAAATAAAGTGGGATTGAATAAACTATAAAATATTACCACCTCACAAATTTGTTAGAATTTGATATTTGTAAATGCATTGATATACTTTATGAATAAAATGACATCTCAACTATTTGAAAGATGTAATAAATAATAATTATTAATAAATAAATAAATAAATAAATAAATAAATAAATAAATAAGCAGTAATGGCTTATTGTTGTTATTATTGTCCCAAAGACCAATTGGGAAAAAAAAGATCAAAGATGTTTTTCATTGCTATTTTCTTAGTAGGGACGTTAAAAAGTCAAATCTTGTTAAAGGCAACACATTCATATTTTTGAGTAAACAAAGTAATGTAAAGGTACAAAAGATAAAAATTGGAACCACTTTTTCTAAGACTTTTTTTTCACACTTGCTTTTAAAGCCAAATCTATCTTATATGGTGAGAGTTGTATAATCCCAGGTTATTCTTCTCATTCTATTATTTGTTCTGAACTGTTGCTTAATTTCACAATTTCACACATTCCACCTCCTTTTCTGTTTATTTTCCTTTGGTACCAACACTCAAGTAGTATAGTATGAGTGGTATTCCAGTGAAACTGGGACTTGATGAAAGTTCTCATGAATGAAAGCATAAAACCGATAGACATTTGCCCCATACAAGCAGAGTATGGTAATTTGACCCTTAGCACTTTTTAAACATTTAAATAGTGCAAACGTTTTAAAGAAGGCCATACGGGTTTGGCCGAGGTGGCTCAGAGCCCAGACATTCCCGTGAACAGTCAGTGAGTGGAACGACTGATCCTTAAAAGTCCATGGATAAGTTGTTGCCAACCTGCTGACGAGACATATCCATCTGTTGGAACTGCACACACAATCATTCATGAGCACCACTTGCACATTACAGGAACTTGCCTGAGAGTTATTGCCACATCTCACCCACAGTCCTGACCTCAATTAAAGCCATTTTCATATGAGTTTTTGGGAGGCCAGCATTTCAGACATGATCGATCATGGCTCCAGGATACTGCGAAAACTTTCTATTTTGATGGTATCCAAGCACTAGTGAAACCCTGGGATAAGTGTATTAGTGTAGCAGGGGCTTTATATAGAAAAATAAAGGTATTTTTACTCTCATAACTGTGTTCTTTTATTCTGCACAATCAAAGGTCCTGGTTTGACTGGAACTTGCCTTGTGCAATGCTTTTTTGGATGCTTGGCATGCTCTTGTGCTGAAATGCATCCAAACCAAGAGCTATTCTTTTATACCAGCATTTTAACCATACAGGAAGAGTAAACACTGAGTTAATTACGTTGCTTCTGTCTTATTAAATCCTATTTTAAATATAGTAACTTAATAACTAATTTCCTGGTAGAAACAGAAAATAGTAAGACAAGTTAAACCAATCATTTTACTCATTCTGAGTCATAGAGCATTGACAGTATTTACATCTTATGTGGACTGCACCATGATTTGGTTGAAGTGAGTTCAAGAACACATTTTCAAAAAGATCAGGCATTCGTATTCAGGACCACTCCCTAACTCAAAAACAGCTTTCACGCTTTAATAAATTTGACAAACTCCGGGGTCATGTCTCTGAATCTGGAGACAAATGCAAATTTGCAAGTTTAGCAATCAACATGTCCAATCTAGATATTTAGAATGTGAAAAACAGGTCTGAAAAAATGAAATATATTCAGTGGGAAAAAAAAGGAATTGGAATTGTTTGTCTTCCTGTGCTCTTTCCTGAGCCTGGCTCATCCTTCTTGACTAGAAAAGGAAATAAAAAAAAGAAGAAGATGGGAAAAAAAATCCATCTCACAGCATCCAACTCCTAAATCCCAGGTCTTCGTCTGAATTGAAGGAAGGAAAAGAGCAGTGAGTCATGAGTGGGCCTGTCACTGTGGGTTTCGCTGGGCTGCTGCAATTTATCATGGCTGCCACTGGATGCTGACAAGACGGCAGCTGCTCCATGCTGGAAAAGCACTACTGCACATGGGCCTCTTTTGGACCAGGTTGCACCTATGACACATGGAAATGTGTTTGAAAGATGTAATATGAAAATAAATTATTAGATAATTTATTTGTACAAAAAAAAAATGGTTATAAGAATGTTTTTCTGTACACTAAATACAAAATGTATATATTTACTCCAGGCTGCAAAAGTTTGATAATTATTATATTCTACAAAATATAAATAAATAAATAAATAAATATTTATGTCTACATTAAAAAAAAAAAAACCTTAGATGATGTAAAAATAAGAAATAAGAAATAGTGTAAGCTCAATAAGGGAATGTTTTTTTTTTTCTTCTTTTGTATAAAAAAAAATCAACAACCGATAAGCTGTGCCAGAGCCAACACTGGCTGTTTAAAATCATTATTAACGATGCAAGCGGTTCTGGATTTAATATCACAGAGCACAGTGAGGAACCATTAAAATAAACATCATTAAATGCAGCTCAAGAGACTGAAAAAAAAAAAAACTGCTAGGTGAGTGGCAGTGTGGAGAAAAAAGAAAAAAAAAAAAACTGGTCTCAGTGTTTTTGCCCATGGCATAATTCTTGGTGCCAAAGGGACTGGTTTGAATATTTCTATAACTGCCAATCTCCTGGGATTTTCATGCACAACAGTCTTTGAATTTTACTTAGACTGGTGAAATGAAAAAAGAAATTGAGTGACTGAAAGTTCTGCAGACGGAGACATCTTATTGATGAGAGAGATCAACAAAGAATTGCCAGACTGGTTCAAACTGGCTGAAAGGCTACAGTAACTGAGATAATCACTGTTCAATTGTGTTGAGCAAAAAGAGCATTTAAGAATGTACAGCACATCAAAGCTTGAGGTGGAAGAGCTACCAAAAGAGAAAATCAAATCATGTTCAGGAACACAAGGCTGAGGTTAGCGTGTGCATCTCCTTTCTAAACCTGCATCTTTGAAGACTCGAAAAATGTAGCTTGGTCACACAACTGAAAGGGTCAACATTAAGCAACAAAAACATGAATGCATAGATCTAACCTGTCATGTCAAAGGTCCAGGCTGGTGAAGTTGGTGTAATGGTGAAAAGATTGCACTGACCATGTGCATGTCTTCATGGCCACAATTTCTATTACTACTATTAGGAATTTCCCCATGGCTACTAACATTCAATTCATCGTCTAATGGTTACTTCCACAATGATGCACAATATCACAAAACAAAAGTTGTCTCAAACTTGTTTCTTCTCTGACACTGAATGTCATTTCAGTGACTGGATTTGAAACTAATAAATATGGCAAAAAAGAAGATTTCAAATGATGCAATCATATTAACATGGATCTGAATCTTTTCCAACATCTTGTGGACTTCATGCCATGAGAGGGATGCTTAATATATAACTGAAATCTCTTTGCTATTATTAGTTCTACTACTTGTTTCCTTTATTGTTTTTAAATGAACTCATCTGAATATACCAAATTTTAAGCATACATAAAAACGAAACATTTATAAACAAAAGTGTAAATTATTTTCTCCTACCACCAGGCAGGATGCTGTGAACAGTTTAATAAAGTGTGCCACCAGTATGATTATAGACGAATGACAGCATTTATGTCTCTAATGCAAACCAAATAAAATATGTCTCAAATGCAAAAAAAAATTCTTTTTGAATTCAATGTGGCGATATATAAATGGCTAAACAAAAAAAAAAAAAAATGCAATATGTAACTGAATCGTCACCATAGCCAATGTTAACTTTTTCATTGATATGTGCTACAGTAGCATTTCTGTAAGATCTGGTTAGATTTCACTCCCTTAGTGGCTCAATAGTCCTGTCACCATTTAAATGATTGTCTTTCTTTGGACCACGTCTGATAGATACTAACCACTGCATACAGAGAACACCTCACAAGAAGTGCCATTTTGGCAACTCAGTCATCTAAACATCACAATTTGGTCTTTTTTTCAAAGTCACTCAAATTCTTACACTTGCCCATTCTCCTGCTTCCATCACAGGAGTTATCAACTTTAATGACTGACCCGTCACTTGCTGTCTAATATATCCAATCCTTTCATACTGTATGTACACTGCACATGTTTTGCCTTGTGCAGATCAACCATATTGCTATAATTCTATTTTACTGCAATACATTGAGTTTGTAAATGTATGGAATTTTAAATATATGGAATTTGTTTTAACTTACATTATTACACACTGATCGGCCATAACTCAACCATGCAAATGTCTTAAGCCACCACTTAATACTTAATATTAAATTAAATTTAAAGATATAGGGCGGTACGATGGTGTAGTGGTTAGCACTGTCGCCTTGCATCTCCAGGTTCGATTCCTGGCCAGGCTCGCCAACATCTCTGGGTGCATAGAGTTTCCATGTTCACCCTATGCATGGGGGGTTTCCTCCCACAGTCCAAAGTCCTGCAGATTAATTGGTGTACCCAATTGCGATGGATTGGCAACCTGTACAGTGCCTCATACATTAAGCTCCTGGCCCCCCGGTGCCCCCTGTATACATGATAAAGCAGCATTGAGGATGATTGGGTGAGTTAACAATGTAGATTAAATTATATAAATGAACAGTTGTACAACCTCTTTCCCCTCTCATCTGTTCCAACCCCTCAGCATTCAGCATCACCAGTATACTAATCATCAGCTTGATCATCTGTCATCATCTGCACCTGATTCTCACTGGATCATGCCCTATGTTTTTTTTTTTTTTTTTACGCTTGAATGATTCATAGGTCATTGTGTGGCTTAACCACTGAAAACATTTCTCTGAAAAGGGACTGGGTTGAAACTGAAAGCTAAAAAGGGTGGGTCAAGAGGTTTACAAAGTACAGTATGTGTATGTACGTGTGTGTGTGTGTGTGTGTGTGTGTGTGTGTGTGTGTGTGTGTGCGTGTGTGCGTGTGTGCGTGTGTGTGTGCGTGTGTGTGTGTGTGTGTGTGTGTGTGTGTGTGTGTATATCCCTGTGCATTTAGATTATTTTCAAAGAAACTGAGAAAGAAGACTCTATGCTTACTGGCTGTGACAGTTACCTTCCAAGGCCATTCGACCCATCCACAAAAAGCAATGATTGTGGCAGCCAACATTGTCTTCGAACGATGCTTCCCACAGTGTTAGCTTTTATTTAATATTTTACAGCCATGGTCTGTTACTCCAGAGATTCAACTCCAGTCCTTTTCCTCTCACGCTTAGTTTGCTCAAGGCTTTCCTCTTTTTTTTATATCGGCATTAACACCTTCCCCCCTTTTTACTGTTAGCCTTTTCTGATTTAAAATATGATTTGGCTCAGCAGCACAAGATAAATTATGTGAGGAACTTTAGCTTATTAGAAATTGATACTGATACTAATAATAATAATAATATGTCTGTTTGACAGAACTGCATCTTAAACCTACAAAAAAAAAAAAAAAAAAAAACCTTCAACAGCACTGATTCACTGACAGTTCCAGGTTTTATCATTTCAAATCTGAATATTATTTTTCACTGGTCTAGAAACTAATTAAATGGTCTCATTGAAAGTTTTTCTCATCTTGTTTGTTGCCTCATTTATAAAACTTGGCATAGATTTTAAAGCGAAAGCATTATTTATTAATATTTGTGCATAAGGAAAAAAGACAAAATAATAAAACACTTGTTAAAACCATGTGTACAACTTCTGATATGCACAATCAAATGGATATGCCAGTAATCACCAATAAGGATATGGTGGCTTTCCTCCAGGTGCTCTGGTTTCCTCCCGCAGTCCAAAGACATGCAGATTGGGCTAACTGCTGTTCCTTAATTAACCACAGTGTGTGAATACGTGTGTGAGTGTGTGTGCCTTGTAATGAATTGGCACCATATCCAGGCCATATCTTGCCTTGTGCCTAAAGTCTCCTGGGATAGGTTCTGTACTGGATAAGCGGTATATAAAATGAATAAATTATTAAATGCATGAATGCATGAACGAATGAATAAATGATAACAGTATTATGATCCAATCATAATACAGTACATATTAATCCAATCCTCCACTTATAATTTGATATTTGCTTCCCATTTACTTTTTGCATTTTTGCTTGAAAATGCAAGCAGACAAATTTATTAGTCATTTGTCAATTTGTCCCCTTGCATTAAAAAATTCTCCTTTAATAATTCCTGTCATATAAAACTATCATTACAAATCTAGAAATATTTACCAAGACATTTTGCAAACACCAGTCAGAGCAAACTCTGCATCAAAGATCTATTTGTATTTGTGTTGCAATGTTTTTTTTATTATTTTTTTTTAAAGCAAATTTATTCTCCAGTGGTATCTATTACAACATTGCTGCAGCCACGTACAAGATTTATGTTAAAAAAAAACAGCAATGGCTGCAGATTTCACTAGCCAGTGCATCTAAATAACATGATGTATCTTTCATTAAATTATATTATATTATAATACTATGTATTGTGCAAATATTATGCTTTTATGTCCAAAGATTTGTGGACACTTGTCTGTCATACCCAGATGTGCTCCTAAACCAAACTGTTGTCACAAAGTTGTAAGCTCATAACTCTTTACAATAAAAAAAAGTTTTTTTTTCTTTTTATATTGGAATCTTCAAATTTTCCTTCACTGGAATCAAATCTCCTCCATCATGACAATGGTCCTGTGTACAAAGTGAGGTCTATAAACACTTGCTTTGACAGTGGAAATACTGACACATTGGAAGACCTCAAGGCAAGGCAATGGTGTAGAGGTTAGCATTGTCGACTTGCACCTCCAGGGTCTAGGTTTGATTCCCACCTCAGGTCTGTGTGCATAGAGTTTGCATGTTCTCCCCATGGCTGGTGGATTTCCATCAAATACTCTGGTACCCTCCCATAGTCTAAAAACATGCAGTTTAAGTTAAGTTTTCTCCCAAAATTACCTGTAATGGGTGAATGGATATCTGAATCTCCCCCCTCAACTTTGTGCAGGATAAAGTGGTATAGACGATGAATGAGTGAAGGGAAGAACCAAATACCGAACTGACAATGGAAAGAATGTCAAAGTGAAAGATCTCGAAGACCAACTGTGTGCCAGACCTTCTCACATGGCATCAGGGCTGACCAAAGTAATGCTTTTGCAGCTGGCAGTTCAAATTATAGTGGAAAGCCTTGACAGAAGATGAGAGGTTATTATAACAGCAAAAAAGGAGACCATGTGAAAGCCAGTGCTTTTGGAATGGGCACATACAGGTACAAGGTCTGATGTCCAAACCTTTCGCCCATATAACATGTGTCTACGTGTATACTGTACTTGTTGTAAATCATATTTTATTGATTGGGGACTTTACAATGTAGACGAGACCCAATTTAAGAATTTAATATCTCCTCGATGATCTGTTTGATGCTGGCTCCAATTTAGACATGAGAAAGCCCTGTGGAATTCATACTGGCTCATAAGATAGTCATTATAAGACAAAAAAGTCCATTGCAGCCATTAAATCCACAATTCTCTCTACAGGCTCCTGGGGAAAGAGGGAATTATTTTTAAAAGCTCAGACATGGTCACAAGTTATTCTACAGCACCAATACATTTTATTATTATTATTATTATTATTATTATTATTATTATTATTATTAATACTTTTATGCCGTGGAGGTTGGGGTTTGTTAAAAAGCAAACAAAGGCAACAAACAGGATAAAAACCCTTACACACGTATATTTAACACTAGTGAACTTTTGTTCTGTCAGACCTTTGGGATCTTCATTTTCCACTCCATAAAATATTGTAATCAATTACAATCAGAGAAATCAGCCTCTTTTCCATGCCTTTCTGTGTCTTTACATGACTCAGACCGCTGTCTCGAACCGCGCCCTGCAATTTCCATAATACCAAAAGGAATTATGTTTGACTGCACCTCAAAAGACGCAATCAACATTGACAGAGCATTCTATTTTAACATCAGTATTCATGTCTCCGTCTTTTCCATTTCACCTCTGTACCACTTTACACATTTTTGTTCTGAAAAACGTGTGTCCATTTCAGATTGTTTCATGCCTTCACATTTTGAGATACAAGTATAACTTCAGTGTCGTGAACATAGAACAAACCCGAGCCCCATACTGTATGTTGTTTGGTCAAATTGGTTCCAAAAGAATAATGTATCTTGTGCGTGGAGATCATTATCTTCAGTATACCTGCATCTGGTCTGATTAGAGTCTCCTCAGGGTTTCCTATATGTCAATAACACATGATTATGACCTCTATGGTAATGTATATTTTTTATAGATGTGTGTATGTGTGTTGTGACTTCAAGGTGAGTCCATTTCGAGCTATTTTCACCTGCAGGCATCAAAGCCCATTGGTATAGTATGGAAGCCTTTATTAGTACAGCAGGGCATCCTGGGAAATAAATCATGACCTAAATGTCCATATATTATGTCTGCACACAAGGTTCCCTTTTTTAAGAAGTGTGCCGTAGTAAATAAACCCTTGTCAATTGGGGAAAAAAATAAAAATAAATAAAAACATAAATCACTGGTTGCACATGAAGAACAAATAGATGTATACAGTAGAAGTATCTACGAGACAGCTGTAGAATAGATATAAAACACAACAGTGTGTAAACCTTTTATGGTGATGTAATTTTACTGTATAGCTCCACTAAAAAAATCATTGTTGGTACATGTGGCTTTGACACGTTTCATTGGACAAGACAGAAGGCTTGCATTACACTTTCCTTTCAGACTAGCTAGCAATACGGACTAAGGACAAAAAAAAAAAACTAAACACACTCCCAATACAAACTACTGTAGTAAGCACAAATTTAAGTATCATCTTAAGCTGTGTGAAAATGTGTTCTCTGATTTATATGTTTATATGCTTATGGGCATCATGATAACGTTGTTTATCATGATAGAAGATTAGCAAAGCAAGTTAACTCTGCTAGCTCTGCACACTCACTAGCATGACCAACAGTTTCTGCTCCTTACTTACTATATACACGGTTAAATATATATATATATATTTTTTTTCTTTTTCATTTTGCACTGACATACTGCCAATGGGAACTAACTGCTGATACAAGTCAAAGTTCCAAGTTTAGTACTAAAGTAATGTAAAACCATATGCATCACAAGATATGTCAGAGGAATATTTCAGCTCATTTGTTTGTCATGTTTGTCACTGTTGTCACCCTGCCATAAATAATTAAAACAAATTCTCATATTAGGCATGACTTGGCACACTGTCGCTTTGACACTTGCTGCTATTGCTAACATTTTGGCTCTGTGTTGCATGCGCATATGGTCTCCTGACACGTTCCCGATAACTAATGTGAACATAGCCTTACCATGCAATTTTATATCAAGTATTTCGCAGTTCTGTCTTAGGTTTGACATTGGTAATGGAATTGAGACTCTGAAGATGATTATGGAGTTTACCCCAGTAAAGCATGTAAAATGTTTACCATGCTAATACATTGTGTCTTAGCACGCTACACACATATAGCAAATAAAAATGCACATCAACATCACTGCCAAGTGAACTGGGATCACAAACTATATATCAAGTAAAAAAAAAAAAAAAAAAAATATATATATATATATATATATATATATATATATATATATATATATATATATATATATATTAAAGCATTGATTGACATTAAAGCAAATGCAGCACAACTCATTGAAAGAGTCAATACTGTCCACAGCAGAGCGGTACCAAAACAAGCAGGCAAAGAGCGTAAGGCTGCTGACCCAGACTCAATATTTTCTCCAGATCCAAATCTGAATTAGCACCCATGGGATGCGCCAGACAAACAATTCCAATCCATGGAGTCCTCACTCCGCAACCCACAGCACCCAAAGGAACCACTGCTGGCTTCCTAGTGCCAGAAACCACAGCCAATCCTTTAGAACCCTGCCGAGCCACGACCCAAGGAGCCAGAGCCACCCTAGTGGTACAAGAGGAACCCACAGCCTAGGTGGTTTTAATGTTATGGCTAAGCATTGTAGATGTCTGCATTTATTATCGTGCTGAGAATAGTGGCTTAAGTCCATTGCATGCTGTCAATCAAATGAACATTTGCAATTCCAATCCCATTCTCACCATTCCACATAATTGTTTTATTTGTCCTTGTATGCAAACAAACAAAAAAACAAAAAAGACGTCCTCAAAAACAATCAGCACATAAACCTCACCCTGGAACATACAACTACACACATCGTTCAAATTGTGACAATTATTTCACCCTGACCTTCATGGCTTTCGTGGTGGTGCAATAAATTTTCTGTTTTCTCCGCAGCATTACTGTCTGCCACAATTCAAGCACCATGCTAAAAGCAATAAACAATCTTTTCTTCTTCTTTCTCTTCTTTCCTCCCACTCTTCACCAACTTCCTTGAGATGATTTCAATGTACGGTAACACAGTCCAAGGGCCTACAGCTGTAAAGCAAGACAAAGTGATACACAAAATGTTATAGTTAAGTAATAACAGGCTGTATTTTTTAGTAGATCATCTTAGGGTTATCCAGGAATCAACTTTCATGATTGCCTTGCCTTTGTAAGAAGCCAATTGCCTTAAATTCTGGGGGGGGGGGGGGGGGGGGGAGTTGGACATTGCTCATAATGCGCTGATTCATGAATGACTAAAGCAGTACTGCAGGGTAATGCATGTTGTGGCCATGTGACCTTGTGCACCTTGTATTCCTTATTTGTCCAACTGCTGCTAATATGATGCTCATCACTTCCTAATTTTGGCTGACAGTTATTTGCTACCCAAAAACCCTTTGCTTAGGGTAAATCATGCCTGGACATGAGTGCTCACACTATACAAATGTTCCAGGTTTTGGAATCATGCCCAAGTTTCTTGAAGAAATCAGTCATACTACAAGTAGCAACATAAAGCATGTTACTAAAGCCATAATAATACAGTAATAATGTAAAAATACTTATTGTGAATGGAAACTCTATGTTAAGGTACCACACACACACACACACACACACACACACACACACACACACACACACACACACACACACACACACACACACACACACACTTTGCTGTACTTTGCCAATCCACCCACCAGTATGTAGAAAAGTAGAAAGAAACCAAAAAAACTCAGCATTAACCCATATGAACACAAGGAGAACATGTGAAACTCTGCACAGACAGTTACTCATCTCAGCATGGAACCAACAACCCTGCAAAGCGGCAACACCTCCCACACAAATAAATGACTGCAACTCCACAACTGCTATTTTAATTTTCATTTAAACCTCTCAGCACTTAACAAAGCTTCTCCATGCTGCAAATCTCCCACTTGGCTCAATACACCGTAATATACATCTTATGATTGTAAGCCTATGACAGCCTCATCCTTCAAAACCTTATCAGTACCCTGACAACATTAGGAACAATACGAACATAATTATTCCCACTGGTCCCTGTTGGAAGAGCTGAATACACACATTTGTTTAATGTCCTAGGAAACGCTAAATGAAATATGTAGAGTAGTGCCTACGGAGAAAAAAAAAAATCATCAGTCTTCAGTCAGAATTCAGCATTTAACAGGCATGAATGCCTGCTACACATTTACACAACATCAAAACAGCCTAGTGTGGCGCCAACCTACAAGAATGCCTTGCTGAGAAAACCCACAGGAGGCACTAGCCGATGCAAAGCATTATCAGAAGTACGTTTAGAGCCAAAACTTTCTTCAGACAGAAGTTCAATTTTTAATTAAGGTATTGACATCATATTCACATGAACTAAAAATATTGTAGTTTTATATATATATATATATATATATATATATATATATATATATATATATATATATATATATATATAAGGACTAAATCAATGTTTGATTTAAATCCTAATAAAAATTGTTTATTAACATGTAAAATCCTGACAGGTAATTCTGTAATATTATGTTTAGGGCAGGGACAAAAACCTGTGCCTTTATCCTTACACCCTTTACAGTTTTACTTAAAAAAAAAATAATAAATCCAATACGTTTTGTACAATTATATGAGAAAAAAAAAATGTCAATGTGAACTGAATTTCACTCACTCACTCTCACTCATCATCTATACCGCTTTATCCTGTATTCAGGGTCGCTGGGGGCCTGGAGCCTATCCCAGAAGACTTAGGGCCCAAGGCGGTGTACACCCACTGACAGGGTGTCAATCCATCGCTCACACACTACGGCCAATTTGGGAACAGCAATTACTGTGGGAGGAAACCGGAGTACCCGGAGGAAACGCACCAAGCACAGGGAGAACATGCAAACTCCATGCACACAGAGACAGTAATCGAACCTAGTCTGGAATCAAACCCGGACCCTGGAGGTGCAAGGCGACAGTGCTAACCAACACCACCGCCAAACTAAATTTCATTGATTATAAATTAGGTACCAGTAAAATTTTGACAGGGTCACGGGCACCTAAGGCTCACCCGAAGACCAGCCTGTCTGGTCTAACCCCACAGAAAAGCCAATGCAGAACAAATCACTGAATCAAGTAAATGCTGGCTACAATAGAAAGACACCAGAACACTCAGTGCGCCACAGCTCCCCCCACACAGCTTCTAAACTCCTTCGATCCGAATTCGATCAACCACCCATGGGACATGCCAACAAACAAGACAGATCCACGGAGGCCCCAACCTACAAACCCCCACTAGAGCACACCCCACTCTGCAGAGCCACGCCCTAAGGGGCCAGAATTGCCCCAGTGACAAACCTTAATCCAAGGTGGTTGTAATGTTATGACTGATCAGTGTATATCCATATCCCAGCCCCATATGTTAATGTTCACAGTACTAATTAATCATCTGTTTAGTGTTAAAATAATTTGGATAATGTGTGCAAATACTTTTTAGAGTTAACTGTGAGTTAATAGTAAAAAATAGTATTGTGTGTTTAGACAATTAAGGAACTAAACAGAAAACAAAAACAAACAAAAAAAAGTTTTAAAAGCTCTTTCTCTTTCTCTCTCTCTCTCTCTCTCTCTCATTTCATAACCCCCTGATTTCATCATTACACATTTGGATTGGACCAGTGGTCTAGAACTAAATTCCCCAGGAAATGAGGTCTTCTGAACATGATGGCAGTATATTCATGGAAAAAGAAATAAAATCTGTGACCCATTATGACAACTTATTCCATTTTCTTAGTCTTTCATCCGTATGAACACCTGTTTAATGCTCACCCTTCTGCTTTTATTCTCACCCTGCAAAATGGATTACTCTGGGCATTTGGGAAGAATTTATCCTGCTTTCCAGATGGTGTGGATGGCATAGGACAGGGATGTCTCAATGTCCTCATGAAATGGACTGCAAAGGTTCAGTTTCATCTACCTGTGTATATATATATATATATATATATATATATATATATATATATATATATATATATATATATAAAATTCTCTTATGTCATACTGTGGGTGTGTAACAGGCATGTCACAGGCATTTTACACAAAGTAACAGCAGGCAGCATCATCTAGGTCAAGCTCAGGACTACTGAAACCCCAAATCAGAATTCAGAGCGTCCAGTGCTGAGCATCCAGTGAGGCACTGCTGAAACATTGGAACAAAATGAGGAGTGGCAGCAAGTTGACCACACACATCATTTGCACTGGTAATGGTAGCATGCAGGCATCAAGATCACAATACCATATTACATATATATAACTATATGTATATAAAACTGACTTGTATGGTAACTGTAGAACAGAAACAGCACAGGTTTTATTATACAACAGCATCTCCCAACAATTTATGCAACATTGAATAGCACATGACATTGCAGTCATATTCCACATTGTTTAGATATGCTGGTAATGCTTTACTTACATTATGTGTACCTACAAAATACCATACATGCATAACACCAATATACATAATCCCTTTATGGCAACTAACAACCATTTAAAATACTGGCTTATTCCCATCATCTATGTCAGTCTGCTTTGGAAAATTTTGACACAATCTGAGTCTTGTAATTTGGCTGATTGATTGATTGATTGATTGATTGATTGACAGGAAGTTACAATAAGTTATGTTATGTATCAGTGCCATACTCTGTACTTACTAATAAACTGTGAATGTGCTGTTTTTCTTCATGGCTTACTAAATAATGATTAAGTAATTGAAGTTAAGAAATTAGCAAAAGCCCTTACTGTGAGGTTAGTACCTACTGTGTTGCTGGTTAGTATATGTAGTTAGTACTGCAGTATAAATCTCAAAAAAAAAAAAAAAAAGAGTCTATGCTGGCCATGATGGAAAAGTATCAGAACAACCAGTGCATCACAGCCGGCCTCCTATGACCTCAAAAGGCAAAGAGTTAAAATCCATGGAATGTGCCTAACAAAGAAGAGGACCCGCACCACAACCCACAGCATCCAAAGAATCCGCTGCCAATGTCCTGGTGCCAGTCACCACTGCATACCCCAAAAATTCTTATGGAGTCATGCCCGGAGGGTCCAGAGCCACCCTTTTGGCATAAGGGACCCTAGAAAATACTCGGCATGTTTTGCATTGTGATTTCATGGCTGATCAGCGTATATGGAATCTACATTCGTACATGCAAGACTCACTCAAAACTCTAATTTCATCCATATCTCTACAATGCATGTTTGATATCTGAAGGATGAAACGAATAATGGTGGAGGACGTTTCTTTAGTGGCAATATAGTAAGGGGAATAACCCCTGCTTTGCCTCAGCATGTGTGTTTGGTTGGAGATTATTGCGAAGCGGCCATGAACAAGACCTTCCTGAGTGCCTCGCAGTGAAGCTCATGAAGGTAAGCATTCAATTTTGTGATATTGTCTGTTCTCGCGGGCAGCTGCCGACCTTGCACTACAGGGGTTTCAGCTGTTGCAGTCTGAATGTGGGCTTTTATCCCATCTTTATTTATGATTTTGAATGCTGCCTTTGTGTGGTTGTTCCACTGAACTTTAAAACATGATGAACACTAACAGGAGCCCATGGTTACCAAGGCAGAGTTCAAAATTAATGTAGGCTGACAATTTTCTTTTCAAAATTGCTTCTTTAATGTATTTTTTTTAGAAACACCAGTACACATCTGCACCTACACTACACATGATGGTCCAAACAACCAATTATATGGGAGATGTGTAACATATTAAATAATACTTATAATAACTGTCACATCAGCCATCATGGGGGAAAATAATGGGGCGTTTGATTATTTTTATTAATTTTTTTATTATTTTTATTAAATGAGAGAAGACAGAGGGAAATGGCCAAACTGATTCAGGAAGGGTATGAAAACCCTAATAACTACTCTTTACAATTGTGCTTTGCAGAAAAAACATCACAGAAAGCATGGATTGAACGTTCTGATAGGAAACATTAACAGAAACTTACACAAGGTTCTACTCTAAGAGTGCACAGACTCTTATAAATGGATTGGTGGAGATTGGAAAATAACTGGGTATCAAGAGCAAAACTATGTGCCGTGTAAAAAGAACGCAAGGTGATCTTCCAAGAGGCTGATGAGGGCTAAAAGCAATCAGCTGGGTTTTCAAGGTGCTGCTATTTAATGATTTATTTTAACTAACACAATTGGTTACTTCATACATGGGTCCTACTGCATTTTTTAGCACAACTTTTTTTTTTTTCTTCTGAAAGTGCACATCTTAACCAGAGACTAGTCAGTAGAACAGCTGATTTGTACTTCCAGGTTAAATCAGCTCAACATACTGAAGCGGCTTTTCTTCTCAGCAGCTACCTACCACCAGCTGTGGGTCCTTTGAGTGCTGTAGGTTGTAGATTTTGGACTTGGTGGATCAAATTTATTTGTCTAGTTTATCCCATGGGTGTTCAATCAGATTGGGATCTGAGGAACCTCAGACTCTTTGTCTGCTGAGCCCTATGTTAGGCGTGCTGTGGTGCACTGGGTGTCCTAGTACTTTTTACTTTCAATTTTTGTTGAATGGTCACACAAGCCATGCTAGCCTTTGATCCCCACTGACTTGGATGAGCATTGGGTTCCCATGATCGTGCCACCAGTTTGCTGGTGGATAGTTGGATGGTTTAGACTTTAAAGACGACTTTAAAGACTTTCTTCAATACTTGGACTAATCCCCTCACCCTCACACCACCCCCAAAAAAATAAATAAATAAATAAAAAATTCTCAACTGTGTTTGACTGATCGCACGTAGGTAGTTAGTAAGAAGGTAACTCAGTGTGAGTATCTATCCAATGATGGAAACTTCAAAGCACTTTTTGTAAGTCACTCTGAATAAGAGCATCTGCCAAATGCCTAAATGTAAATGTTGCTGTACAGTTCATCTGGTGGTGGTGTTAATGTTATAGCATATCAGTGTAGTTCTACTTCAGGAAAAAAATATGGGTAGATATTTTTTGAGATTAAATAATTTCCTATTTTTCTGTTTCCCAAGAACACTCACTCACTCACTCACTCACTCACTCACTCACTCACTCACTCACTCACGCATCATCTATGTTGCTTTATCCTGTGTCCAGAGGGCCTTGAGCCTATTTCAGGAGACATAGAGCATGATGCGGGATACCATCACAGGGCACGCACATGCACATGCACATACACACACGGGCAATTTGGGATTAAATTCAATTATTCTAATCGGTATGTCTTTGAAATGTGGGAGAAAACTGGAGTACCCTGAGGAAACCCACCAAGCATGAAGAGAACATGCAAACCATGCACACAGACCCAAGGCAGGAATAGAACCTGGAGGTGCAACGCAACAGTACTAACCATTAAACCACCTTCCCAAGAATACCCAGTATATGCTTCAACATTATAAACAGGGTAACCAGGTTAAAACGTATGCTGTATCTCTTGCTTTTTCCTCAACTCCCTGTATAGGGTAAAAGAACCCATTTGGAAGAGCAGATGATAAAATTAGGATCTCTGCCAATGATGAATCCAAGCGGAACTAATTCAAATTTGTTTAAATTAAATGTTGAGTGTATTTTATGTGCATCATGAACTGCATGAGGAAATTGGCTAAATAAATGTCCAAGAGTTCACCTAATCTGCCAGATCTCTCTCTCTCTCTCTCTCTCTCTCTCTGTCTCTCTATGTAATGTGTTTATATTCCTGCTAGATAAACACATTCCCCCACACACTCATACTCTTTCACGTGTTAATTGGTTAATAAAACTACCCATAACTATCCATATGTACCGCATATTAACAGCCTTTATTATGATGTGTAATAAAATGTCTAGTAAAATAAGTGATATTCTATTTTCAGTTTTAATCACGTATATGTTAAATAAACAGACAAATGGTTACAAATCACCAGTGCTAATTTCATTCCTGGGCATTAGATCAACTCTTACGGTGTTTGATTACCAGTGTGCCAGTGCGGCAGCTTTGTTGATAATATGGGAAATTAATTTGCATCAGAGTGCTGAATCATGATTTCGGTCCAGTACTCCAAGCAGGTCGTGTTCTTCAAGTACTCCTCACTGTGTCATGAAATAATCCATGCAAGTAATATGTTTTTTTTTTTCCTTTGTTTGATTATTATTAGTTTTTAATTGTCAGGTCTGGTGGTACGGTGGCTGCTGGTTACTTACCAGTGTTGCTTTGCACCTCCAGGGTCCAGATTCAATTCCCACTTCAGGGTCTGTGTGCGTGGAATACAACTGCTATACAACATACAGGAAAATAAAAAAAAAATACTTTAATGGATCAAAATAAATAAATAAATGAATAAAAAATAAAATTCTAATTAAAAATCATATCATATAAATGTGTAATGTAGCTACATTGCTGTGGATTCAAGTATTTCCCTGCAACAGTACAAGAGTTCTTTTTTTTTTATTCGTTACTTTTTGTATTTGCTAATTGAATGAGATGAATATCTGAAAATAGGCTGGGAATTTAGACAGTTATGCCCAATTAACTCTTAAAATGGTATAAGCCTTTCAACACTTTTGTAAAAAATACAAAATATACAAATTATATATATTTAAATTGAAAAAATTGCTCCATGGCTTTCTTACTCCATCTATTCCACATCAGTGTGTAGTTTCTGACGCTATAATGTACTAATATTAAAAAAAGAAGGGGGGGGGGGGTTGGCATATCGGTCCCACATCTGCATAAATAATGTAACAGAAAAAATAATTGGAAAGTTATGTAAGGGCAGACAAACTAGCTGGCATGCATCACAGGCAGATGCAGCTTTGTTCTAAACCTTGATTTATCATTTCCCTACTAATTTATGTAACACAAATTTGTCAAAAAATAAAAAATGTTTTTAAGCTTTTTTTTGCTCTACTGAAATTTACATTAATGTCATATGAGCAAAACTGCAGAAGAAAAGCAAGAAAAACAAGATCCCACAATTGATAATTTACTTTAAGGATTATGATTATAGCATACTGTCTTTTTTTTCAGGGTAGATTACAAAAGAAGTTACAGTTAAGCTTAAGATTGTTTGAATATCATTATTTTACATGATTATACTGTAGCTCTTTGTGTTTGGCAAATGTACATTTTAAATAATTTTAAAATGCTATAAAATGATCAGAGAAAATTTACCCACAGTATAAAGCAAATATTTTATTTCAATTAACCAAAATACAGTGGAACCTTGGATTATGAGCATAATTAATTCTAGAAGAGGACTCATATTCCAAAACACTCATAAACTAGATCAAATTTTGCGCACGCAGGAGGCATGTATTTGTGTGTGTGTGTGTGTGTTTATGTGGAATTAGCCCCTTCCCTCGCCTTGTCTTAAACAGTAAAACTCCTCCCTCCCCCCACCTCGCTTTTTACACACGTGGACAAAATTGTTGGTACCCTTCGGTCAATGAAAGAAAAACTCACAATGGTCACAGAAATAACTTTAATCTGACAAAAGTAATCATTTAAAAAAATTCTATGAATGTTAACCAATGAAAGTCAGACATTGCTTTTCAACCATGCTTTAACAGAATTATTAAAAAAAATAAACTCATGGAACAGGCCTGGACAAAAATGATGGTACCCCTAGAAAATACTGAAAATAATGTGACCAAAGGGACATGTTAATTCAAGGTGTGTCCACTAATTAGCATCACAGGTGTCTACAATCTTGTAATCAGTCAGTGGGCCTATATATAGGGCTCCAGGTAGTCACTGTGTTGTTTGGTGACATGGTATGTACCACACTCAACATGGACCAGAGGAAGCGAAGGAAAGAGTTGTCTCAGGAGATTTGAAAGAAAATTATAGACAAGCATGTTAAAGGTAAAGGCTATAAGACCATTTCCAAGCAGCTAGATGTTCCTGTGACTACAGTTGCACATATTATTCAGAAATTTAAGATCCATGGGACTGTAGCCAACCTCCCTGGACGTGGCCGCAGGAGGAAAATTCATGACAAATCAAAGAGACGGATAATCCCAATGGTAACAAAAGAGCCCAGAAAGACTTCTAAAGAGATCCAAGGTCAACTTCATGCTCAAGGAACATCAGTGTCAGATCGCACCATCCGTCGTTGTTTGAGCCAAAGTGGACTACATGGGAGACGACCAAGGAGGACACCATTGTTGAAAACAAATCATTGAAAAAAGCCAGACTGGAATATGCCAAACTACATGTTGACAAGCCACAAAGCTTCTGGGAGAATGTCCTATGGACAGATGAGACAAAAATGGAACTTTTTGCCAAGGCACATCAGCTCTATATTCACAGATGGAAAAATGAAGCATATGAAGAAAAGAACACTGTCCCTACTGTGAAACATGGAGGAGGCTCTGTTATGTTCTGGGGCTGCTTTGCTGCATCTGGCACAGGGTGTCTTGAATCTGTGCAGGGTACAATGAAATCTCAAGACTATCAAGGGATTCTAGAGAGAAATGTGCTGGCCAGTGTCAGAAAGCTGGGTCTCAGTCGCAGGTCATGGGTCTTGCAACAGGACAATGACCCAAAACACACAGCTAAAAACACCCAAGAATGGCTAAGAGGAAAACATTGGACTATTCTAAAGTGGCCTTCTATGAGCCCTGACCTCAATCCTATTGAGCATCTTTGGAAGGAGCTGAAACATGCTGTCTGGAAAAGGCACCCTTCAAACCGGAAACAACTGGAGCAGCTTGCTCATGAGGAGTGGGCCAAAATACCTGCAGAGAGGTGCAGGAGTCTCATTGACAGTTACAGGAATCGTTTGATTGCAGTGATTGCCTCAAAAGGTTGTGCAACAAACTATTAAGTTAGGGGTACCATCATTTTTGTCCAGGCCTGTTCCATGAGTTCTTTTTTTTTTATAATTCCATTGAAGCATGATTGAAAAGCAATGTCTGACTTTCATTGGTTAACATTCATAGAATTCTTATTTATTATTACTTTTGTCAGATTAAAGTTATTTCTGTGACCATTGTGAGTTTTTCTTTGATTGAACAAAGGGTACCAACAATTTTGTCCACGTGTGTAAGTTTCACAACAAACACAAACACAACGCAAAAAATGTTGTGAAAAAAAGAAAAAATAATAAATCTCTCTAATGACACTTGCATAAGCACATACTAACTGAATCACTCTTGTAAAGTAACAAAAAAAAAATCCAGAACCGCGACAGAGCAGAATTTTCTGTGTAAAGCAGAAAGTGTGTATCTGTATATGCGTGTGAAGCCGGGGAGCGGATTTAAAGGTGAGAAAGTGTGTGTGTGTGCATGTGTTGGCGTCAAGTTTTCAAGTAAAAATTTATTTAGAATCTTTGCTCGTCTTGCAGAACACTCATAAACCACATTACTCGCAATCCGAGGTTCCACTGTATACCATATTGTGCAAGTCTTGAGCTATCCCTCATTTTTCATAGTAATAAATTAAACATGTGCTTACTGAAACAATCAGCAAAATGCCTAAAGATACAATTTAAAAATAGGTTGTTTATGTAACAACCTGTTATGGGTGCTGTTTGAGGGACAAAGGAAAGGCATGGTGGCAGAGGTGATGGTAGGTGAGTCTTTAATGAACACAAAACAGGGAACCAAAAGAACAGAACATGAACTTTAAACACAGGACAGACAAACTATAAACTATGACAAACTAAACCAGGATCTACACAGACTAGGGGTTACATACAGACTAAGAGACATGCAGGCTAGGAAACAGACAGGCTAGGAAACAGACAAGGGCCAGGAGACAGACAAAGGCTAGGAGAACTCAGAGCCAGGAGAACACAGAGCCAGGAGAACACAGAACTAGAAGAACACAGAACTAGACAGCAATCCAAAACAAACAGTAAAGCTTAAGATTGTAAACAATCAGTAAACAATCCAAAACGAACAGATGCAAGACAAGGACAAACTGAACACAGGAACATTTATAACCAAACTAATAAGCAGCGCCACATCACCTGACCGAGGTGCATTCTGGGGAATAGGGTTCAACATAAAAAACTACAAATGAAAACAAAAGGAAACAAAATGGAGTCTCAGGGCGCTTTGGGGCCTTCTAGTGGTATTCCCTGACACAACCTCAGCAGCAACCTCATTTCCCCTCTCGTCTGTTCCAACCACTCAGCCTTCAGCATCGCCAGGATACTTATCACCGGCCTGATCATCTGTTATCATCTGCATCTTTGTCAGGTACAGGGACTGAACTGAAAATAAAGGCCTGAACAGACCTTCAGGACTATTTCTCACTATTATTTAAACAATGCCTAAAAAATACAAGTTTGGCTCTTTGGAAATAAAATATAAAGAAGTGAGCACTGGCACAAGTAAATATCAATTAATAAAAATATCAAATAATTGAATAATTGAAATGTATAAGTCATCAAAATGGACAGGCTTAAATGTATGTAAAGTTCAAATATGACCTAATTGAGCATCACCCTCATCAGTGAAATGCATATATCCCTGTCTGTGATCTAAAATAGAAAATAGAATAGCTAACGTTGGTGCTGATGTTTCCTCTGACACAATTTCTTGCTGTAGATCTACCTAACTAGCTAGGCTAACTGGCTAGCAAACTGTAAATTACAAAATCACGTAACTTGTCACTTTTCACAGAACCAAACTTCTTTTCCATTCAGTATTCTGATTCATTTGTGATTGGCTTCAGCCTCTGCATCCAACCAATCAGAATTGTTTCTTGGTGGTCCAAGCACTCGAATGTTGCATAAGATTAGCACAGCTTCTACTATTGCTACTGTTTTAACCAGATATGCTCAAAATGTCATAACCTGATGAATTACCAAGATCATCAAAGTGATTAATAATATTAATCAATGTATGGCAACCAACTGCCATGATCAGGTGGCGGCTGTTATTATTCTAATCTTTTCATATTTTAGGATGTACATACAAGACAATATTTTTCTCATCACAGAAGCATTCTGTGAGCAAACATGAATGTCAGACAGGTGTTTTAAAATGTCATTTTACTGTCTGCTACACTCCTGAAGCATCAAAATGCTGATAAGGAAAGCCATGCTCAGCTTCATCTTGTAAATGTCATTGTTTTTTAATGAAAATATTATCATGTAGTTCAGAAACACTGTTAATGAGACACTGAGCTTTGCATTATTATTTCTTAAATATGTTACCAAAGTGTCTACACTTACTTAAAAAAAGAAAAGAAAAAGCAGACATGAAGTGTAACATTGTTGTTTGTCTTTCGGCTGCACCTGTCAAGGCGCCAAAGCAGACCATCCGATCCACACAAAACTTGGCACAAGTTTTATACCAGATGACCTTCCTGACACAATCCTCCCATTTTATCTGGGCTTGGGACTAGCATCGCATCCAGTGGCTGGGGTTTGAGCCTTGGGTGGGAATTGAACCTGTGCCTTGCGCATGACAGGCAAAGGAATCTACCATCATGCCACCAATGCCCCTATACAAAGTGTAACATTAATATTCAAAAATGTAAAAAAAAAAAAAAAAAGATATAACATGTGCTGGGTCATTTTAACCCACCTGAAAATAATTTGTGTTAGCATGTGGATATACTCAGCACACCATGAATAGTTTGTTTGACAATAGTAAAATAATGATTTGAAATACATTCATGTATCTATAGAACATCCATAAAACACAATGGTTTGACTGCAAAATGAGATAAATGCAAGATTCATTCATTTTATAAAGTGAAAAAGCTCATGGACAAGCAGAACCGCTGTGTCAATTTTTGCAACCCCGCCCTTTGAGTTTGTACCATTGATCTGGCCATGGTGCTGAAAGGGCACTGTCTTTACCTTATCCATCCTGAGCGAGGAATTGCAGGATGTGTGGGTGTGCTGGCTATAAGCCCCATCATTACAGAAGTTAATTTCTTCAGGCACACACTGTTGTCTATAAAAATATATATATATATCATTATATATTTGCAAGTTTGGACCTATCATTAGTGCTGTCACAGTTGAAAGCCTTGATGCACTTTATTGTAATATTTGCACTTAAATTTATGAATTGACATATAATGAATAACAGTCAAGAAACAGATAGTCGCATTGTGTGCAGTACAAGAGCCAAGAGATACAACACATGCATTGCATGCAGAAATCTCTTGTTTCTTATAGGATTATGAATGTACAGGTGAAACTCAAAAAATTAGAATATTGTGCAAAAGTTCACTTATTTTAGTAATGCAACTTAAAAGGTGAAACTAATATATGAGATAGACACATTACATATAAAGCAAGATAGTTTAATAAGTGATTTGTCACAATTGAGATGATTATGGCGTACATCTCATGAAAGCCCCAAATCCACAATCTCAGAAAATTTGAATATTACATGCAATCAATAAAACAAGGATTGTACATAGAAGAATATCGGACCTCTGAAAAGTATAAGAATGCATATGTACTCGGTACTTGGTTTGGGCCCCTTTTGCAACAATTACTGCCTCAATGTGGCATGGCATGGAAGTTATCAGTCTGTGGCACTGCTGAGGTGTTATGGAAGACCAGAATGCTTCAAGAGCAGCCTTCAGCTCTTCTGCATTGTTCTTTATGGGATTCAGGTGGGTTTGCTGGCCAATCCACACAGTAATCCTACAGTCATTGAACCAGGTTTTGATGCTTTTCTCAGTGTGGGCAGGTACCAGGTCCTGCTGGAAAATGAAGTCAGCATCCCCATAAAGCTCATCTGGAAGCATGAAGGAAGCATGAAGTGGTCCAAAATCTCCTGGTAGATGGCTGCATTAACCCAGGACTTAATGAAGCACAGTGGACCAACACCAGCAGATGACATGGCTCCCCAAATCAACACAGACTGTGGAAACTTCTCACTGGACTTCATGCATCTTGCAGCGTGTGCCTATTGATTCTTCCTCCAGACTCTGGGTCCTTGGTTTCCAAATGAGATGCAAAAGTTGCTCTCATCAGAAAAGAAGACTTTGGACCACTAAACAACGGACCAGTTCCTTTTTTCTTTAGCCCAGGTAAGATGCTTCTGACGTTGTTTGTTGTTCAGGAGCAGCTTGACAGGAGGAATATGACATTTGAAGTCCATGTCCAGGATCCTTCTGTGTGTCGTGGCTCTTGATGCATTGACTCCAGCCTCAGTCCACTCCTTGTGAAAGTCCCCAACACTTTAAAATGGCCTTTTCCTGACAATCCTCTCCAGGCTGCGGTCATCCCTACTTGTGCACCTTTTTCTTCCACATAACTTTCTATTAATGTGCTTCGATGCAGCACTTTGGGAACATCCAACTTCTTTTGCAATTACCTTTTGAGGCTTCCCTTCCTTATGGAGGATGTCAATTATGGTTTTCTGCATAACTGTCAGGTCAGCAGTCTTTCAAATGATTGTGCTTCCTACTGAACCAGACTGAGAGACCATTTAAAGGCCCAGGAACCCTTTGCAATGTTATGTTAATTAGCTGATTAGAGTGGGACAATTTGAGCCAAGAATATTGAACTTTTTCGCAAATTGTGGATTTGGGATTTCATGAGCTGTAAGCCATAATCATCTCAATTATGACAAATCACGGCTTGACCTATCTTTGCATGTAATGAGTCTCATATATATTAGTTTCACCTTTTAAGTTTAACCTTTTACTGAAATAAATAAACTTTTGCACAATATTCAAATTTTTCGAGTTTCACCTGTATAATCAGTTGAACGAACGTACTGTATTACTTTTCATGTCCTTCATGACCTTCATGTCATGTTTCTGCACTAGACAGACTAAACTAAACACACTATACAGTTTAATTTGCAATACGGGACAGTCAAGTTAAACAGACATGTACAGAAGACTTCAAGCAGAGTGTGTAGATGATGATGAATGGTGCAAATGTTACTCCAAAAGAAATATGGTGAGCCAGATTCACATAACACATGGTTAAGACTAAAAAAGGAATATAGCTGTATGCTTGTTCACGAGGAATATAGAAAGCTTGAAAAAGTGTGTGCCAAAATCCTTCGACAATCTCATGCATTTATCAGCCTTAGAAGATGTGGCAAGTACGTTTTTTTGCTACAGGACTACTACACACCCAATCATATATCACTTTGTTCCCAAATTGAGACAGTGTCATTTTCAGACGCCATTGTGGAACTGATGGCAGTTGAATTTAATGCCGTGTGAGTGAGGATGCAGCTGGGTTTTTCAGCGTGACTCAGTCATGGGCGTGAGCACGGAGGGGTTGCCGCCTCAGGGCCGATGTCAGCACAGGAAAGCGGTAGAAAATCTCCTGGTGTTTCCTCAGACTCAACACTGAAAGAGTATCCGCTTCCCCAGGGCCCTGACTGCTCACTCATCACTGTCAGATATTCGGTGTGTAACTCACAGCATGAGCTTTCTTTTCTTCGTTTAAGATCTATAAGAGTGACAACAGCTCGGATTATAGAACTTACTCTCCCAACCTCAGGCAATTTCGAGGATGCTTCACACGCACAGACTTTTTACACTTATTTTCAGTGTACTGGTCAGCCAAATATAATTCGTGTATGACTTTTCATCAACTATTTCCAGTTCATTTAGCTGGGTGTTGTGTCCTGAGCACCATCTGCATCCTAATGATATTATTATTATTATTATTATTATTATTATTATTATTATATTTACAAATGTAAATGTGAAGAAGTGATGACTGACCAAGAAACGGCTTCTACAGTATGTGTGGTTACAAATAAGGACCTTTTCTTTTCAAAGCGAATTTGTTATCTGTGACTTGGACCCTGAGGGACTGGAGGCTTTTGATGTCATACTCTCAGATTTGGAGCTTAACATGATACGAATGGGAGACATCAGTCGTACAGTATCTGTCTGTTACCAGTGGTTTGCTTAAGCAACTCCAACATAACTGCTTATTTCTTTCATGTTACTCTAAAAATTAGCCCAACAAACTGTACGTAAAAAGCCAAATGCCTTTATTTATAGTGACGCTACCCGATTAAAACCAGTGCAGCCCACATATTCTCTTGGGGTCTCTACAAAATAACGTTCATGTCAATTTAAATTTTCTATTGTTTTAAATGAACATTATTCCTTGCTATTAAAATAAAATCTTCCCTACAAATGATATTAGTTATGCAGTAAAATTTAGCTTAAAGAATTACTGTGGCTGCCTTTTCTGATCTTTCCAAACATTAACATAAAATGTTTTTAAGTGGTTATTGGTGCCAACTCTAAACAAATGCTCCTCGATTAAAAAAAAAAAAAAAAGGAAAGGTAGTTCCCTAGCATACTCAGTCATATTATTGTGAATTCGAGTGATGAAACTGAAATTGAGGAACTTAAGGCTTAAATCTAAATACAGATACAGGACTAAACAAACGCATATTGTACTGTCTTTCCATAATGTAAGTGTAAAATCCTTCATGATAATGTATATGCACGTTTCAAATAATAGGCAAGGGGCGTTCTAAGTCAAATTGGCATGAAATTTTTTAAATGAATGACGGTGTAAAGCTGATTAAACATTTCAATGTTGCAAAGGAATTTACAGATTTAAAGAAAGCTGTATATCCGTGAATGACAATCCCAGCTGAGGTGGCTTGGAGGCCACTGCAATTGCTTCCATGAACATTCAGTGAGTAGAATGCCTAATCCAATCAAATTGATGAATAACTTGAGGAAGAGATGCATCTGTCTGTGATAACTGTACACTCAATCATTCACCAATCCTACTTGCACGTTACAGGAACTGGTCTGGGAGTTATTGCCACATCCCCCGTACAGTCCTGACCTTGCTCAAAGCCATGTCCACATGTTTGGGCTAATAAAGGAGGTCCTGGGAGGCCAGAAGTTCAACCATGACGCAGACAGTCTGATCATTGCTCCAGCATACTAACAAAACCTTCTTCCTTGAGGGTATTTAAGCACTAGTGAAACATTGGGATAGTGTTTCTCAGTGCAGCAGGGAAATATATAGAATTATATAGAATTAGTGCAGCAGGGGATTATACAAATAAAGGGAGGTTATACCCTCATAAATGTGTTTTGTTATTTTGTCCCACTTTCGCCTGAATGCCCCAAACATCTACACTGTTGCCTTGCAGGCGGCACGGTGGTGTAGTGGTTAGCACTGTCGCTTTGCACCGCCAGGGTCCGGGTTCGATCCCCGGCCAGGCTCGATTCCCGTGGAGTTTGCATGTTCCCCCCTTGCTTGGTGGGTTTGCTCCGGGTACTCCGGTTTCCGTCCAAAGACATGTAGGTTAGGCTAATTGGCGTTCCCAAATTGCCCGTAGTGTGTGAATGAGTGACTGTATGTGTGTGTGTCTGTGCCCTGCGATGGATTGGCACCCTGTCCAGGGTGTACCCTGCCATGTGCCCCAAGTCTCCTGGGATAGGCTCCAGGCCCCCCGTGACCCTGAATACAGGATTAAGCGGTATAGATGATGATGAGTGAGTGTTGCCTTGCACATCCAGGTTCTGAGTTTGATTCCCACTTCAGGAGTTTGCATGTTCTTGCCATACTTAGTGGGTTTCCTCCCACAGTCCAAAAACATGCAGCTGAGGCTAGTTGGTATTTCCAAATTGCCCATAAAGTGTGAATGTTGACTGGTTGTACACCATGGTTGTACAAATGTATGTCAATAAATGATAATGCAAAAAAAAAAAAAAAACATTTGTTATATATATATATATACAGTACAGACCAAAAGTCTCATTCAAAGAGTTTTCTTTATTGTGATCTTTATTGTGTTCTTTAGCCCAAACGCGTCTCTTCTGCTTGTTGCCTGTCCTTAGCAGTGGTTTCCTAGCAGATATTCTAGCATGAAGGCCTGATTCACACAGTCTCCTCTTAACAGTTGTTCTAGAGATGTGTCTAGAACTCTGTGTGGCATTGACCTGCTCTCTGATCTGAGCTGCTGTTAACCTGCGATTTCTGAGGCTGGTGACTCGGATGAACTTCTCCTCCGCAGCAGAGGCGACTCTCTGTCTTCCTTTCCTGGGGCGGTCCGCATGTCAGCCAGTTTCTTTGTAGCGCTTGATGGTTTTTGTGACTACACTTGGGGACACTTTCAAAGTTTTCCCAATTTTTTGGACTGACTGACCTTCATTTCTTAAAGTAATGATGGCCACTCGTTTTTCTTCACTTAGCTGTTTTTTTCTTGCCATAATACAAATTCAACCTCTTTGAATGAGAAGTTGTGTCCAAACTTTTGGTCTGTACTGTGTGTGTATATATAAACTATGTATAAAATTAAATTTATATACATTTTGGTAAATGTGAATTCCTTGAATGTCACAGCCATGAGCCTACTGTATTTTGGAGATTATATTTACTGATCTACTGATCCTCTTCATTCGATTACCAAAACGTGATTGAGGCAAAATGTCTAATTGCCTAATTGCAGTCATCCCAAAATCATCCGAGTGTGATGGTGATTGTTAGCTTGATTAACTCGGCTGATTAGTACATTTCATGATATAATTGTGTTCTCTGTGCCAAAAATTAGTTTTCTTAAATTCCATCAATTTGCTTGTCCAGAAGTAATTAAATGGAGATGTTTGTTGTTAGTGTGAAACGTGAAGCAGTGTTATGGATAAGGTATGCTGGTTTTAACAGCATTTTCTTTCAAATAGCAAAACAAAGGTTGTGCAGGAAAAAAAAAAAATACACTGGATAACTAGAGATTATTAACTCATCTTTGAGAGGATTAAGACATATCTGCCATTGCTGATGCTTCAGCTTGAAGAATAAATAACATAAAAACTCAGTGTGAGCCACTGACAACATTGGGCATGCTACACTTATTCTGCTTTTCAAGTGATGTCAAAAAAATAAAATTACCCAAGCCCTAGCTCAACTTACCTGATGTTTTTAAAATCCCCCAAAAATAATCAGGTGAAATATTCTTGAATCTAGCTAAACTTAAATGTAATTTCTTCTAAGTTCACAACAAACCAAATATTAGGTTAGTTATTTCTAGTCTAACATAAATGTCTAACCAATTGTGTCCAATGTAAATTAAATTCCATGTTTTATGTACAGAAAATTTAGCTTCTTTTAAGCAATACGCCTACTCAGGGGCGGATCTAGAAAATTATTCATGGGGTGGCAAGGGGGTGGCATTAAAATTATGAGGGGTGGCAAGACTGAAGCAAGCATAATTGCATGGTTTTTGTGGATTCACGGAACGGTATTCTTATTTGGTGTATTCACTAAGGTGCACATTTTTACATTGTCCTAAAAAAATGAAATAAAGGCTGATGTGTGATTAACTTGAACCTGATATCTGGATTGGAATATTAGTTAAATAAAATAAAAAAAAACTCTTTTATTTTTAGAACACTAGGACACTAGTGCTGGGGTGGCAAATGGGGTGGCAAGGCTTTTTCTTAGGGTGGCAATTGCCACCTCGTGCCACCCCGGTAGGTCCGCCCCTGTACCTACTGTACAGTGAAAACAAGAAAAATTATCTGCCAATAGAAGATGAAAATTACACTTTCAAGTTTAATAACTTTTAACTAGAAATTGGCTTTATAATCATATATTTGGTTTTCTTGTGAACTTGTTTTAAGAAATTGTAGATAGAAACCCGAAACATAAATGTTTTTAAAGAGATAATCGTATTCTCTGAAACAATTCTCTTCTAATGTGTAAGCAAGTTTACCTCAAAAGTAGACAGAGTAAACTGATTTATGATTCACATTCTGTTCTATATAAATTTGACTTCTTTTACTTTTCCAAAGGCATGTTTAGGAGAATACTGGTAAGAGTAGTGATGAATAGCCAGGAACTACAGCATGGCGGTTGATATAAAATTTCATCAAATATATTATTCAATTTTATTGTACAAGCTATTTTTTAAAGGTGATGGGCTTCATAATATTCTTTGCATGGTAGAATATTAAGATCATTTATTCTATACTCATAAGAATTACAGGCCTTGGTAGCTGTAGCAGTTTTTGCTGCTACGCGGATTGCACCGATTCAATTAGCCAATGCCTAAAACCCCCCAGCCAGTGGATGCATCGCTGGTCTCACACCAGGATAAAAATGAGAGGGTTGCTCCAGGAAACGTATCTGGTGTAACAACTGTGCCTGGTTGTGTGCAGATCAGACAGTCTGCTGTGGTGTCCCTTTGACAGGAGCAGCCAAAAGACCAACAACAATACTTCTATTCTTAAGAATGAATTGTTGCTATGAATATCCATCTTCAAAGGGCAGAATGTGTTCAAAAAGTACTACTGTTCTGAAATTGTAACTTGTCAAGCTACAAATTACTCTTTAGTATGAGATAACCTCTGGGCACTCGTGTGTCATGTCTCCCCCTCCCCTCCCCTCCCCCCACCACATAACATGGTGGCGACATCTCATTCAAATGTCAGTGGTACTATAGACACCGTTCATGATTACCACAGTTAGCATGAAATCAGGGTTTGATTGCAGAGAGGGAGCCTAAGGAATGGCAACCACATACAAGGAGGGCAGGCTACCCATTCCCGGCAAGAGGATATAGTAATGAAAAATAATGATAGAGGTGTCCTCCACAAACCTGTAATCAGAGTGAGGTCTTAAACCCATATTTGAAGGACCCGTGGAGGGTAAGTCTGGTGTCAGCGGGCCATGGTAATTCTCGCGACAGTAAAGCTCACATCCTAGATCCTCCTATCATGATTTCTCCATTTTCATACTGGTTAACAATGCTTTTCTCTGGCATCCTTGGTGCACCAAAATAGACTAGCTCCTGCACAAAAAAAAAAAAAACTCTAAAATTACTGAAGATGCAAAAAGCTTATTTTTGTCGCTCAGCACATTTGTGGCTATTCGAATGTGTTCTTACGTAAAAACTATGAATACTGTATTACATTTTACATATTTGTTAGTTTGCCAGAACAATTATCATTTAGAATACGTATAATCTGTTTTTACTCTTCAGTATGTACACAAAGGGAAGATCCTTTATTTGTACTACAAGCAATTAAATGACTAAACAAAACTACTCAAGCGCTCAGCAAATTTAAATTCCCCCCTGCAGTATTGCTTATTGAGTTGGGAGTCCTACCTTAAAATTTTTAATTGCACTGTAATTGAAGTTCTACCATCAGCAGAGGTATATTCAAAGTTTATTTGCCTAAGGAGTAATATGTACAGTATATGATATGTATACAGTACAGTATGTTACTTTTTTTTTAGTAACATATACATATCATGATATCTGCACCATGTCACCTGTAGCGATTCTTCTTGTAACCTGTTCTAATAAACAGTACTTTTTGACTGTAAATGAACAACCTGATGTTCCTTAACTAAAAACAGTTATATGAAGCATTTGTAATTCATTTAACCTTTTTTTTTTTTTTTTTTACATATGTATGATGGCTTGCATAGTTTGTATGTTGCATGAAAACATGATGGGATACTATCTTATCGTATACTATCTTAATATCTATGAATGAATGAAGGTATGACTGTATGAATAACACTTTAGTAATGCATTACTTAACCAATTAATTATTTTTAGGGTGAAAATATGTGTGTAAAAATGTGAACATGTAGTTTATTTAATGTATATTGCACTTGGCAACTTAGCCTCATAGCTCCAATGTAATGCTAATAAATATTTTTTAAAAATTGCAAAATATGTATATTTTACCTAAGAAGAGAACTTAATTTGTTATTAGTAATGTATTAGACCTAAGTGTTTTGCATTAAGATCTGATATATGCTTTTCCCAGTTTGGAGACACTGTAAAGTCGGAGACACTGTTTAATGTCTCAGTAAACAATAACTTTTAATCATGTTTAAAGTGTAAACAGGAAAATGTGAAGATTTTTCACAGAGTGTTAGCATCAATGGTTATAACGCAAGGAAAATCTATAGAATGGCCAAACACTGTGTTACAAATTAGTTAACACAAATAGCAGTCAGGAGAATTTTGGCACTTATAGAACTTACAGTAAATGAACTTTTCAATAAGTAGGGTTTAATGTATAATGATATGTATTAATTTATATTTACATTCATGGTAATTAAAGAAGAAGCCTTTATTTGCCACATACTGTACATACTGTAATGTACAAAAGTTTTTGGCACCCTGTGGTTTTTAGTACAAACTTTCCTGTGGATTTTTTGTAGCCTTCAGTATTCCACCACAGGCGGCACGGTGGCTTAGTGGATAGCACTGTTGCCTTGTACATCCGGAGTCCGGATTCGATTCCCGCCTCTGTGTGTATGGAGTTTGCATGTTCTCCCGGTGGTTGGTAGGTTTCCTTTGTATTCTCTAGTTTCCCCTCACAGTATGAAAACATGCAGATTAGACTAATTGGCGTTCCCAAATTGCCTGTAGCGTGTGTGTGCTCTGCAATGGAAAGGGTAACCTGTCCAGGGTGTACCCTGCCTTGTGCCTTCCTGAGATACAGTAGGCTCCAGGGGTCCGTTCTTCGTACGTCGCTTGACACATCCAAGTTGAATTGACAGATCTAAGATGAGATCATCGTGCTAATTACGATGCGGCTAATTTGGTTCTTCGAGCACACCTGTTGTTGATGATTAGTATAGCTGGATTGAGTTGTCTAGGATTATTGCGCGTTCGTGCGTTGATTTAAAAGGCGATATGCATCGACAGTAGAAACACAGATCACAACCCCTGCGATTGGTTGACGAAATGCCAAAAGCAGCTCAATTTTTTTTTATTTCTCAAGCGGAGCAAGAGCTTTTATTAGAGGGTTATGGAGAATTTCAAATTTTAATAAAGATAATTTAAAATAAAAGTAATTATTAAATATGTGAGTCCTGCCCGTCTTACATGTCTTATATATATATATATATATATATATATATATATATATATATATATATATATATATATATATATATATATATTTATATATATATATATATATATATATATAATATATATATATATATACTGTATACTCTTAAATTAATTTAAAGTTAGATGAACAAATGTGACGTTTTAAGTAATCATAAGTACTTAAATAACAGTAACTGTCACCTCAACGTTCCACCAACTTAAATCTAAACAGCACTGGTGATTGGTGTTTCGCCTGCCAATGCGAAAGACTGGGGTTCGATTCCTGCGCTGGATTGAATTTACTTTATTTGTTTATAAGTTTAAAAAACTCAAATATTGATATTTCTGTTTACTTAAAATTGGAAACATCATTATTTAAAAAAAATGTAACTGATTACCTCAAATATTTTGAGTTTTGCAAACTTAATCGGTTTACAGTGTAAAAGTGAAGTACAAGAACAATTATAGTAAGAAGTATATTGTCATGCTGTGCTAGAGGATCCTGTCTATCACGCAATACACGAGGAATTTGAAAAACTCTGCGTATAATCCTCACACCTTCAGTAACCGGTTGTTCTCTCATAAACGGACAAGACATGGTTGCGACAGAATTGAGAAAATTATCTCCACTTATATAGACGCAATCGGGGGATAGAATGTTACATATTATCAGACACACATGGAGATTAACACACGGATGATGACCACAGCCACACACATGTATACATATACTGTATTTATGTTTAAATACATCCGTCCATATATTCATGCAAGATACTTTTCTTTTCCCACGTGAGTCAGTCAGCGTCACTCATGCTCTTTAACCAATCAGATGTGACCTCGCAATTTCAACCAATCATAACCCACCAGGAGCGCAGGATAAATCCTGTTTACATGAAATAAACCTGCTTCCGAGCAGGTTTAAGATTACGGACCTGTTGCTATGACAGCGAGATGCGCTTCGAAGAACGAAACAATCCAAGATCAGGACAAATCCACCACAATCAAATCCAGGTAACTGAGTTAGCGACGGACGAAGAACGGACCCCAGGTCCCCTGTCACCCTGTATACAGGTTTAAGCAGTATAGATGATGAGTGAGCAAGTGAGTATTCCACCACACAAATAAAATTTTAAGAAAAATATTCATATGTCAAAATAAAAGACCATTTTTTTTTTAGATAAAATCAAAATGGAAGGTGCTGGATTTTGAAAAGAAGCAGCTAAAATAGTCAAAGTCCTCAGAAAAACTGCGAGTGGTTCTGCAGGATTCTGAGTAAACCTTTGCATATTGCCATAGAAATAAATTATACATGAGACGAAAGGGTCCTCAAAGCATTGTCAAATCAAATCCAAAAAATGTCCATATAAACACAATGTTCTCACAAAGATAACCTGTACAACTAAACAGTAATTTGCCTATTGTTAATGAAATTAGAGGTGAAAAGAAAAGGTTTGACTTTGCTGGGGAGCATGAAAGACTTTGGATTGTGGTCTGGTGATTTTAGATTGACTTTATACCAAAATGACGGGTAAGAAGTGAAGTGGATGAAGTGATTCACTTATCACGCCCACTGTACAAGCCTTAGGTAAAGGTGATTGAATGAAATGTTTGTGCGTTTTTTTGTAGTCAGGTATTGTACAATACAACACGATAAAAAAAAAAAAATTCCTTTTTACATCTAAACTTGTTTGGAAGCTGGCGTCAGAGAATAGGAGCGGACATGACACAATGCCCAAGTGGAGATGCGGTGGCTTGAACCCTGCACCTCATAAATGTGAAGGGCTTTTCCACTGAGCTACATCCCATATTAAATGGAGGCACATGTCTAGAAAGACTTACATTTATCTCATTTCATATAACTGAGCAGGTGATAGTTAAGGGATCCTCTCAAGGGTCCAGTGGCAGCTTGGCCATGCAAGGATAAAAACCTAAGACCTTACAATCAGAAGTCTAATTGCCTTAAAAACAGATGAAAAGTAGTAGTTGTCCAAGATATGCAGTATGTAAGACTCGGGAATTATTACTTACCTTATAATGTACTACGCAAGCATTACTTTATTAATGCTCACCCTGTAACTACCCCTTTCCATTAGTATTCTGTAGAAGTGATTTGCATGTTAATGTTGTACACATTTATTCCTCCTTGTTACCCGAAGGCCTACACAATATGCTGAACAAAAAAAGCAAAGAGGCTAAATGTGTACAAGATCATTTTAGGTGAAGGTAATATTACTGTATGTCTGTATCCAACCACTTGATGTGTGTTGGTATCTGATAACATTCCCTGATGGATCACTTTAGGTCACAGAAAGAGCACATGTTTCATAAATTTGCCTTTTTTTTTCTGGCAAAGTGCATCCCAGTTCATCTTTGCTCAAAAGTCATTCTTCTTCTTCTTCTTCTTCTTCTCCTTCTTCTTCTTCTTTTTCTTCTTCTTCTTCTTCTTCTTCTTCTTATTATTATTATTATTAACTATTAATAATTATTTAATTAATCATGAATTATTTCATGGAAATTACTTAACGCCTCATGGAATAGAAGCCTACAACCTTCTGAGATCCCAATCCAATCAAGTACCCATGGAATGTGCTGGACCAACAAATCTGATGCACAGAGGCCTCACCCTACACCAGAGGACACTGCCAGGGGTCTTGTGGAGTCATGCCGTGAAGAGCCAGAGCCACTCAGGTGGCACAAGGGGAACCTACACAATACTGGGCTTAATGTTTCACCTTCTAAAGTCTTGTCCGATTGATATATACAAAGTATGCATAAGCTGTAAAATATACACTACTGTATATAATACTGTATAATAATACTCTATATAATAATACATATAAATACTAAGACAAGCTGTGACTAAATTACAGACTTTGCATTTTCTCTGTCAGTCAAATCAGTTTCCTTCCTGATATTTCCTTTTGAGGTTCGATTTCCTTTCGATGTTAATAAGAACAAACATTTCAACTCCAAGGCCCCCATGCAATCATCATTGTGAATTGCTTTGTTTTCTTTTTTGTGATGCACTTTGAGCTTTTCCCCATGATGATCGAAACAAACCTTCAGTTTGTCCAAGACTGATCGACTCACCAAAAGGGCATAAACATATCACTCCATGCCCCTGCCCCAAACACACACACACACACACACACACACACACACACACACACACACACACACACACACACACACACACACACACACACACACACACACACACACACACACACACACACACACACACACACACACACACACACACTACACACCTACACACACACACACCTACACACACACACCTACACACACACACACACACACACCTACATACACACCTACACACATACATACACACATACATACACACATACATACACGCACACCTACACACACACACACACACACACACACACACACACACACACACACACACACACACACACACACACACACACACACACACACACACACACACACACTTTTTGTGTTTGCCTCTTAGCTTGATTTGGTAATATTGCAATATTCAATATCTGTACACTTATTGCATTTCTAGAATGTGCTTTTGATGTTTTTACATTTACACCTTAAGTGTACTCACCGCAAATCACAAAGATTTCTTATTCTCTTATTCAGAATGTGACTATACTGTATATCAACCAAATAGGCTCAGTTTAGAATCCAATCAAGGTCATCAATATAGAGAATAAGTCACAAATTGTGTCTATTCATCATCTTCAGTGACCTTCTCTTGTTAACACTATAGAAAATAGGGCTTGCCATAGATGATATAGACTTGACTGCAGTGTGGGCATTGAGGATGAGCACTCCTGGCCTTACATTAATTTAAGTTTTTTTTTCTGCTGGCAAGGATACATGCAATATGTCATTTTCTTTGCCTGCTGAGAAACCATGATCTCTAATCTGAAACATGCATTCATGACCTCCAGACTGGACTACTGTAATGCATTACTGGGTGGCTGTCCTGCATCTTCAATTAACAAGCTACAGTTAGTCCAAAATGCAGCCGCCAGGGTTCTCACTAGATCCAGAAAATATGATCATATAACCCCAATATTATCATCCTTGCACTGGCTACCTGTTCAGTTTAGAATTAATTACAAAATAGCATTACTTACGTACAAAGCTCTAAACGCTCTAGCTCCCACATACCTAACCAGTCTTCTGATACGTTACAATCCAGGACGCTCCTTAAGATCAGAAAACTCCGGAATACTGGTAGTTCCCAGAATATCGAAATATACAAAAGGAGGTAGGGCTTTTTCATATTTAGCTCCAAAACTTTGGAATAGCCTTCCTGACAGTGTTCGGGGCTCAGACACAGTTTCCCAATTTAAAAGTAGACTCAAGACGCATCTCTTTTATCTGGCATACACATAATTAATTTCTTTACCTCATACTCCAGTACATCTATCCTGAATGGCAACCACGCTAATTCTTTTCACCTGCTCTTTATTTTTCCACCCATCCCGAGGCATCTGGAGATTGTGCCAGCTTCAGTAGACAGAGGCCGACCCTGCTTTGACCCAGAGGCATCCAGAGAAGGACCAGCTCCAGCTGGATTCTTCTTCATGTTGGTTTGGAACTACACATGCTGCTCCTGAGCTCCCAGATGGGGGATCCAGACCCCCATCTGCCCTCTGCACCTGCTGACTCATCCCTGTGCTGAACTAGACTTTGTGTTAATTTAAATTACCTTCTGTTATATCGAACTTTCAGCTGCATAACACACATGATGTTATACAATTTCTGTTATCTGTTATCACCCAGATGAGGATGGGTTCTCTGTTGAGTCTGGTTCCTCTCAAGGTTTCTTCCTATTGCCATCTCAGGGAGTTTTTCCTTGCCACTGTCGCCGTCACCCTTGGCTTGCTCATCAGGGACAATCTCATTATATAGTCACATTTTTCTTACACATATATACATTTCCAATAGGTCTTCATTTCATTTTCTTTTCATTTCTGTGAAGCTGCTTTGTGACAATGACCATTGTTAAAAGCGCTATAGAAATAAAATTGAATTGAATTGAATAGAATTGAAACAGCGCGTGGAGGTAAGTTTAACCCACTATATTTAAAAGTATTAGCCTGTTTTCCTTGCTGGACTAGCTTTGATTCTAGTAAATAATAGACTGTTGCTAGGTAAAATGTTGTGAAAGTTACAGTGCAAACTTACAGAGACTCAGTGGCTTTTCACATGAAATGAACAATGTCCATCCATTAGGAGTTCTGTGGGGGTCTATACCAAGGAACTCAAGGCACAAGGCCACCATGGTCGGGGTGCCAACACATCACATAAACATACACACACTCAGTCATACATAACAGGCTATTTAGAAACACCAATCAGCCTACACCACATGTCTTTGGGCTGTAGGAGAAAACCCACAAACACGACACAGAGCTTGGAGGCTATTGCATGCTTAGCTTTCTTATGGCACTGAGAAGAAAAAAAAAGGCTAAATAAAAGGAATGTTTGCATTTTATACTATTGAGGAACTGAATATTATGCATGGTTCGATTAGATTAAAAATATATATTATTTTTTTAAATCAGCCCATAAAAAAAGGAATTATCCAGCTCATATCTTATACAACAACCATCCTATAACCGATTGGTGTACTAAGCTTGCTGTGGCAGCCAAATAGGATTTTTAACAAGGATATGTGGTGTTGGTTCAAAATCATGTATTTGCATAGTAAGTAATTCTCGCTGCACTGTTTTCATATGGAAAGACAACTCGTTAGGGTTTATTATTTATTTTATTTTTTTCCCCACAGGAAACTATATAAAGGGTTCTTTGGTGCCATTTCCAACAGGCAGATATAACTTTTATATTTTGTGCAATTGCTTGGTGAAAGCTCTGGCCATGGCTCATTCTTTTGGAACAGAAATGTTTTTTTTTTTTTTTTTTTTTTACCCCCCACTTATATTGTAGGAAAATAAAACAGCCTGCTTTTTCTCCCATACAATATGTCTGTCCTACATCATATTGACTATGTCTAATCAAGGACAGCCATTTTCCAAACACAGCTAAGGAAACACCCATTCAATATCTGGCCATGCTCTGGATTTAGACTGAGTGAGATCTGCCATAACCTCATTTTGTTTTGTTTACTGAATTGATTTCTTTTGGGGTTGTATTTGAACAAGTGGAATAATCCAACAAAAATATGTATTCAGAATATTATTTTGAAATTGTTCATAACACTAACACCACAAAACATTAACATTGATTAGAAATGATATACTACAGTAGTAAACTGGTGGCAGGATCATGAGAATCCAAGGCTCACCCATACCAGCAGGGACCAAAGGCCGGCCCATATCATACTGTAGGTCTGATCCAACACGAAAAAATCAAAAAGGCAGCCACAATAAAAAGGCACCAGAACACCCAGTGCATCACAGCCCACTGCACATAATACCCAGCAGACAAAGAGTCCAAGACCACTGACCTGGCCTTAAAATTTCCCAGAACCCAATCTGATCAAGCACATAAATATGTTGGAATAGCAAATCCAATCCCAGAAACCCACAACATGCAAAGCACCCGCTGCCAATGGCCTAGTGCCAGCACACTCCCAGAGGTCTTGTGCAGCCATGTCCTCAGGAGCCAGGGCCAATCAAGTGGTACAAGGACCCAAAACTTATAATTATGTCGGTCATAATAATAATGATGGGGATATTATGTCTGATCTGTACTGTATATGTTCATTCATTCTCTGTAAAAAAACAATAACCTTTTTTTAAATGATTTTTTGGCTGAGAAAAATCCCAGTCCCAAATGCGCATTTCTATTTTCAGCCAGATGCAATATGGGAAAAGGGGAAACAAGAGCAAAAAAAAAAAAAAAAAAAAAAAACTGGCTATGTGTATCTGTAGTAGTATCTATTTAAAACACAGTATCTGTTCATTCCCAATAATGCATTTACTATAATAAATACTGGAGCTGTGGGCATGCCCCCCTCTTCTCTCAATATTACTGCAATTATTAAGAAACACAAGAGCCGAGCAGTGGTCCTAATGATTCCATTCGGATGCTGAGCAGAACAGTAGTGTGCTGAGCTCCAAATGAGGACCTATCCATTTGGCTGAGCTCACTGTGTGAAGTCCAACCTGTGACTCACCTCTGTCTCTTAATAGACCTTCTTCTTTTATGCTTCCACCTCCTGACATCCTTTTTGGAATGGTAAAATCAGGTCTTCAAGTACACGTGTACAAAAAGGCCGCATTCAGAAGTCGATGATTTATGTTGGCAACTTAACTTCAAAAGATGTCCCAATATTTATGTGAGGAATGTTCTTCTTATTCAGAGTCACACTAAACAGGTGCTTTGAAGGAGAAATTCTGATTGAAGAAATGACTTTGAAAAAAAGCACTGCAATTCCCTATGTACTTGCAAGGTCTCCTTTTTTTTTTTTTTTTCATCGCTATAAGGCTCTGTGGAAACAAGCATTAAAAAATAAATAAATCTGGATACAAAATGCAGACCACGTTTTTTTTTTTTTTTTTTTTTTTGCTTTCACATTCAGTGTAATGTGAAAGAAAATAGTGCATAAGATTAAATACACTTTAACTTCATACAATTCACACATATATTTAAAACACCTAATCATAATAAATATGTTTATTTGAGACCAGTACTGAGTTTTCAAGTTAGATTTTTCATAATTCAACATCAATTCATGAGCCAACATTACATAAAAGTACACTATATTACATGCATATATTATTACATTATATTATATATAGTACGTACTATAGTATATTGTTTACTATAGCACATATAATGTATAGAAATAGACACACGACATGCACGGTCACCTCACACCTCCAGTGTTTGCATGTTCTACCTTGGTGCCTGGTGGCTTTTCTTTGGGTATTTCAGTTTCTCCCACAGTTTAAAGACCTTGCATTGTAGATTGTTCGGCATTTCAATATTGCAGGTAGTGTATGAGTGAATATGTGCGGGCAGGTGGCACAAAGGACTGCACGTCAGCACATTATCTTCCCCCGGCAGCCATGACGGCTGGCGGGAGGTCATAGGTTACAGCAGCCAAAAATTGTTCAACAATGACAGAATGAATTAAATGAATAGGTCTTTACTTTAGGAATAGTTAAAAAAAAAATCATGACAAGTTTGAGTTGCTGAATTAACCCTCGATTGCCCCAGGACTCATTTCCATCAAATACTAGGTGCAAAGTCTGTAAATTCCAAATCTTGGAGGGTGCACCTTGCAAATTGCAAAAAAGATATCATCAAAAACCTCAATTAAATTAATGGTCAGCATTGTTTTGCAACATAAAGTGGACCCAATATTATAGCTAATTGGCATATACAGTACTTTGTACAGTATATGCACTCACTGGCCACTTTATTAGTTTCTCCTTGCCTATACTGGGTTGTACCTCTTTCTGGCTTCAGAACCACCGTAATTCTTCCTGGCAATGATTCAACAAGGTGCTGGAAACATTCCTTATAGATGTTGGTCCATTTTCACATTTTGATGGCATTATGCAATTGATGCAGATTTGTCTGGTGCAACCATTATGTGACTCTCCAGTTCCACCACAACCCAAAGGTGCTCTATTGGGCTGATCTCTGGTAAACTCATTGTCACAACCAAGAAACCAGTTTCAGATTATTTTAATTTTGTGATATGGCACAACATCCATGTTTTGTTTTTTTCTTTCTAATCTCCTATTGTCTAGTTTTAGTAAGCCCCTGAAAATTGTAGCCTCAGTGTCCTGCTCTTATCTGACAGAACTGGCACCTGCTTGTTGTCTATGCTGCTGTCATCGATCTGCTTCAAAGTTCAATGTGTTGTGCATTCAGAGATGCTTTTCAGCATTTTTCAGGTGTAACGTGGTGATATTTGAGTTACTGTTAGCCTTTCTATCAGCATGAACCAGTCTGGCCATTCTTGTCTGACCTCTGGCATCAACAAGCCTTTTTTTTTTCCCAGAAAACGGGCCACTCACTGCATATTTTCTCTTTTTCAGACTATTCTCTGTAAACCCTAGAGATGGTTTTGTGTTAAAATCCCAGTAGATCAGCAGTTTTGGAGAGACACTCAGACCAGCTTGTCTGGCACCAATTACCATCCCACATTTAACGTCACTTAAATCATCTTCTTTCACCATTCTAACCGAACTTTAGCAGATCAGAGATACTGTACACCTACACATCTCATAATAATAAAAAAAAAAGTGGTATGGACATTCTATGCAGTTAATTATTCCATAATGCTATATTGATTTTACTTTGTTTAACATTTTACTTCCTTTTTTTCTCTGGCAAACTGTCAGTCAGTGATATGGGACTTAATTGTGTTTTAAATAAAATTTGAAATGTAAGTGATAAGATTTAAGACTGCCCCACTTGCCCAATAGGCACAATTATCAATATCACAATTAAGACCAGTGCAGTGGGACATGAGGTCTGCTCATGTCCCACCAAGAAATAAACAGAAAGTAGAATTTACTGGTGTATTGTTCATTGCAATGTGCAATGATGCAAGAGCCATGAGCTAAGGACAGCTGAAGGAGAAGTGGTGCTAAGATGTTCCAAAAGATTTGCTTTTTTTTTTTTTTTTTTTTTACTGTGCGTAATGAACAATAACAGACCATTATTGATATGAATCATTGTGCAACAACTCATAAGTGGAGTCAGAACATAAATGGACAGGGTTAACCGATGGAAATTTACTTGCATTATGTAAGTACACACTAAACCAGAGTAATGTAAAAGTAGAAAACTGGGTAAATGAATGGTAAGAAAATTGCATTTACAGTTCCCACTCTCACTGCAGAGCATCACAGCTATTTTAAGAGTCGCTATCTGATTGCAAACTAATTTCTGAAACCAATTATTTCACCTTTTGCCTGAACTCCCTCGCATTAACATCTGATGGGCTGTCCCAGAGTGCCTGACACTGCCACACATACACCCTTGACAGTGGACTAATAAGGCTACGTGTTCAAGAAGACAAGAAGCAGGGACATTTGGAAAACAAGAATTATGAGTAAACAGTATGCCTTTGTGACAGAACCATCCCTGAACACATGGCTTCCAAAGCCTTCAAATAACAGCCGTCTCCTTATGGTAGTATAAAAGCCCAATTAGCTTCAATCATTATAATGCATTTTGTATGAGATTAGCTTGGTGTATTGATCATGATGAGCATAGAATCTAAACAACTTTTGTTTTTAAAATCTCAGTTCTGGGGGTTTTGGGGTTTATATTTTAATAGACGTGTTTTAATGGTTTATAATGTATATGTGCATGATCATGTTAGTCGCTAATTTGCTAAGTATGGAAATGAACTTTAATGATCATGTGTAAAAATTAATAAATAAGGATATTTTGGTTGAATCTGCTCATTGTTTTAAATTTGTATAGTATGGTATGAGCAATAACCTCTCCCCTGGTTAGACAACCCAAACTTTGAGATTTGCAACCACTCACTAGAGGGTCTAGTTTGTTTTATTAACATGGTGATATTTGACTGAAATGGGAGATAACCAGTCGAAGAACTGCTTTAGTGTGTCAGTCAAAACCTTGTTTACTCCCCACATGGGCGAAAACTGTACAAATATGCAGATATTAAGGTTCCTAAGGTTCACGATTACAACTTTTCATAGTTGTTAATTAGTTTAAACTGTTGCAAATGAACAAGTTTAAGATGTTCACATTACCTGCCTGAAGTGACTCAATTCCAATTTTTTACCCTAATGTGACTCAGACCTGTTTTTTAGGGTTGTTTTTTTTTTTTTTTTTTTTTTTTTTGGATCCGAGTCACTTCACTTGTGCTCAAAGATCAATTATAAACCCAACATGCAGCATTCAGCTCAAATGAAAAAAGGGATACATGGGACGTTTTGCCTCTGCACATGCATAAGGCGTTTATTGATATCAATCATCACGGGGCGTGCTAAAACTGCTTTTGCAAAGAGACTTTTCTTCTGGATCTTAACAAATACAGTGACTAACAACTGTCCATCCTCCAGTGCAAAATCCCAAATAAATATTTTGCCAAAATTGCCTCCATTATTTGACAATTACTGTATGAGTGTTCACATGAGTTTATTTATTTATTTATTTTAGCTCAGGTAAAAAAGCAAAGACGTATAAGTCTGAGCTTGCATGCCGTTTTAAAGGACAGACGTGTCCAGATAAAAGTCACTTATAATTATAAATGTGAACCATCATGAGCAAAAAATTGGACAATGTGGCTTGTAAACATGAACAAAGTCTATGTTTCTCACAATAATACCTTAGCCAATAAACATACATCCAGCACAATATAAAGTTTTTGTTTGTTTGTTTTTTTACATTCTGTTGGAAAAAACAATCGAACATGTGCACTGTTGTGACTAAACTGATTATTGAGAATGTTTGGACAGCAAGCAACCTGAACATTTAAGGCATGAATGTGCTTCTTGTTTGGCTGGTATGAGATGCACCTATCACACCGTGTAAGTCTGCGAACTGTGCAAGGCTGGAAAAATTGCATTTAATTTCATTACCTGTATCCATCTCATTTGGGACCTGTATGTGTTTCTAAACTCATTGCAGAAGTGACTTCGGAAGTACATACTGTGCAGAAGAGGATGCTGACTGTGTTGTTCATGTAACTGTACCCTGAAAAGGACCTGAGGCAAGAAAGTGGAGTGTGGCTAAGATTTCTTTGCACCATGGGGCTTTAGAGTGTTTTTATTTCCTCCAACAAAAGCATAATAATAATGTGACTTCGCAAGCAGTGCAAAATTTTCCCATTTTAAAAATCGGAAAATATAAAATATAATTAGAACATTACCCACACAGTATTTTGAAATTCTTTTCTAAAAAAAAAAAAAAAAAAAAAAAAAACTATGCTACAAAGCAACAGCAATAAAAAAGATCTCACCCCTTTTAAATGAATCCCAACAGTCAGCTTTTAATGCCAATGTATTCTTTATGATAGTGCAAACAAAATGTAAAAGAAAATAAATAAAATAATAATAATAATAATAATAATATCCAAGTTTCCATAACACAACAGTGACAGTTTCTTCACAATCCTGTACTTTTCCACATCATGTTGGTGTCCTGGAGATTAAATTACGTATTCATGCTGTCACTTTAAAACCTAGCTATCAAAACAAGTCTAGGGCAAAACGGTGGATATCCTAAACACATATAGCACAGAGCACCATGAAGTCCATTATTAAATAGAAAGAAAGTTTCAAGTTTCGAGTTTTATCATGTGCATAAGGATTGCTGTGAGGATTTTATTAACAGTACAGTGAAATTCTTGTGCTAGAGTCGTACACCGCTGCAAGGACTAGCGCAGAAAATGCAAAAACTTTAATCTGGTACAAAAAGAATAATAAATAAATATAAAACAATGTACATAGAGCAGAACTACTGTATAAATGTATTTTAAAATGATTAAAACTAGCAGTAACAGCAACAACAACAACTCATTCTCACTCATCGTCTATATCACTTAATCCTGTATTCAGGATCTCAGTGGGCCTGGATTCTATCCCAGGAGAATAAGGGCACACTGGACAGGGTAACAATCTATCGCAGGGCACGCACATGCACACACTCACACATTCATAGCCTAATCTGCATGAATTTGGACTGTGGGAGGAAACTGGACACCCGGAGGAAATCCACCAAGCACGGGGAGAAAAAATGATACAGCATGGCTCTGTTCAGCCCAACATGGGCACTCGGACCAGTCTGTGGCTACACAGCGAACTGCAATGCACTGTGGGTTCTGATCATAGGCAGAAATATCTTTTCAGTAAATTGTGCTACACTACAGTAGATCTTCTGTTGGATGACCCCCATGCAGATTAATGAGCCTTTAACACCCATGTTGTAGGTTCACTGATTGTTCTTCCTTGGAATACTTTTGTTAGGTACCAACCACTCACTCACTCACTCATCATCTATACGGCTTATTCCAGTATTCAGGGTCACGGGGGCCTGGAGCCTATCCCAGGAGACTTGGGGCACATGGCAGGGTACACCCTGGACAGGGTGCCAATCCATCGCAGGGCACAGACACACACATACACATACATACACTCACTCATTCACACACTACAGGCAATTTGGGAATGCCAATTAACCTAACCTGCATGTCTTTGGACTGTGGGAGGAAACCGGAGTACCCAGAGGAAACCCACCAAGCACGGGGAGAACATGCAAACTCCATGCACACAGAGACGGGAATCGAGCCTGGCCGGGGATCGACCCCGGACCCTGGCGGTGCAAGGCGACAGTGGTAACCGCTACACCACCGTGCCGCTGGTACCAACCACTGTATACCAAAAATACCCCAGACGACCTGCCATTTTAGAGATGCTCTAACCCAGCTTCTTTTGCCATAACAATGTGTCTCTCGTTAAAGTCTCTCAGATTCCTATGCTTACAAGCACTTTGACTTCAAGAACTGCCTGTTCACTTGTTGCCTAACATATCCCGCCCCTTGACATTAATATCAATATAAGGGAATATTCAATGTTATTCAACGAGTCAATGCTTAATTACGATTGAAACTTCTCTTGATTAGAGAAAATATAGAGATGCATAGGTCAGGAGACACTTCAACTAACCCTATTAAAGAATCAAAAATACTAGTTGCAAGAATCTAGATCTACTGTAACTGAGTCAAGTCGATAATACAAAGGACAGAATCCTACCTTACCAGTCGACTAAAATTCAATCAAAAAAAAAAAAAAAAAAAAACTTCAGAAGCACGCATAATAATGTACTGTATGGTAGAGGGAAGAGGTGGCATGGCCTGTGGGGGGGGGGGGGAAGGTCTATTGCAGCAAGTGGTGTTTGCCATGATAATGCGAAAGAGAAGAGGGCAGGACATGAGTGCAACGCATCCAAGACGATGGACTGAGCCTTTGTCTAGCATCTCGTAGTGAAAATCTGGTGAAGTGCTGGAAGCTCTGTCGGACTTTAGGAGTTTTTTTTTTTTTTTGTCAAGTCTTACACAGTCAGGGTGCCAGATCACGCTAAGATCAGAGAAGTGGTGCTTATTCCAAAGCTTCAGAAAGAAGAAAGATCAGATATTGTTGAACTTTTCTGTTGAATTGTTGAATTAATACTGCTGCTATACAAAGAGCAGCAAAGTCTGAGAGCTGCATGTGCAGGAACATAAATCGGTTGATTATTTCAATGGCTGAACCATTGATGTGGATAAAACCGTACACATGTGAGGCTTTTTTTTTTTTTTAAGTCCACTATGTGCTCTGTGGTCCTGATGCCATTCTGGGTGCAGCTGTTGTTTACACACCATACAAACAGACTGCTTATCTCCACACTTTAACCAGTCTCTTTGTTATTGTGTATGAGTCCAATCACCATATTTGGCTGTATTTTCACTGTTTTTCAGATAGAATTTTACAGATATGAATAGTTTTACTTCCTAACCAGATTGCAAAGCACAACAGTATTAGAGACTGAGCTACAGTATGGCTGATGAAGAGTTACCATGGACAGCAACCCAGACTTAAATCTGTTCAAGAACCTGTGGAATTCATGTCCCCCAGTGGTCCAATCAAATTTAACAAAAGCTGTGTGATTTTGGGGGAAAAAACGATATATGAGGGAGGTTCAAGTCAAACTGGGACTTTGATTGTGCACAATAACAGATCACAGTTATGAGAATAAAAAATATCTTTACTTCTCTATGAAATCCCATGCTACATTAATGCACTTTCTTTTTTACCTCAGTACCTCAGAGCCACGGTCTTACTGCCTGCTTCTTGGCTAAAATATTGTCATTCCAGAAACCCCTTTACTAGCCCAAACATGACTTAATAGCTTGGAGCAAGGTAGGGAATGTAAAGGGACATGCCAATAATTCAGCTTAGTTCTCTTAATATGCAAATGGTGTTCGTGAATGATCGTGCATCCAGTCCCCACAGACAGATGCATCAGTTCCGCAAGTTTAGCACAAGTTATCCATAGAATCATGTCATTACACTAGCTCAATGTTCATGCTTCTTCTGGGATCGTCATTCACGGACATATAGCCTTAAACATTTTTTTTTTGCACTATTCAAACACTTTACTGCGGCTAAGAGTCTCATCACTGTAATGTGCTTAAAGTCTTTTGTAAATGTCAACCGGTTTCATGCCATCATTCAAAAAAAGATTTTATCACAAGTCTGGCTTGACTTGAACAGCCTTAGAGATTTGCGAAACTTACAGCGCCATACAGTATACAGTACCAGAAGACTCAGAGCTGTGACTGCTGCCAAAGGTGTTTCTAGCAAGAATCGACCCTGAGGTTGGATACAATGCAGGCAACCATTGCAGGCAAATTCAAGTCACTGTAACTTGGAATCCCATGAATACTTCAGCTGTGACAACAGGCAAGGTTCAGACCTACATCATTTCTTTCAAGACCTACAACTCCACTCCACAGTTTTCAAAAAAAAAAAAAGAAGAAGAAGAAAACATTTTTAAGACTAGCAGCTTGTGTTGAACCAGAACCTGTGTCCTCTCGAAATATATTCCCCTATTTAGAGCAAGGAAATAAAATAGAGAGGCCGTTATTGCTCCAGAACTTTCGCTTAAACATTTAGCTAACAATACATAACATTTATGTGAGCGGATGAAAAGTGAGCGACCTTTTTATAATCAGCCGTTTTGACTTCCTTGCCCTGTAGTTCTTCTCTTATTATCCGGCACACTGGACACTGTAGCTGGGGTGGAAAAATGTCATGGTATTTATAGAGGCAGAAATGACTGACAGTGCAGAGTAGAACAGCCTTATATAGCTGTCATGGCTTTGCCATATTTAAAGAATTTCTTGACATTTACAGTTGTGCTGTGGCCTCAAAGCAGATGGGACACATCTTTCTTCATTCTCTACATCCATTATATCTTTTTATTTTCCTGTCTGGTGCTTTCTAAAGAGACTCTCCCTTACTTTCATCTCCTATTTTTTTTCTTTTTAGTCATACAACAACAACAACAACAACAAAAAAATCTCCTTATATTAGGATTCACCATTTCGCTCTCATTCATTATCTTTCTCGTGCTCTCTCCATCTTCTTTTTTTAGCTCTCTCTGGAATAGGTAAACTCCTCAATGACTTGGCGTTCAAAGAGCAGCATTAGCTTACAGCAACACAGGGACAGTTAATGTGGTGAATCCGTTATGTGAGTTAAATTGAATGTGATGTGCAAGAGACGGGCCTTTATCAAGAGGAATAGGGCTTCCAGACGGGAAACTGCAGCCATGACAGCAAGGACAGTCTTAAAAGTGGAGGTGTAATGAGAAATGTGAGTGTCCTGATATGCCTCAGTACACACTGCAAGTGCAATCACAAAACTTTATAGCATATCACCAGGGTGGTGTGGATTTGTAGGTTAAAAAAAAAACACACAAATACAGCACAGAGCAGACAAGCAAAAAAAAAAAAAATAAAAAATCATGAAAAAGAAAGAAACCCAAACAGTTTGAATTTAACAAAACAACATTCAGGATATATTTCTGGTTGTAAGATTTTCTGTTCTAGCAAATTTCCTCCTGCCCTCTGCTTCTCAAGTTGTCAGTGTATATTTAATGTTGATTGCAGAAACTTATATTTTTAGATTTGTGTTTCACCTTGCTGTTCTGAGTTCAGTTTCCTCCCCAAACAGCTTACTTGTAATTTAATACCATATTAATATGAAGCCATACATCCTGAAACTGAGATGGTTTTACTTTTTCACATATTTAACTTTAAGTTAAACACTGGGTTTATCCGGTAACAGAAGGGGAGAGAGAGAGAGAGAGAGAGAATTACATTAAAATATTCCTTTCCAACCGCAATGCAGAACCAGCACAGATATTATGACAGCCTTGATCTGATTACAAATTCAACTGATCAAGCTTATTACTGTTACTCCGTGGCATGCAGCTTACCAAAAACTTGATCAAAGTCTGTTGTTCACTATGTGATTAAAGCACACGTAGTTTATGCTAAGTTTTAGAATTCTTCACTGCATGGATGATTAAATCACCACAAATATGAAATTCCTGTTTTTATTGTTCATCTTTACAGGTTTCAAGTTAGCGACAGTATGAGAATAGGTTTTTTTTTTTTTTTTTTTTTTTTACGATCCCAGCTGTGTTCACACGTTTCCTTAAAGGGATAGTTCAGATTTTTTTCAATTTTGTATGAAGGTACATACAATATATATATATATATATATACACAGTACAGACCAAAAGTTTGGACACGCCTTCTCATTCAAAGAGTTTTCTTTATTGTGTTCTTTATTGTGTTCTTTAGCCCAAACGCGTCTCTTCTGCTTGTTGCCTGTCCTTAGCAGTGGTTTCCTAGCAGATATTCTACCATGAAGGCCTGATTCACACAGTCTTCTCTTAACAGTTGTTCTAGAGACGTGTCTGCTGCTAGAACTCTGTGTGGCATTGACCTGCTCTCTGATCTGAGCTGCTGTTAACCTGCGATTTCTGAGGCTGGTGACTCGGATGAACTTCTCCTCCGCAGCAGAGGTGACTCTCGGTCTTCCTTTCCTGGGGCGGTCCGCATGTGAGCCAGTTTCTTTGTAGCGCTTGATGGTTTTTGTGACTGCACTTGGGGACACTTTCAAAGTTTTCCCAATTTTTCGGACTGACTGACCACTCGTGATGGCCACTCGTTTTTTTTTTTTTTTTCATTTTAAAGTAACTTTTAAAGTTCTGGAGGAAAAATAAAATAGGTAAAATTCTATTAAATGCGGTGTGACTTTTAAAGAGATCAGCTCGATTTAGCTCAGCGGGACTGCAACAGCGTCATCTTGGAACAAGAGTGGTGGTATTTGACCCTGATTATTGTACTGATACATTGTACTCACATTCTGCGTGACACTTTTCACAGTCGGTGTGCAGAGAATGAAAACGTATAACAATCAAGACCTATGGTAATGCAATTAAATTTACTTCAATTTTTCACTTAGGATAGACTTGAAAAAAAATCCAACCTATCGATGTAAAGCTTCTGATAAAATGATGGAAACAGAAGTGGTCTTTCTCAAAGCTTTTCCAATGAGCCTATCACATTTTCAGAGGTCTCTGGAGTGCGACTTTCTATCCCAGGTTTACTCCCATTGAGGACTGGAGCAAAGCAGGGGTATTTCCTGTACATTCTGAAACACAGGCTGAAACACTCTTCTCAGTGACTTGCTGTTGGACCTGCTACCTGCTATCAGTTCACTCCTATTCCACACCCAGTTGACTTCAAGCACTGAGTGATGTTTACCCTGGGCAAGTGTAGTTTGGAATAGTTTCCTTGATAAATGTTAAGTGACCAGGTTTAATGGTCATCATCATCTATCATATATCATCTATCATTTTTCATAGGCATGATGTTCCATCAGGTGTATGGGCCTGGTTTCAGACTTGACCTTCAGCTGACTAGAATGTATTTCAAATGTCTGAGATTTTTAGCAACATGACAGGACATCACAGCTATCAGTAATGTCAATAAAATAAAATAAAAATACACCTATTTTCACTATTTTATTGCTATATCCTATTATTGTTGATGGACACCACAATAGTGGCATATCCTTGGAGCAGTGTGGCTTGTTACCCAGAAAACTAAGTCCACCCTCTTACAAAGTGATTTGGGGGTGAGTGGTCACCTGCTACCTCTGAGACTGGAGCCACAGTCCATTTTGAAATTACTCTGAAAAAAAGTATTCAAGGTAATTTGCATGAGGAACTTGCTAGGAATTGCTTGCTTGGGAATTTGCTAAGCATTTGAAGGATGATTGTAAAACCCTTTAAAAAAAAAAAGCCTTATCTATTTAAAGGTAACAAAAGATGAACCCTTAGTTCCTGAAATTATTTGCTCTGCTATAATTCTAAATATGAAACTAGCAAGATTACAAACAACAATGAATAGAAGAGAAAGTTGCACGCTACTCATATAATGTTTTAATTATTTATTTTCCACTGGAAGCCGTGCTACCTGTGCTTGGATGATTGCTGCATGTCTACACCCACTTGCTTAAATATTTACATTTTCTGTTGTCATATTTCGAAATACTAAAAATAGAAATAAAATAAGACAATGCACGGAACCCTTCCCAGAGATCTTTGAGCAAGCATTTCCTGTTTTGTTGGCTCATTTGGTTATGCTCAATGCCAAACAAACCAGTAGCTTTAATACTACTACTACCACTACCACTAATAATGATAATGATAATAATAATAACAATAGCATTACTCTATTTTGAAACAGTAGAATTAATATACGGACAGTTCCAACATAACTGGGCCTTTTGATTGTTCAGAATAACACAGTTATGAGAGTCTAAACCTTTATATCTCTACACAATCCCACGCTACACTAATGCACTTGTGTTTTACATGTGCTTGCATACCATCAAGGTAGAAAGTTTTCTCAGGAGGCTGGAGCCACGAACCAACAGACTGCTTCACGTCTGAACTGCTGGCCTCCTAGGACCTCATTTAATGACCCAAACATGTGGCAATGGCATGGAGCGAGGTCAGGACTGCACGAGGGATATGGCGATAACTCCCAGCTGGGTTCCAGTAATGTGCAGGCAGTGTTGGTGAATGATTTCGTGTACAGTTCCCTCAGACAGATGTGTCTCTTCCACAAGTTAGCAAAAAGTTATCCAGCGATTTTCATGGATCGGATGTTGCTAGATGTTCATGCGCTCCAGGCCACCTCGGATGTAAGGCGTGTTTGCACCATTCAATTATTTTACTCATCCCATCATACTGTGCTTGAAGTCTTCTCTAAAGGTCAATGACTTGAAAGGCCTTCGTAAAAGAAACGTGGTCAGTTTTTCTAGATCTGGATGGCTTTAGCGCATGCAGGATTCAACTATACAATCCCTCAATGCTGCTGGACTTGTTTAGAACATTGAGGGTCCTTGATTACATCGCGTTATTAATATTGACTGCGATTCAAGTTAACTTGTACATTTTAAGCCTTTATTGTTAACACGTGCACTGTATCTTTCAAATGCGGTCAACAATATACTTAAACATGCATATACAGTATAACATAATTATACTTCAAAACAAGCAGTTACAGAAGCTTGTGATATAGTGCACCAGACACAATTAAATAAATAATACTATAGTACTATTATACTATAGTATAATCAACTGGATGATGATTCTGATTTATTTTGCAGCTATATTATTATTATTAGTAGTAGTACTGTAGTAGTAGCAATATATCAGACTGACAAGGCTAAAATATTAATTCTGCCACTTTGCCTTTCTAAGCTTTTTTTTTTTTTTTCCCCAGACCCAGCAGTGTGTCCCAAATCCCTTTCAGGATCATTGGAAAATATGATTTGGGCAGAACAGTAAGATACAGAGATCAAATGTCTTTGTTTAGGGACACAATGGCTTTGTCCAGCAACATTCAGCTTCCTCCAAGCCTACCACTGAAAGCCCAGCAAATCGTGTAGCGATTAGAAGAAAAGACATGGTCTAGAGACAGAGGCAGACGAGTGGGCAGTGCAGTGAGGGAGGATTGTTGGATGCAGGAGTGCAGCTCTATCAGACCTGCACAGGCTCTTTGATGAGTCATACGGTGAATACACGAAAGACAAAGCAGCAAAGCCAGCCTGAGCACATGGCTCTTATCGTACACAGCGAGTGCTCTCAAGTCGCAGCCTGGAGACAATGGACATTATTGCTTCTAATGCTGTCCCGAGAGAGGGGAGACAAAAGTACATTTCTGCATGCCTTAAAGAGATATAGTGTGGGTATACAAGTGTTTTAATGGGTCTTTTTTTTTTTTTTTTTTTGCGTGTTCGAGCTCAGAAAAGGACACCACTTCTTATGATTACGCTGAAATAGAGAAGCGTGTATACAGTATATGTTCAAGCATTTCTGCTCTTCAGTGTTGCTGGCTTAATTTGGTTAAAATGATATGTCAATATTTATGTCTGTCAAGATGATTACTTTTAAAAGCACTTGCATTTAAGCTTGAAAAGAATCAAAAAACGCAAAGTATGAGCAATACAGGGATGAATAAAAATTGTACAGAATATAATAACACAATTACAGTATGAGAGTAAAAACTGCCATTATTTTCCATATAATCCTCTGCTACACTAAAGTACTTATCCCAGTGTTGGACACCATCGAGGTACAAATGTTCTCAGTATGCTAAAGCTATGAACAGACTGCCTACATCATGTCTGAAATGCTGGCCTCCCAGGAACTACTTTAATAGCCCAGACATGTGGAAATGGCCTGGAGCGAGGTCAGGGTTGTACGAGAGATAGGGAAAAAATAAAAAAAAACTCCCAGCTAAGTTCTTGTATTGTGCAAATGGTGGTCATGAATGAATGTGTGTACAGTCCCCAAAGACAGATGCATCTCTTTTACAAGTTGGTGACAAGTTATCTGTCAAATCAGTAAGGATTGAAGAATTTGAAGACTCTAAGACTAAGAATTAGAGGACACATTTCAAACAAATAAAGGTTTTATTCTTTACTTCTATAAAATTACCAAAATGCTATTTTGCCATTGCCATACCCAGAGTAATGTCGTCTGATATGTGAACAGCATGCAGTACATCTTAATGAAATCTCTTCTATATTTCCTGAAGTAAGCACAACAAAGTGTTAAGAAGAAGAACGTGCAAATCTTTACCCAAGCTAGAGGTTGTGACATTTTCAGCTCATGCATTATGCATTACAAATTCATTAAATATACTCATATACTGATCAGTCACAACACTCACACCAGGTGAACTGAATAACATTGATTATAAATTACTGTACTGTATACAGTATATCGATAAACTGATGACAGGATCATGGGCACCCAAGGCTCATCTACCTGTGGGGACCAAATGCCAGCTGTCCATTCCCATCCAACAGAAGAGGCACGTTCTGAATGCAATGCTGCCCATAATAGAAAGGTATCATCAATACCCAATGCATCACAGACTGCCATAAATGAGGAGGCTTAGCCAGTAATGTGTTTAAGGTTGCCCAGATCTCAGATTTGATTTTGCATACTCTACATGGAATCCACTGGACAAACAAGTTTGATCCACGCTCAAAAAATCCACCTATAATGGCCTGGTGCCAGCCACCACAGCACACTTCTTGTGAAGTCATGCCCCAATGGGCCAGAGCTGCCCAAGGGTAACCTTTACGATATTTTGCATTATGGTTTGCGTTTTAATGCTACGGCTGATCTGTGTATTTTGTTGTAGATTAGTAATTTATTATGTTTTGAAGTTATTGTTAATAAATATTTTTCTTTTTTAATGTTGATTAAAAAATTTATAGTACTCATAGTATTCTAATTCTCTTTAAACTGCTATGTCTCTTTTACCAGGATGGACAGGTACAGGAACAGATGTAACAGATGGCCTAACTGGGCTAAGTCCTTCTGCTCTTTTAAGAAAATAAATGCACAAAAAAGTAAGACTCGGTTTTAGGCATTTGCATCACATATGCTGTTAACAAATGGCTTAAAGTGGATTATACTGTTAGTGTGATGGTACCAAGACAGCACCATGAATGGTCATGAGTAAAAAGAATGGGATGAGGATGTGTACTTGGGGCTCGTTTCTTTCTAGTGCACATTGTAGTAGAGTCACGTGAACTGCTGTTAACATTTGTGTCAAGGATCTGAACTTGGTAAACTCTTTCCAAGATTTCATATGCCGATCTAGGGAGAGTTTCATGGGTGCCAATCTATCAGATACACACTCACATGCTCATTCCACACTGCATGAAATTTAGGAACATCATTTAACCTAATCTGCATGTCTTTGAACTGTGGGAGAAAACTGTAATACCCAGAGGAAACCCACAAAGCATGGGGGAGATGCACTCTGTATGTGCAAGGCCACAAGGCTAACCACTAAGCCACCAGGCCTGTACCTTAAAACACCTGACTAAAGATGTCAATGACTAACAATGTTGCCTATTTGCTCAGCAGTGAGTTTGTTTTCTATATTTATGTTTATTACAGTTGCATGTCTATGATATGACCACTTACTAAAAAGCTTGGCAATAATGGTACCATATAGTCCTCCCATTCAATACTGGCCCTAGGAGTGACTGACAAAGGCCATGCTTTCTTTACTGGTACTGATCCATATGGACCTGGCAATGATAACATAAAACATGGTGCAATCAGAGGAGCTTTGAATGTGTAAAAGGCACCATCAACACTGAAAGACTCATGAAACTAAACAACCTGATTTAAAGAACATCAGTTCAAATAAAAAGCTCTCTCACGTTCCATCTTGGGTACCCATCCCCCGTTTCCACCCTGACTGTTCCTGATTTAACCCATGAACAACACATTTATACTCATTTAAGGTTGATCTCTCCGGGGTCAGTATACTAGGCCCCTCAATGATACGTAATACAATCTACAATTACAGCTCCAAGGAGTTCAAGGCTTCTCTAATCAGCAGGAGAGGTTCCTTCTTGGTGAATGTAATTAAATCTGAAAGCAACTGCAGAAAAAGACAACACAGCTGCCATGCTAACCTGCTAATGAATGACCATAATTGCCCCAGTGGACCATTGAAACAGGTGAGCAGCATTGCTTTGAGTAACGAGATGAGGAAGACTTTGGGAAAGGAGCATGGCCATGAAACATGTGTTGTTGGCCGTCTCTATATGAACAAAACTTCCGGGAGGGATTTTTCTGCTAGTCCCTAAAAACGTAATTGGCAGCATATTAGTGCAACTCATTAGTTTTGTTCTATTAATGCAGGCATCTGAGACAAAAGATTGGCAACACTTGCCAATGAAAACTGGTTTGGGTGAGGGCATCCATCATGCATAAAAGTACAGCCAGCCTTGTTAACTTAGCTGAGTTACTTACTTGAGCCTATCAAGAAAACTGGTATGCTAAAAGAAGATTTTTTATTTATTTATTTACATTTAGGCATTTGGCAGATGCTCTTATCCAGAGCGACTTACAAAAAGTCTAATAATAGCCTAATGACGCAGAATCTAAAAATTCTCTTCTATCTATTCTATCTCTTCTGGCTGGCAACTTCCATTCACAAGAACTATCCCATACGCCATCAGCAGGCTTTTTCCACACCTCACCAAATGCTATGACTTCCAAACAAATGTTGCCTTATTTATTTATTTATTTATTTATTTATTTTCATGGCAATCAAATTTCCTCTCTACACTCACATGTCACACCACAAATTCTGTTCGGAAGTGACAAGATGTCACTAGAATTAAAACCAGAAATGATACAACTTTGACAACAATCTGCTGCACTGATCACTTGCTGATAAGAAGACGTGCACAGAGCTGTAATGAACAAGACACTTTCTGTTTCAAGTCCTAAATCATTTAATTAAGGTTTCCAAATTACGCTGGCATACTATCTTGGTAGATTGACGAGTGTCTTGCTTCAGTTTGGTCCTTGGTTATTTATTATGTCATTTAATAAAATGATTGGTATACTAATTCCATTTGACTCTCTTATTCATTTTTAAGCTTCAAATCAAAGTACCACTTAATGAAAGATATTAATCATGCATTTTATTTCTCCCCTGGATAATGTTACATTAAGGTGGCCAAACAAATTTCATGGTTTTAAAAATGTCCTCAAATCAACATAATAAACATTACTTGTGATTTTATGCAATGAAATTGATATACAACAATCAATATTTTGTGTGAAGTTATTTATTCTTCAAAAACCTGCAGGATCCAGCTGGATATACAGTCACAAAGGTGTCTACAGCACTCAGGTGTCTCTTGCTCAATCCATACCTGCTGCACTGCAAAATTCCCAGTGTTGATTTAACACCCCAAGTGTTTATATATGACCTAATGGTCACGAATGTACTCTGAAAGTGTTAAATCAACACTCTGGGTGTTAATTCAAGACTAAGGTATTTTTTTACAGAAATTTTCCACAGAAGTATACAATTCGTTTGAGTAAATTTATCTATTTCGATCGTTATTTTTATCCATTTTGTTGCAGAAGTGGACAACTCGGCTTTAGAAAATAAAAGTCCTCCCACAATTTTGTTCCATACATTAACTAAACCAGCAGATGCTAATTAGCACAATTCTTCAACCAAAAAGTCTAGAATTAATTAGTAAAATCAACTTTTTTTTTTTCTCAGGGAGAACTATTATTACACAATATCACATGATAGGGAGGTGCTGTACGGCTGGATATAGCACGGTCTCTAACAAAAACTAATCGCATCATAGCAGTGATATATGCAGCAATACAGTACAACCTTGAGTATGATATTACTATTATACAACAGTTCCGCAAACACAACAGTTTTAAATTATTATCGGCACCATGTAGCCAATAGAAGAGGAGCATAAACCATGTTGGTGCTATACAGTTCTGTAAATCTTCTACTGTAAGTTTCTCTTTGTATATTCACTTTATCCACTTTATAATATCAGCTCTGTTCATTTCCTGGTTCCGGAGTTAAGTCCTGAATAGTGTTAAACAGGGGCGGATCTACCGAGGTGGCACGGGGTGGCAATTGCCACCCTAAGAAAAAGCCTTGCCACCCCATTTGACACCCCAGCACTAGTGTCCTAGTGTTCTAAAAAATAAAAGAGTTTTTTTTATTTTTTTATTTATCTGGTTCCAATCCAGCTTTATTTCATTTTTTTTAGGACAATGTAAAAATGTGCACCCTAGTGTATACATCAAATAAGAATAGCATTCCTTGAATCCACAAAAAACATGCATGCAATTACACACATGGACAAAATTGTTGGTACCCTTCTGTCAATGAAAGAAAAACTCACAATTGTCACAAAAATAACTTTAACCTGACAAAAGTAATAATAAATAAGAATTCTATGAATGTTGACCAATGAAAGTCAGACATTGCTTTTCAACCATGCTTCAACAGAATTATTTTAAAAAATTAACTCATGAACCAGGCCTGGACAAAAATGATGGTAGCCCTAACTTAATGGTTTGTTGCACAACCTTTTGAGGCAATCACTGCAATCAAACGATTCCTGTAACTGTCAATGAGACTTCTGCGCCTCTCTGCAGGTATTTTGGCCCACTCCTCATTAGCAAGCTGCTCCAGTTGTTTCCGGTTTGAAGGGTGTCTTTTCCAGACAGCATGTTTCAGCTCCTTCCAAAGATGCTCAATAGGATTGAGGTCAGGGCTCATAGAAGGCCACTTTAGAATAGTCCAATGTTTTCCTCTTAGCCATTCTTGGGTGTTTTTAGCTGTGTGTTTTGGGTCATTGTCCTGTTGCAAGACCCATGACCTGCGCCTGAGACCCAGCTTTCTGACACTGGACAGCACATTTCTCTCTAGAATCCCTTGATAGTCTTGAGATTTCATTGTACCCTGCACAGATTCAAGACACCCTGTGGCAGATGCAGCAAAGCAGCTCCAGAACATAACAGAGCCTCCTCCATGTTTCACAGTAGGGACAGTGTTCTTTTCTTCATATGCTTCATTTTTCCATCTGTGAACATAGAGCTGATGTGCCTTGGCAAAATGTTCCATTTTTGTCTCATCTGTCCGTAGGACATTCTCCCAGAAGGTTTGTGGCTTGTCAACATGTAGTTTGGCATATTTGTATGATTTGTTTTCAACAATGGTGTCCTCCTTGGTCGTCTCCCATGTAGTCCACTTTGGCTGAAACAACGACGGATGGTGCGATCTGACACTGATATTCCTTGAGCATGAAGTTCACCTTGGATCTCTTTAGAAGTCTTTCTGGGCTCTTTTGTTACCATTCGGATTATCCGTCTCTTTGATTTGTCATGAATTTTCCTCGTGCGGCCACGTCCAGGAAGGTTGGCTACAGTCCCATGGATCTTAAATTTCTGAATAATATGTGCAACTGTAGTCACAGGAACATCTAGCTGCTTGGAAATGGTCTTATAGCCTTTACCTTTAACATGCTTGTCTATAATTTTCTTTCGAATCTCCTGAGACAACTCTTTCCTTCGCCTCCTCTGGTCCATGTTGAGTGTGGTACATACCATGTCACCAAACAACACAGTGACTACCTGGAGCCCTATATATAGGCCCACTGACTGATTACAAGATTGTAGACACCTGTGATGCTAATTAGTGGACACACCTTGAATTAACATGTCCCTTTGGTCACATTATTTTCAGTATTTTCTATTGGTACCATAATATTTATCCAGGCCTGTTCCATGAGTTTATTTATTTATTTTTAATTCTGTTGAAGCATGGTTGAAAAGCAATGTCTGACTTTCATTGGTTAACATTCATAGAATTTTTTTTAATTATTACTTTTGTCAGATTAAAGTTATTTATATGACCATTGTGAGTTTTTCTTTCATTGACCAAAGGGTACCAACAATTTTGTCCACGTGTGTATGCTTGGTTCACTGTTGCCACCCCTCATACTTTTAATGCCACCCCCTTGCCACCCCATGAATAATTTTCTAGATCCGCCCCTGTGTTAAACAGAAAGCTAATGCGCTAGGGAGTACAACGATTGAGCCACACACCAAATTGGGGGTTACAGAGGGATTTGGGATTCAGCCTTGTGTTAGCAACTAGTTAGCTTTTTAGTTCAGCTTAGGCATAAATAAAACAACAGGGAGGAAATTCAAAATGACTTGGAAGGAATTATTAAATAGACAAATTGTTTAAAATGGAATAACATGTCCAGAAGTGGTCTCCTGCTAAAATGCCTTTGTGACTGGTTTTGAATGTGCATTTTGGCAACTAACTGATCTATCTTCAGTATTGCATCCCATACCTATGCTGCAACTGACAATGTAATTACCAATGGAATAACACCTGGGACATGGAGTGATACATATTACATATTACTGTCCATTATCACCACTCATTGAATGCCTGTTGTCCAATCAAATTGCACAGTCATAACTCACTACTTATCTATGCCGCTTTATCTTGTTAATAGGGTAATGGGGGCCTGGAGCCTACCTCAGAAGATTTAGGGCACTCAGTCCAAATGCCTTTGGACTATGGGAGAAAACTAGCGTACCCGGAAGAAACCCACCAGGCACGGGGAGAAAATGCAAACTCCATGCACACAGACCAGAGGAGGGAATCGAACCATGAACCTGGAGGTGTAAGTTGATAGTGCTAACCATTAAGCAGCCGAGCTGCCCCAGTCAGAAATAAATCTTATATAATACGTCTCTAGAATGCATTCTCTGGTCACCAGGGATGGACACCATTTCGCTTTTAAAGCTACCATAATTTTTTGTGGCATAGATTCAACAAGGTGGTGGTAAAAAAAATACTTAGAGATTTTGCTAAATAATGACATGGCAGCACATTATCATGCAGTTGCTGCCATCTTGTCGGCTGTACACCCATGATGTGAATCTCCCGTTCCACCACCTCCCAAGGGTGCTCTGGTAGATTGAGATCTGTGACCGTGGAGGCAATTAGAGTACAGTGAAAGCACTGTGGTGTTCAAGAAGCCAGTTTGAGATGATTTGACCTTTGTGACATGGCACATTATCTTGTGGTCATAAAAGGATGGACATAGCCAACAATGATTCCTAGATAGCTGTGGCTTTTAAACAATGTTTAAAGTTGTATTGCCAAATCAATAAACCCCACAACATTGCACAACCCAGAACCATTGATACAAGGTCGGATAGATCCATGATTTCATGTTGTTTATGCCATTCTGACACTGCCACCCGAATGTTGCAGCAAAAATTGAGACTCATCAGACCAGGCAATATTTTTCAAATCTTCTATTGTCCAGTTTTGGTGAGCCCAGTTTCCTCAGTCTTCTGCTGCTGTAACCCATCTACTTCAGAGTTGTGTATTCAGAGTTGCTCTTCAACATACCTTCAGCATAGGATTTTATCTGAGCTACTGTTGGCATTCTAGCAGCTTGAACTAGCCTGGTCATTCTAGACTAGTCTGGTGATCCTTTGACCTCTGGCATCAACAAGGCATTTTCACCCACTCACTGGATATTTTTTTCTTTTTCAGATCATTCTCTTTAAATCCTAGAAATGATTGTGCATAGAAATCACACTAAATTGGCAGTTTTTGTTATACTCGGAACAGCTCATCGGGCACCAACAAAGATGCCTTTCTAAGTCTCTTAAATCACATTTTTTTCTCAATTCAGCTACTCAGTTTGAACTTTAGCAGATCATCTTGACCAAGTCTGCATTCCTAAATGCATTAAGTTGCTGCAATTTGGCTGGTTGATTAGATATTTGCCACATTTGGTTGAACAGGTGTACCTAATGAAGTGACCAGTGAGTGTATGTTGCTTTGGTTCCAGTCCCAACAAAATAAAGCAGTTTCCTGGCATTACACTACAATTCTAGTTCTAGCAGTGTCCGAGGCAAGGGTGACAAGTGAACATATCTTCTCCAATTCATCATTCATTTAAATTATGAAAATTATGTTGTCACTAATCACCAAATAATATGAGTTGAAACATTGTAGTTAAATTTCACAGCGCAACATCCAACTTTGGCAAACATATACTGTACATGTACCAGTATGTCATTAGTTAGACAAATGAACTAAACTAGCTAGCAAGATTTTAACAAAGGTTTTTGGAAGTTTTACATTACATGTGCCCTTTATTAGACGTATGATACAGTAGTTTGATATTTTGTAGTGAGTTCCTGTCAAGATGACATCTACAGTAGCTAGCTACATATATAGTATATGCAGTACTATAGTATACATATATAGACCAAATTATTTGGCCAAACGTCTTAATGATTGAATTCAGAATGTTTCAATCAGGCCCCTTAACCCCAGCGATGGGAAATATTATATTTAATGCTTCTTGGACAATACTATGCTTCCAACTTTGTGGCAACAGTTTGGGGAAAGTTATTTTATAATCCAACACGACAAACAAGGATTTTAAGCCATATTTTGATGAGTTCAGTGTGGAAGAACTTGACTGGCCCACACAGAGCCCTGACCTCAACCCCTTCAAGCACCTTCAGGATGAACTGGAACAGAGATTGGGAGCCAGGACTTCTCGTCCAATGCTCATCAACACCTGATCTCATGTCCTTGGCACAGAAACACTCCAAAATCTTATGGACAGTCTTCCATGAAGAGTGGAAGCTGTTATAGCTCCAAAAGGGGTAGCAAATCCATATTGAGGAAAATGTATAGATTGAGAGATAGATAGATGGACGGAAGGTCGGACGAACAAACAGATGGATACTATAGATAGATAGATAGATAGATAGATAGATAGATAGATAGATAGATAGATAGATAGATAGATAGATAGATAGATAGATCTAGCAGCAGGTTGTACAAATTGTAGTAAGGGGGAAACAGTTAATGTTGTTGTACTGTATATAAATTAATACCGTATTGCAGATAGATATAGAAAAATTTGCCATTATGTTATGCAGGTTTGCCCAAATACTTTTGTCCATATAGTGTACAGTATATTGTGGAAACTGCACTAATTATATTCAGTGCTACAATTTGTCATAGTGTGCTGGGTATAAAGTGTGTGTACAAACATCAGTTCACCCAGTTTCACTCTAATTAGTATCTGTTTTCAGGGTCTCTGCTGAGTTAGGTGCAGTATATCGAGGTTGTTCAAAGAAAAAAGAAAAAGAAAACATGCTATGCACTGCAGAGATTATGTTTCTTATTATCCTGAAAAAATATTCTCATCCTTCATAACCACAATCACACATACAGTCGTTGCTGTTGTTAAATGTTACCCCAAAGACTCCCAGGCTTGTGAAAGATTTTGCTATACTGTACGTGGCGTTCGAAATGGTCAGTCAGAACAGTGTTCATTCATGACAACTTTCTTCAAACTGATTAGAAAAAGTTGTGTTTCAATGACGGTGATAGAAATGATCCTGACAGGATTTTCACCATCTGTTCTTTTATACAATGGAATATGGATGGAGAGCTGCTCCATAAAAAAAAAAAGAAGAAGAAAAAAAAAAAAAGAGAACAGTGCATTGCAGGTTTTTTTTTTTTTTTTTAAGGAGGAAGGCAGTAAATTGTGCTGAAAGCAAGCCAATGTAGGCAGCACAACACTTGGCAAGACTAAATCATTATGTTTTAATGCCAACTTTGAATAGGAAATAAATTTGTGCAAGGAGTTGTAAATGTTTGCTTTGGAGCTTGATTAAAAGCGCTTTGGTTTAAAGCATGCACCTTTATCAGTAAAGATTATGGAAAATAAATAAAAAAAAGGGGGAAAAAATAATAAAACGAAGCCACAGTAAAAAGTGTTGAGTCCAGGTAATGAGAAGCAATGGAATTCTCCTGGGGTCAGTGAGCTCAGAAGGTAACAAAAAGCCTTTATTATACATTTCCTTCTATCGTTATGAATCCCCTTTTTATGTAAAGTCGTCTAACAGACTATTAGAACAGAAAATGCTGGATACAGCAGGAAATCAGTGCTGTATAAAAATAGTAATGGTTAATTAAAAAGTAAAGACATAATGAAATGTTAGACAATGAAGTTCAGTTCTGTTCTGAAGTACAGTACCAGTCAAAAATCTGGACACAAGTTTAGATTTATTTTCTACATTCTAGAACAGTAAACCAAAAATATTTGTGAAAAGTATGACATATAACACAAACGGCATTAGGTAATTAAGTAACAACAATATATATTTTTTTTATTTTACGACATGAAGACATGAAGATCAGCAGTTTTGAAATAGTTCTTGCAAGAGCAGTATTGTAAAATGCATTTGCAAAACAAATCAAGCAGCATAATGCCACTGGCTCTCATGAAGACCATCCCAGGAGAGCAGGACCAAAACTCACCTCGTTTCATATTGCAAGTCTCAAAAGTAGGTGTTGTAGATAATGAAGAGCTATAAGAGCTTGTTTATAGCCATGCTTATATCTCTGCTAGGCTATTTAACTGGACTTATATACCAAATTGATTTATTGACCGAAGTACTGTATATCCATATATAAAGTATATAAAGAATATAAAGAATAAAAAGTATATACTTTTATACTGTATGTCCCCTTTCACGATGTTCATATTAGACCTTTTCCCAGCTGACCTATTACATCTCAGACCAAAACAATCGACACATGGGCAAGTTTACAGCTCTCATACAAAATGTGATGCACACTATACCTTGCGGTTATGGTGTTGTCCCATATGGTGTTGTCTCAATGTTGTACATTTTTAACGGCTGGGTCAATGCCCAGAGTGGACGTGAAGCATACGCAGAGTGTCTCGGCCAGTTATTGCGTCCGGTTGAGGTAAATGTGCAGGAGTAGCTAGATTGCCAACTGCATCATCTGGGAACGCTATTCTGACTCAGTGAAATTCAATTTAGCATGATTTCCATCAGAATGACCCATTTACACGTATTTTAAAAGTGGTGTTGTTTAAGCAAGCTAACACAATTAGGAAGACTAACACGTCATGTCAATGCGCTGACTGAGGACAGGATAGAGGAAATTCATCCCAGACGTTGCCAGGGCAAGTTTCAATTTAGCCTAGCCAATTTTCCTACTGCATTTCTTTTTCGACAGTAACCAGAGAATCTGGAGAGAAGCTCATATAAAACAGAGATAAAGTTTGCTGTATATCACTGTCAAAAAAAAAAAAAAAAAAATCTTTGGGCTAAAATACAGGATCAATGCAGCACAGCTTGTTCAAAATATGCTTACATACTGTACATAACACATACATATAGAGAGGGAGTTAGTGCCTGAATGAGCGCAGCAGTGCGTTCGTGCTTCTTGACCTTGTTGATTTGTATTGTGTAAAGATTCAAGCAAATAATGGTGTGTTGGAGTAAATCCTGCAATGTGGCGGTTCAATAACTAGAGAAGTTTAAGGTGAAAAAGCTGAGATATTTTTAACCTACACACGTGGACAAAATTGTTGGTACCCTTCGGTCAATGAAAGAAAAACTCACAATGGTCACATAAATAACTTTAATCTGACAAAAGTAATAATTAAAAAAAAATCTATGAATGTTAACCAATGAAAGTCAGACATTGCTTTTCAACCATGCTTCAACAGAATCAAAAAAATAAACTCATGCAACAGGCCTCCAAGCAGCTAAATGTTCCTGTGACTACAGTTGCACATATTATTCAGAAATTTAAGATCCATGGGACTGTAGCCAACCTTCCTGGACGTGGCCAAGGGAAGAAAATTGATGACAAATCAAAGAGACGGATAATCCGAATGGTAACAAAAGAGCCCAGAAAGACTTCTAAAGAGATCCAAGGTGAACTTCATGCTCAAGGAATATCAGTGTCAGATCGCACCATCCGTCATTGTTTGAGCCAAAGTGGACTACATGGGAGACGACCAAGGAGGACACCATTGTTGAAAACAAATCATAAAAAAGCCAGACTACATGTTGACAAGCCACAAAGCTTCTGGGAGAATGTCCTATGGACAGATGAGACAAAAATGGAACTTTTTGCCGAGGCACATCAGCTCTATGTTCACAGATGGAAAAATGAAGCATATGAAGAAAAGAACACTGTCCCTACTGTGAAACATGGAGGAGGCTCTGTTATGTTCTGGAGCTGCTTTGCTGCATCTGGCACAGGGTGTCTTGAATCTGTGCAGGGTACAATGAAATCTCAAGACTATCAAGGGATTCTAGAGAGAAATGTGCTGTCCAGTGTCAGAAAGCTGGGTCTCAGGCGCAGGTCATGGGTCTTGCAACAGGACAATGACCCAAAACACACAGCTAAAAACACCCAACAATGGCTAAGAGGAAAACATTGGACTATTCTAAAGTGGCCTTCTATGAGCCCTGACCTCAATCCTATTGAGCATCTTTGGAAGGAGCTGAAACATGCTGTCTGGAAAAGGCACCCTTCAAACCGGAAACAACTGGAGCAGCTTGCTCATGAGGAGTGGGCCAAAATACCTGCAGAGAGGTGCAGAAATCTCATTGACAGTTACAGGAATCGTTTGATTGCAGTGATTGCCTCAAAAGGTTGTGCAACAAACTATTAAGTTAGGGGTACCATCATTTTTGTCCAGGCCTGTTCCATGAGTTCTTTTTTTTTTAATATAATTATGTTGAAGCATGGTTGAAAACCAATGTCTGACTTTTATTGGTTAACATTCATAGAATTCTTATTTATTATTACTTTTGTCAGATTAAAGTTATTTCTGTGACCATTGTGAGTTTTTCTTTCATTGACAGAAGGGTACCAACAATTTTGTCTACGTGTGTATACTTAATTACAGAAACATTGTTGCAGAGCAGTCATGTTGCCATTTCACCAGTGCATCTTAGACAGCTTTTACATGATAAAATGTTTTTGACAACTATTGGTCACATGGGAAATTGTGTTATTTTAACACTCATATGAAAATGCAAAGCCAGCATTAAGCTGCTGCTGCTGCTGCGTTGGCAGAGCTAGAAAAATTTACAGCAAACATAGCTCTCTTTCTGTCTTTGGGTGGGGGGTGGGGGGGCGACGGAAGTGCTTCAATTGTCTGTGTGATTATGTGAGTGTGGGTGAGTGGGTAGCTATGGGTGGCCACATTCAGGCAGTTATTCGATCAGAGCTTCAGGTAATGTATGTTCAGATGTCCTAATGGCAGTTAAGCTTAAGTGTAAGCTCAGTGATTTTAACCATGGCAGCGAGGTCAAATGTCAGAAATATCCCCACCTCAACAACCCACTGTCAACTTCCTGATGCCAGGCACCAGAGCACACCCGCAGTGGCCATGCAGAGCCACACCCAAAGGGACCAATGACACTCCAGTGGCCCGTGCATGGGGAACCTACACAATGTGGGGTGTTATGTTATGGTTTATACTGTACTGTATGTGTAGACTACATAGTGATTTCAGTCTTTCTTACAGCTGTATACATGTCCTATATGGAAAGAAATAGATTTATTGAAAACTTGAACTTGAACACTGCACACTGCGCCTATCTAGTAGATGGAAAAGAAAAAAAAAACACTCATGTCACTTTCTCACCTGTTGCAGAGCCTTGTCAACCTAATTAAAGCGAGATTCAATTAAGAAAGGTTTGATCATATGTGGCCAATCTGCCAGTCAGCATTGCTGTGCTTACCTGTGACTGCTGAGTCCCAATTTATTTCGAAGTCATGCAGTCAAGATGGTGGATGTCTGCAAAATACACCAGCTGCAACCAGATGCTTGGATAACTGAGACCCGAAACAGCTGTGACTTGTCAACCGCGAGGTCTATCACTGGAGAATGTTTTCTTCTTCATTTTTTCCCTCACCGTACTATTCATAGAGACAAACATAACCAATTAAACTCCATAACTATATTTAAGTAGTGCATTATTAGCACAAAAGGGCAGACCTTCCTCCGGGGGGGGAAATGGACCGGAATTTACAATCAATCTTTACTGTTTTACTCCTTTCCATAAAGCAAGCTTAAGCAGTATTTAATGGAAACTACAGCCTTAAATGACTTCAAATGGAAAGCTGATGACTCTGTTAGCAAGTCTAGATACACAATAATGTAACTAAGATGCATTATCAAGGGATGTTGAGGAAATTGTATATATATATAGGACCAAGGGTAAATGCTTAGTGGAAGTGGTTTGTCTTGTCTGGTCAGCATTGGACAGTTGATGCATTTTTCCCAGTTCTGTAGTAATTTCAACTGGTCCCCAAGGCTGAGCTAAAGGATGGTGTAATTAACCCATCTTGGGGGAGCATTGTGGATCAGTCACAGAGATAGATGCTTTAATGATTTCCAGGCACCAGCATGTTAAAACAAAGGTGGGCACGGTCTTATTAATGACCTCACATTTAGTCAAATGAGGACCAAAGTGTACCTTGAATCACAAAACAAGCAAAGCAGGAATTGAATTTTTTCGTGACTTAATTGCTCTCTAAAGTTAATGAGGTGCCATTACGGAGCTCTATTCCAGGTTCCACCGAGAAAACTTAAAGGCAATGATGTGACTCTTTCTATTTCTGTATTTTTGAAATGAATACTACACAAGGTGTATGAAGAAAACTTTTGCAGCATATGAAGCTATATGAAGCTATACAGTACATGAACATCCAATTAGATGATACTATATCATATTTGTAAAGCCCCCTGTGCTTTTCTAAACCCTATTACATGATCAAAGTCTGCTCTAAACCTGAAATTGAATGTAACTGATCTACAGCGCACTGAAACTTGAATACGGCCCGCAGGTACGATGGCCTTTGATTGGTACATCCCAGTGGTCGGCATTTGTGAGAGCAGCTCTGCAGATGCCAGTGAAACATCTGCTGCAGCGAAGCAACGATCAAGAGTAAGGAAATTACCCAATGAGTGCAATGTTCACAACTGTCAAGAAGCTAAAACATTTAAATAAGAGTAAGAAATTAATAAAAACCACCTTCTGATACAACATTTATATTTGGATTTGACAAAAAAAAAAAAAAAAAAAAAAAACAAGTCCAGAATAATTTGTGATATATACAGGGCGTGCTGGATGCCATTATCTTATCAGGTCTAACACTGGCCTGGAGTGAGCAATTCTTATAATTAATTATTAGAAGCACATAGGACTGACAGCAATTATACAGTATAACAAAGCAGGGCCAATTTTACATACTGAACTGACCGGATCAGTCACACGCCAGTTTTTATTAAGGATCCGCCAGATCACAAGAAGACATTGAACAAACATTGTACAATTACAAAGACCTTTAAGATTATTTTTTTAACATTGTGTGAAATAAAGGCTTCCAATAAAATCTTGGCTGAACTCTGCTAGAGATTGTGATTTTGCTGTGGTGCAAGTAAAAGCAATTTTGCAGTTCATTAGCATATTTTGTTTACATTTTACTATTGCCACTAACAGGTCTAATGGTGATTTTCTTTGCAACATCCGATGTCATTAGGGGATTTTAGACGCACACCATAGTAGCAGTCTGAGATTTTAAATAGTTCTGATACTGCCACGACTATTTTGTTGTCACTCTATCCGTGTACAATGCACTAAAATTCGAAGACAACCGACTTTCACTCATGACCAAATAATTATTTTGTGATGAGCAAATGAGTATGGAATACTTGATTTCTCAAATAAGTAAATAAATAAATAAATAAGAATAACACAATAAACCTTAGACCTTGAAATTAAAGTATGAGTGGTGTTCAAGTCAAACCAGAGCATGGTTATGAAAAAAAAATAAAAATAAAAAGTTTCTCTGTATAATTCCCTGTTTCGCTTTCCAAATGCGAAGCCCAAACATCTGGAAATGGCCGTTCCCGTAATGTGCAAGTGGTGTTGATGAATGATTCTATGTACAGTACAGTTCCCACAGACAGATGCATCTCTTCTGCAAGTCGGCAACAGGATATCCGTTGACTGTCAAAGATCAGGTGTTCCTCTTGTTGAATGTTGATGGGAATGACTGCAGTGGTGTTTGTGCCGTCACAGCTGGACTTGACATTCACTGATCTATGGCCTTCTTTAAAACGTTTGCACCATTCAAATGTTTTACTGCAGCTAAGCGTCTCATCACTCCACTGTGTTCGAGGTCTTCTGTAAATGTCAATCTGTTTTATGTTGTCATTCATCGGAAATTTCATCACAAGTCTGTTTGACTTGAATGCCTCTCGTAATATTGAATACAAGGCCAACAAAAATACACTAAAGTGCCTCTTATATTATATACAAATTGTTATATACTGAAAGTCTATGGAATTACTATTGCTTTGTTGCAATTCTATATTTATGTTAATGCTAAATGTGTTAGAGACATCGTGACTGGTATACACTAACTGCAACAGTCTTGGAATTATACTTTGATCATAGTACACAGCATTGCAATAGTTCCAGGACCATTGTGTAGAGAAAGAAAAAGCCAGCGAGATTTAGATCAGACAGCAGAAAGATCATCCCTCTCTTCTCCTCATCCTGCCCTGTAATCCTCACAGTGCTCTTACGTTTTATCTCCACTTCAGTAGCTCCTCTTGCCTAAGACTGTCCAATCATCTCTTCAACACCTCCCAGGTCAGGCCTTCTGCAAGGTTGTCTTGTATGTTCTATTTGGGTAAAATGTCCTGTTTTAAGATCTTAATAAAAGTGGACTTGGAGTGAGCATGAGCGTGGGATTAGCAAAGTGGATGATTTCCCTTTGACAGCAAGGTCCAAATCTTGTTATTCAATTCATACCACAGAGGTTTGCCAACAGATGCCATTTTAATTTGTTATCAAGAAAATAAATTACATTTTAAAATATTTTCTAATTATGTTCAATGTTATAAAAGAGCCATGAGACAGGTTAGTTACTCTAGAAAAAATAAATAAATAAAAAATCCTTTCCAGTGGTGGAAAACATTCTGGCTGTTGCAAGGCTCTAAGACTAGAGACTCCTTGTCTTAATGAATAAATAAATAAATACATAAAAGAAAAAGAAAAAAAATTAAAAAGAAAACATACCATAGGCGTCAGAGTGGATTAGTGGTTAGCACTGTCAACTTGCACCGGCAGGGTCTGGGTTTGATTTCCGCCTCAGGTCTGTGTGCATGGAGTTTGCATGTTTTTCCTGTGCTTGGTGGGTTTCCTTCGGGTACTCCAGTTTTCTTCTCTCAGTCCAAAGACATGCAGATTAGGCTAATTGGTGTGTATGTACTGTATATGATGTGTATGCCCTGTGATTGATCGGCAGCCCATCCAGGGTCTACCCCACCTCGTGCCCTACAGTACGTCTCCGGGGATAGGCTCCCGGACCTGTGACCCTGTATACATGATAAAGCAGTATAGACAATGAGTGAGTGAGAATAAAACTTACATATTCATGATTATAGGGTTCAAATCCATCTAAACGAGATGCCCATTGACTGGTGAAGTTGACTCATTTCACCAGTGAGTTTTTGACGTTGATGTGTTTCCAAGCAGAAAAAAATGGGCAAGTGTGAAGATTTGATCAACTTTGACACTGGCTGAAATGTGGTAACTATACTATAGATGACCATCTCAGAGCATCTCCAAAATGCCAGGTCCTGTGGGGTGCTCCCAATACGCAGTTTATAATACCTACCAGCACACAATGTCATGAACGGCCAAGGCACCGATCAGTGATCGACTGAATCAGACTGCAGTTTATACCATACAGTATATTTCATGGACCGTTTAGTGACACTGGAAAGGCTACAACCACTCATTTTAAAGTCTGACTTTGAAATGTTCGTGCACAGTGTTCTAGGTCTGTACCGCCAGTGGGATACAATGGCTTTGGAAGTGAAAAGTGACATTTTAAAAAGAGCAATATGTACATTAAAGAGTTACAGCAGACTCAAAGATGTTCTACAGCTCTACTAGTATACAATGTGCCATTAACTCGCATTTAAACACAACATTACGAGTAAAAAAAACAGAAGAAGGAGTTTGGATAGCATTCTTGAACACCACAATTGACTGGTTAGGGAAGTTAGGAGAGTTTAAGTGAGAAAACTTGAGAATCATCCCTAAAGTCAGTAGTGAGCAGAACAGCTCAGATTGACGGGTGGAAAGTATGAAATATGGTATATTTTGGAAGAATGTGGTCCTTACTGTACATTAACTGTTATTTATATATTTATAATACAAATATTTTCCTGAAACAAGAATACCTTATAGCATCCTTACTGTCAACAACTGAAGTTTGATCTTAATTGAGTAAGAGGGTTGAGTAATTTATCATATAATTAGCAAATACACAAGCTGTGGTTAACTGTGTTTGACTTTTTTTTTTTTTTTTTTTTTAGAAATTACTTTAATATTTCTGTTGTTTGATTACAGTGACGATTTGATGTGGCATTGTTTCAACGACCTTATGCAGAATCAAATAAATGATTATCCAGAGTTGCATTTCATTTTTTGCCAAGAGCTTGCATTGATGGCAAGAGAGTTAAAGTGTCTTCTCCAGCAGGTCCCAAAGTTTATTTACTCATGTGATTATCTGGTCACTTCATGCATTTAGGTCATCAGGTGACTTCATTTTAGTGCCACATACCGTTGTTCAGCCTAGACTTGATCAATTGAAGCAACAGATCATAACACTGCCTCCAGAGGCTTGTACAGGTGCATCACTTCCCCTTTCTTAAACTGACATGTCGATCTCTCTGGTATAAGGTTGATCCGGACTCATCAGACCACAAGATTTTTTTTTTCCATTACTCCAAAGTCTAATCTTTATGCTTTCTAGCAAATTAAAGCTTTTTTTACTTACTTACTTTCACTATTAAGCACTGCTGTGATTTCTGTTGTCAGTTGTTTTTGTTTTTTTATGATGCAACTTTACCCAGTGTTTAAGTTATTTACAATTGTGGTTCCAACTTGCTTATTTTAATCCAAACAGCAAAACTTTCCATAAAAGAATATTTCATGCAAAAGAAGAAATGTGGATTCATGCATATGTTTAAAAGTATTTTAATGATAAAATGTGTATAAAATCATAGCATTTTAAAGATTTAAAAAATGTATATATATTTTTTTTTCCAGGTGTAACATTGACGTAACATTGGGGCCTCACATTTTCTCGCCATGCTTGGTGTGTCCTCCTGGTACTCTGGTTTCCTCCACAGATCAAAGACATGCATATTAGGCTAATTGTCATTTCCAAATGTTCAACTCTCCAGGCCTCCCATGACCCAGTACAAGAAAACGGTGTAGAGAACAAAATGACTGAATGTACAGTAGTGTTACCTTTACATTACAGGCACAAGGTATAGAGAAGCTACCTTTCACACTCTCTTAGAAACAATCTCCTACAAACAAACAACTTATGTGTCGAATGAACGCTTACAGTGTTTATCTGAAGCCGGACATAATTTAAAACTGTGAGAGTGAAATCAATGCTGTGAGGGTCAGAGGTGAAGCTAGAAATCCTGAGGAAATTTGATTTAACTTTACACCAGACCCCCACTCAAGCACTCATGATTCAGAGAGTATATATATATATATATATATATATATATATATATATATATATATATCCTTTTTTCTTTCATAGCACCCAGGTAAGAGTTAATTCAACACCATAGGTGATAAGCAGCCTTGGGGATTTCGCCGTGTATCGACCAGGTGAACCTTGAGCTCCCTACAAAAATCCATTTATCCGACAAACATTTTCCCTTCAAAATACAGCCCTGCATTCAACATCCAATCTCAGGTGCATTAAACAAAGCCAATCCTGCTTTTTTGCCACACTGAGGCCTGGAAAACACTCAGCGCAGCGCCTGTGACCTGACAGGTTCGCCATGTACTTAGCATCAGAGAGATGGAAAATACCACTAATAAGGTTATATACAGTATGAGTACATACTGTATGAGTACATAGATAAATGTAACCTAAATGTTTATTTCGGTTATATTAATATAATCGGGGTATTTAATTTACTGAATGACTGCAGAGCAAAGCTTTTATATATGGATATACAACTTCGATTTGGAGTGTATTTCGTGGTATTAGCAAGGCTCTTGGTCAAATGGGCCATTACAGGGTTATGTAATGCCTGATCAAAGAGGTTATTAGGTAGAATACAAGGAGAAAAGCTCACTTGACCACTTCACAATGAGAGCCTTTTCAAACTCCGGAATGACCTGGTGTGATTTTTGAGTAGTAGTGAATGCTGACATTGACGAATGAAAGAGGCTATTACAGTACCGTTCACTGATTTCACTGAACCTGTATGCTGTTCGAATAAGCACAGTATGATAATCTCCATATTTAGCCGATTATTTTACATTTTGTTGAGTTTAGCCTATTTGCTCACAGGCCCCCTAGTGGTGAAGATGTCGGCATCTAAATTCTGATTTATTTTTGTGGAGCAGACGCTTCACCTTGGGACTTTTTAAAATTGCCGGGCTAAAATGTATTTTATTTTTGTTTTTTCTTTAATAATTTAAAGGTAATTTTACCACCTAAATATGTGCCGTTAAACAGCTAATAAATAGAGATAGCATTTTGGGATAATCACCCTCTCTACTGCTTGTCTATACTGCTTTGTCTTGTATACAGAGTCACAGGGAGCCTGGAGCCTATCCCAAGTGATTAAAAGTTGCATGGTGCTCCCTGGACGGGGTGCCAATCTATCTCAGGACACACACATACAGTACACCCACTATGTGTAATTTGGGAACGCTAATCTGCATCGACTGTGGGAGGAAACCCACCAAGCATGGGGAGAACATTTATACTAAATGCACACAGACCCAAGGTGGGAATTGCACCCTGGAGGTGCAAGGTGCCAGTGCTAACCAAAAAAAGAGTAAACAAAATGTTTAATAATAATTAAAAAAATAATAAAATGACCATATTATTACATGGAAGATGTGCTGTGAAAAATGTAATTGAATACAATGTACCATTCTTTGTGTGTTATCTTACCTTCTACTCTAATTGCACTCTAAATGCCACATGCTTTCTCTGCTCGTGAAAATGTAGTTTGGCATTTCTAACAACACTTACTATGCAAGATTGCCTCCGGCACTAAGGCTTAATGCTGCAGTTAAATAAGTATTTACAGTAATGCCCCTGTGGGTGTGTCCTCCAACCAGAGATTGACCAAGAGGCAATTTGGCACTTGTAGCATCTGTAGCAGCACCTCCTCAGGCTCTGGCTGTCTTGTGTAAAGAGAGTGCCAGGCTGCTGTCCCCATTAACTCCCTGCTCTTCCTCCCATCTGTCACTTCTCACAAAGTCACCTGGCACAAATATTCGGAATTTCAGCAACAGCTGCACTCGTTCAGCTTGGAATCGGACTGATGCTAACCTCCACTTAACCTCTGGGAAAGCTCTTATCTCAGGGCTCCACCTTGTCAATATAAAGTGGCCTTCAGCAATCCAGTTCTATTATTCCTCCCTCTGCATGGTCATCCTGACACTGCACTTTGTTTAAATAGTCTCTTCAACCGTTTTGCTCAGTTTATTTATTTATTTATTTATTTATTTATTTATTTGGGGGGGGGGGGTTTCTTCCCCCCTGTTGGCAACTGTCTTAATAAAAACTTTCATATTTTTCTCCTCTCTACCAGCTCGGTAAAAGTTCAATATTTGTTGTTATTGGTCATTTGAGAGCTGTTATCCTGACTCTTCTCTTTTACGCTTAACTGCTCATGCTTAAGTGTAAAAATCCTGTTAAAATTTTCCAAGTCTCTGTCTGTCCGTCTGCCTGTCTGTCTGCCTGTCTGTCCTAACCCCTAACAAAATGTTTCCCCTGTAAGTAAGATTTTCACAAATAACTCTTGAGGAAATATGTCTAAAGCTAAATGAAGGTTATAGAAACAAAATGCCAATGTGCATATCTCTAGCTGTATCGGCTCTAAAACTCTATAAAAAGTTACTGTGACCATGAATTCTATTGTTAGTGTTATTCTTGTTCTCAAGTACATTTTATTTTATCCCCTTTTTAAGTAGATTAATTATTATTTTGGTTACATCTGCCTCTGACAAATTCTAAATAATTACTTAATTTGTTTTAAAAATATAAACAAACTAAAAGCCTACTTTAAACAACCATGCCGCTAACTAGGTAGCTACTAAAGATGAACAAATGAACACTGTAAATGCATGATATCACACACGGCCTATGTTTAATAGAGAGAGAGGCAGAGAGGACTCATAGTGGAAACTGCCTTAGCATGTAATTTATAATAAGAACTACTGTAACACCTGCCTCAGAAAACTTTTTTTTTTTTATTTCTGTTATATTCCAGGGACACTAAATGACCATAAATGTATGGTCTCCGAACTGAAAACTTCACCATATCAGCATTTATTTATAGGTTAAATGTGGAACATCCATCATCCATTGAAATAATAGATTAGTGCAAGTGCATTTACTGTATATAAACCTACCATTTATGTCACAGTCATAAATAATCAGATCTATTCTACTGTAGAGAAATTAATCAACACCTTCAGATTCAAGAACTTAATTGCGCTGTGGTATAATTATTGTAATTAACACACAACATGTGCTCAAAGAGAAGTGGTTAAACTGTCATTTGGGTGTGGCATCATATCTCACATCACATGAATGCTTCTAAAAATTCTAGCATCCCCACTGTGAAACGCCTTCCCACGTCTCTGCAACCTGAAAGATTCTAGCTTCCCTAGTGTGCACACCTCCATTTTCAACCAGATGTGATGTGAAACTTTCTGGCAAAATATATATATATATTTTTTCTATGTATAGGACATTATATATGCTTTTTTTTTTATTATTATTATTCTGCCCAGACATGTTGCTGGAAAATCAAACAGATCAGCCTGGGTAATTAGACAAAACATAGACTGTTACTGTAAATAATAAATAGGACATGGTGGTTTAACACAGACTGGGTGTCTTTGAATTTCTGTCATAAAATGGTGAATTGTTTCTTAGGGGTACACAACAAAATGGTAATGTCAGTGTTATGGTCAGGAAGGGATCATCTGTGGAGCCGAAGTTTTATGAAGCACAAGAGTGTACTTCCTGTCTGAGAAAATTGGGAGTGCTCTCTCTCTCTCTCTGTGTCTTGATCTCTCGTCATGAGAATTCAGAGTTTCTTTGTGCATTGCTGGGCCTGTAAATTTGACTCTGCAGGTCAACGTTTTAAAACCTGGAAATCCAGCATGAAGAAAACCATCAACAGCAATCTAATGCTCAGTCCAACCACAGGCACACAGTAGGCTATATTTACTGTTGAAAAATGAAAGAAAGAACATTCCTCGTTTATTTTTACTCGTAGAGAATTTTACACGGCAACAGCGTGTATAAACAGTGTGTATACTCTAATTAAATATCAAACAAAAGGAAGTGCCATTAGACTGTATATCGGCATGGCGGTGATGAGGTGCCAGGGGCCAGAGACATCACAGCCTTGATTATATTAAGCACAACAGCACAGCCTCACATTGTTTAACAACAGTTCTACAAACCCCATTCATTATCTACAGATTTTGATTTGTTTGCTTTTTTAACAAATATTTTGCTCCACAACACATATCCACCTGTGACTGGCGGAACTAACGTTGGGTTGGCGAATTGGCAGTTAGTGTAATTAATAAGGGTGAGGCAAAATGCTAGAAATGTCTTATGTCGATATGATTACATTTGAATCTGTATACTGCCTGTGATTTCAGGGAGTGTGTGTGGGTTGAGTTGGTGTGGCGTGCGCCACTTGCGCCCTGCAAAGCAAACTCGCAGATACAGAAGTTGAAACCAGCTTTCACTTAAATATTTAAGGTGTTTTTATTCTCTCTATCTTTTACTTATTCGGTATAAGGCTTGTCCTGTACAGGGTCGCAGCATGCCTGAAGCCTAACCCAGTGGACCCTGGGCACAAAGAGTACACAGAGTCACAGGGTTCACAAACTCACTTCAGGCAATTTGGAAATGGCATGACCTGCATGTGTTTGAACTGGGGGAAGAAACCATAAATATATGGCAAAGGGTGTATGCTGCTTGTGAGTACCTTGTATTATGAAAACTAGAGCAAGCCTTAAGTTATAGAATAGCCTTCCAATGAATGTTTGGAACTCAATGATTAAGTCCATGCTGAAAACAACTATTTGCCTTTTGTGAATAGAATTGTTTTAGGTAAAGGTGCAGATCTGGGCAACTCATGGATGTAGAGTTTTATGGGAACTGGTATGTTTGAATGCTGCCTTCCCAAATCTCATTGATCACTCAGGTCTGTTGAAAGTGAAGTGACTGGTTGCTTTACTTCCCAGGGAGCCCTCATGTTTGTGTTTCCTTCCGGCTTTCCCTTTTATTTTTGCTGTCATAGTTAGTCCTGCCGGAGTCCCTGTTTCCACTCTGCACTAAATATACATTGACCTTATCTGTTATGATACTGAAAGTAAACCTATTCTCTCTCTCTCTCTCTCTCTCTCTCTCTCTCTCTCTCCCTTTGTGGAACTAATGGCCAGCAATCCCAACCTATTCTGCCCTCCAGACTTGTCTGACATATTTTGGTGTCTCATTTATGATTGGAATTCTCATCGCACGGATGTCTCTGGGGCTGAGAATGGCACAATGTGGTCTGGATGGTTCCATTTAATCATGAAAATGATCTTGGTTTGATCAAGCAGCTTCACTCTGATGGCTTGTAACTGCAAGGACGGACTAATAATTTAGGACTTAAAATCCCACAAACGTTTGTACCCGAGTCTCCACCAATGAAAGTGGACTTCATATTAACTTAAACACCGTTCCAATTATGCTAAACCTTTAGCCTCATAGCACGGAATATGACCATAAATCAATCATTGATATATCTTACTGATATCATCCAAGTGAGGATGGGTTTCCTATTGAGTCTGGTTCCTGTCAAGGTTTCTTCCTATTGTCACCTCAGGAAGTTTTTCCTTAAAAAACGAATAATTATAAGTTACACATTTTCCTCACATTTTTCATACTCATTTCCATTTTTGTATTCCATAAAGCTGCGTTGTTGACAAATGTTAAAAATGCTATATTATAACATTTTATTCAATTGAACAGAATTTAATAAGAATATAAAATGTGATAGCCTTCCAAGGAATTATTTATACCTCACACTCCTGAATTCTATAAATCATATTGATCAGAAAGTGCTACTTCATTTTTTTCAACAGCAGCGCTGTCTGTAATGCCGTAAGAAGGTTTACTGGACTTGTACTTAAAGAGTTTAAATAATGTGTTACTGTTGACAAGGTGTTTCCAATTTCAATACTTTGTTACCCTGAGATATACAGGATATACAGCATTCATGGGACAAGTGAGTTTGTGCATTCCATTATTGTTAACATATAAATAATGTTTTGCCTTTAAATCTTCCATAAAGATTTTTCCATAAAGAAGAAAAGAAGATGGCAAGGGTCTAAGTGTTTACATATGGTAATACCATGCACCAATAAGCCAAAACATTAAACCAATTGACAGATGAAGTGAATAGCTATATTATCTTACAGTCACACCTGTCAATGGTTGGGATATATTATGTAGTCAGTTTTGTGTTGAAAGTTAATATGTTGAAAACTGGAAAAATGGGCAAGTGTAAGAAGCTGGTCATGCTAGTTCTTGGTATGCATGCAGTGCATACTATAGTACTTGTCAAAAGTTGTTCAAGAGAGAGAGACCACAGTAAACTGGCTTCAGAGCCATGTCATTAATGCACCTGGTCATAGGCATAAGCTAGTCTGTCTCCTTCAATCCCACTGAAGAACTTGTGTAGCTCACTCTGCACAACTGCTCACTCACTCACTCATCGTCTATACCACTTTATCCTGTATTCAAGGTCGCGGGGTGCCTGGAGCCTATCCCAGGAGGCTTAGGGAACAAGGCGGAGTACACACTGGACATGGGTACCAATCCATCGCAGGGCACACACATACAATACACTCACGCACACACTCATTCTCACACTACTGGCAATTTGGGAATGCCAGTTAGCCTAATCTGCAGGTCTTTGGAGAATATGCAAACTCCATGCCACAGAGACGGGAATTGAGCCTGGCCAGAAATTGAACCCGCAGCACAATTCCTGAAAAAGTTCATTCTGGCTATGATAGATTTCAAAACATATACTGCATCACATTTAGCTGTGCATTTAGCTGCCTAGTGACAGAATGTCCAAAAAGCCTGTGCTGTCCACTGTCGAAAGCACCTTCAATGTGAAGGTAAGCATCAGAACTGGACCATGGAGTGACTCAAGAAGGTTTCCTGGTCTGAGAAGTCATGTTTGCTTTTATATTAGGTAGACCACGAGTGGCTTGCATGTTGCCTACACAAGGAAAATGTGGCACAAGGATACAATCTGACAATAATGCATGCCAGCAGAGGCAGTGTGTTGCTGTACACTTGATCATTACATTACCAGCAATACATATTACCAGATGCCATTGGCTTCTTTCAGCAGCAATAGCAGGAATATGACAGGGGAACATGACAGAAAATTCAAGGGGTTGAGTCGGCACTTAAAAATTCCCCACATTTTAATTTGATCAAATTTTCTTGGGATGAGCTGGACAAAAGTTTGATCCTTGGAGGCCCCACCTTGCAGGACAGCTCCTATCTTTCAGAAGTTTTTTGGAGGCGATAGCTCTTTGCGTCAGAGCTTTTTGGACGGCACAAGCGGACATACACAATAGTGGCAAATTGCTGTGGTATAAGGAACAAGAATTAAAGCTTATAATTTATAACAAAAGAATACTTAGTGTGATAACAGTAACACTTGTCTGGGGCTACATTATACCACTCTTTGTTGATTTTTTTCCCCTATACCCCCCACAACCCATAATGTCTCATTCCTCATAAAACGTTAATTATTTATGAAGCAAGTATAAATTAACAATATAAAATAACAAATAACAATTATTTAATGTCCGGTGCTGCTTAAATTACAGTGTTTTAGTTTGTACTGTTTTGTTTTACATACAGTTTAATAAAATAAACTGTTTAACAAACAAATTTGGAACTATACATTATACTTTCTGCAGTATTTTTTTTTTCCACCCGTGCTTCCTTTTTAGCATGCTGCGAGGAAGGAGATTAGCCAGCTGTATCTCTGTATGTTCTAATTAACCATATTTATCTTCTTTGCATGTAAACTTTCCTCTACAGCAGCATTTTTATCATATTACTAATACCATAATTTCAGAAAGGGGTGGGGATTGACTTCAATGGAGCATGCATATAGTGTAGGTTTATCTACACTTGTTAGCATACTGATGTAGTGGGAAAAAATAGAACGCCATCTTCTCCTATTTTTTTTTTTTTCTCTTTCAACATTGTAATTAACCTCTGTGTTTGAACTGAGTATTATATTGCTGTTGACATTTTGAGCCAGTGGGTCAGATGTTCTACTGTTCTGGCTTGTGAAAAGTTTTGCAGATATAAAAACCTATTTATAAATGCATAGAATGACTTTCCCTCCAGGAGTACTTAGAAATATCATAGGTCTAGAAGTGGAACATTTCAAAGAAAATAAAATGGCCGTTTTGTGCAAAAAAAAAAGTGCTGTTGAATTATGATATTCTAAATTACTTGGTTATCCTTTTCCTTATCACACAGAGAAAAAAATAAAATCTTTTTATTTGCACTTACAGGTCTGGCACATTGCTGCCCTCTTACATCAACATGAGCTTTAACAGCTTGCTTGAAAGCCTTGTTAGTATTTTTCATTTTGAGACTAAATATAGGTTCCTGTTTGTTCTTGCATTTCCATGTAGTTTCTTCAACTTACCTCTTACTGTGTTGAAATCTGATGAGCACATACCAAGAATGGTAAATTTGTACAGAAATGTCACAGTGTCATTGTCAATAAGAAAAAAAAAAGTTCTGTAGGTCAACTAAACTGAGATGGATTACATAATTCATATGTTTTACGTTCTTTTATTATAATCATGATCTGATATGATTATCAAATATTTGTGGATAAGACAGCTTTTGTGGATTTAAAACAAACAAACAAAAAAAAAAAAAACACACACACACACACACAAAAAAAAAAAAAAAACACAGCTTACCATGTTACCAAGAATCCAGAAAGCACAAACACCTCTCTTCCACGTTGGGGAATTTATTGACTGTTACCAAGAAATGACACCCAAGAATAGTCCATGCTGTTGTTGTTCTTCTTCTTTTGGCGGCTCCTGTTGACTTGGCACAGGTTTTATGCCAGATGCCCTTCCTGACTCAACCCTCCCAGTTGATACACATGGCTGGGAATCTAACCTGGTCCTTCCGCATGGCAGGTGAGAAGCTTACCACTAATCCAACAATGCCCACCCAAGAATATGTCCCTAAAGCCCATAAATATTGCATAGACATCTAATACCTGAAAGATTCACCACATTAATGCTTACACAATCAATTATTTTGTCACTGAGTGCAAATCTTACTCTTAAATCTAGATAAAGGAGGAAATATCCTATAGGAACAATAAAGTACTGTATCAAGGGCTACAGTGCTGTTAACATATTATTTGTATTATATCCAAAATTATCATTAAAGTTGCCTTGGAATAGGATTCAAAATTCAACCACACTGTGGTATGAATATGTTTTTATCAACCAGGCTTGGTTACAGTAGGTTATTAGGGTAATTGAAAGCAACAGACGTTATAGGTAAGTAAAGTAAAGGTAATAGTGTGTTTCATTTATGTGTTCTTACAAAACTGTACATGTACATTATTGCAGCCTAGAAATATTTTTATTCTGTAATGTTGATCTTCAACATTAGCAATTATTAGCAATTAAAAAAAAAACTATTATTTTGGTAGTTGTTTAGTTTATGTATGTAGATTTCCATTGCATATATTTATCTTTTAGATCTTGAAACTTTTTCATTAAAGCAACCATTTACAAACCATTATTACATCCAGACTGTACACTATACATGTCAAACACTATATGTGTTTGACTGTACACTATACAGTCAAAAGTATCTAGACACCTGACCATGAGAGCAAAAGAATTGTATGTGAGTGGCTTGAACTAAAATACCTTTTGGATTAGCTGGAATGGCAACTGCACCCCAGGCCTGCTCTCCTAACATCAGTACCTGACCTCACTAATGCTCTTGTGGTTGAATGACCACAAATCCTGACAGTTGTATTCCAAAAATCTTTTCAGCTTTCCCAGAAGAGTGAAGGGTTTTATTTCAGCAAATCAGGGATTACATCAGCAATGCTATGCTCAAAAAGCTCACATGGGTGTGACGGTCAAGTATTAACAGCCTTGGCAAAATCTACAGTCTATATTACTATGCACTCAATAATTAAAGGGGTATTTTAGGTGGTCCATTAAACACTTGGAATAATTACTAAGAGGAAATCATTGTTGTAGGAGTCTACATTACATTAATTGATGTGAATCTTTATTTTTTTAAATGTGTATATCTCAGTTTTGAATACTAGCAGCCTGATTTCTTGAAAAACATTTACTAATTTACTGTAAATAAAAAAGGAAGATGTGGAATAATTTCATAAAAACATCAGCAAGTGTTAACCCTGCCCCTCGGGCTAACCTTTATCTTTGGATTATTTGTACATTAACTCAAATTGAGTAGTATAAACCAATATTGTTATAGATTTGCAAGCAAGTTAAGTAATTATTTGTTACATATGCATTACTGCGCACTGGAATTCTTTTCTTCACATATTCCAGCTTGTTAGGGCATGGGTTAGAGCACAGAGTCAGCAATTATATGGCACCCCTAGAGCTGACAGGGTTACGGGCCCTGCTCAAGGTCCCAATAGCGGCAACTTGGTGGAGCTGGGGCTTGAGCCACCGACCTTCCAATCATTAACTCAGATCCAGAGCCTTAACACACAAGTTATCACTGCACTACACTGCACCCGTATGAGATCATGTTGGTAACCATCTGTAGCTCTGGACTCTGAAGCTCAGAGGAAATCCTTATTATCGCTTAACAAGCCCCTGCTCCAATGTCTTCTACTATTTACTAATGACATCCATTTTTTCTCTATTTGTGTAGGATAATCAAATCAAGAATAGATCAGGAAAAATGAAAATATTTTAACTGTGTATAAAATGTCTATACACATCAGTGAAACCAGGCAAAGTGTGAACATATCTTTCTGTTAGTAATGGGGTTCAGTGCAACACAAATCCCTGGAGAGCACATCTTTCACTTACTGTTCTGCAGTGTTAACAAAGGATTCCACATAAGAAACTTGGTTCCCTCCTGTGGCTCCCTGGTGAATTTGTGAAAGTTCTGCACAATACGTTTGTTGTGATGTGCATCCGAAATTATTTCTTCCCAGGACTGCTTTTTGTCAAAGGAAAATTAAATGTTTGGAAATATGGAATGACATGTTGAAGTGCCCAGGTCACCAGATTTTTTGATGGATGGATGGATGGATGGATGGATGGATGGATGAAAGACATTTTTTAATGGCACATCTGCATATATCATGTTATGCATATATCTGCATATATCATGTTATGCATATAACATAGAATAAAATGGCAATTAATGCTTTGCAGGAAGAAAGTAGTAGAAGTAATAATAGTAGTAGTGGCAGCAGCGGTAATAGCAAAAACTGTAGTCCCCAAAGGTTCCACATTTCCTAATTAACCTTTAAGATTTTTTAATAGAAATATACTTAGCCATCCTTGATAGATAGATAGATAGATAGATAGATAGATAGATAGATAGATAGATAGATAGATAGATAGATAGATAGATAGATAGATAGATAGATAGATAGATAGATAGATGTAAAGTGGAATATTATTTTGAAAAAGGTTTTTGTGCATGTTTCCATGGCAACCTATAAAATGGACCAATCAAAGATGTGTAACATACAGTATCTACAGTAGATCCTATCATTAGTAATAGTAGTAGTAGTACTAGTAGTAGTAATAGTAGTAGTAGTAATAGACATAGTAGCCGTAGTAGTAGTAGTAGTAGTAGTAGTAGTATATATAATAACCCAGAGTTTTCTTTTTCTACATTTCCCAATTAACCCTCAAAGATTATTTTAATAAAATATACAAATATGCTCATTCTTGATAGATAGACAGATAGATAGATAGATAGATAGATAGATAGATAGATAGATAGATAGATAGATAGATAGATAGATATATAGATAGATGGATAGATAGATAGATGGATAGATAGATAGATAGATAGATAGATAGATAGATAGATAGATAGATAGATAGATAGATAGATAGATAGATGTAAAGTGGAATCTTATTTTGAAACTCTTTTTTGTAGGTTTCTATTGCCTTAAACAGTTGATGTCAGAGATAGCTTAATTAGAAATATATAATTAGTATTATTGTATAAAAATAGTAATTGCAATATTTAAAAAAATTGACAAATGGGAAAATCAAATACCCTAAAAAAATGGCTTCTAAAATGGATGATTATCACTAATGCGTTATAGCAAAGCACAATAAAATGTGCCATGCTCCAAAGTCAGTGTCAGGAATGAAAAGAATAGACCTGTTACAACGTGAGTACAAATGAATAACAAAATGTAATAAAATCCTGCCCATGACTTTAAAGGGGCCACCCTAGGATCACATCTGACCAGTGATGTCCAGAGGCAGAATTAAAAACTGTGCATAGCAACAGCAGGGCTACAGTAATTGTAACTCTACAAAATGGCATAGGTACTAGGTATATCACTTATAAGTTTAATCAAATGTTTCATTTGAAGGGTGGGGATAAGAATGCAGGTCACGTTTTAAATCAGGGATCCATTCAGTTCACACCCTCTATTTGCCACTAATTTAAATTCAAGAACACCACCTCGTTCGGCACACATGCACCCCTCTTTGTGCCCTCTGTCCTTCCATTTATTTTACTTCCTCTATCTATCTATCTATCTATCTATCTATCTATCTATCTATCTATCTATCTATCTATCTATCTATCTATCTATCTATCTATCGCACCTCTTCTAGTTGAAACAGGAGGATCTCTTTCTCTCCCTGTCTCTCTAACACACACACACACACACACACACACACACGTACGCACGCGCTCACACACTAACGCGCGCGCGCACACACACACACACACGCGCGCGCGCAGCGGCGTCAGGAGAAGGAAGCGTGACCGATTCAGGTTTCAGTAGCAGGACAGTTTCTCTCCATCCAGCTCTACTTAAAAATAAATAAATAAAAAAATCACAGGAACATTTCCTCCACGCTTTGGACCCGATCTGATTCGGAAAATCTCGGATCTCGTCGAGAAAAAAAAAAAAAAAACCGAATAAAACCCCATCCTCTCGTCCACCCTGTTGTACATGCGTCTGTTCCTCGTCTGTATCCCGTCTCCGCCCTTATCCCTATGGTGTGTACGGATGCCTTTCCAGCGGACTACATCGCTTAGGAGGTGGTATCAGTTGCCAGAGGTTTGATAAATGTAGATGTGGATACTTTGCCAAGGACATCGGGGCAGCGTTACATGAGCCGAGCGCGGGCGCAATGACTCGGAGCGCGTCTCCACTCCGGGAAAACACTCCACGCTTTGGGATTCTGCTACAAGCAGCTTAAATTCGTCTTCTTCTTCTTCTTGTTTTGTGTCTATATGTTCGCGGATGTGTGTTTGTGTGTGGATGTAAGTGCTGGACTTGGAGCAAATAAACCAACCCCGGCGTTCCTCGAAGCTCTTGTTGGTGTGTTGGACGGAGTCGGAGTTAAGCGCAAGAGCGCACTAAGAAGCCGAAAATAAGGTAAAATCAAAGACTGCTGCTTTTCCTTTTTTTGTTGTTGTTGTTGTTTCTTTTTTTTTCTTTGCTTGTTTTACTTGGTCAGTACTCACACAAATGGAAATGCATATTAATTCCTTTAACCGTCTTATTCGGCGCGTCTATATATAGAGAGCGTAATGGACATCTGTGAATCAGTGAATTTACTGTGATTTGCTGGTATTTATGACTCGCTAGCCACGGCTTATGAGAGCTGATAACGACTACACCACTGTTTTATCTCCACTATATCTGAATGTTTCTCTTCATCCTTTATAACTTAATAGGATTCAGCACCATGGACAGCATCCCTCCCGACATAATTAGATTTCCCCAACATGCCCCTTTAGCACGATCCTGGACCTCCAAGGTCCTCATTCATGCACTCCCCTAGAGAACCAAGTCATGCTGCTGATACTGTAAGAGTGTACTGCACTTTTCTGGCTGTAGCAGTTTATAAACGATAGCTACAAACAGAGATCCCTTTAGTGCTCAAATACACTGTGGGCATCCTTGCCAAACCATGCTTAGCTCTGCTTATGCACTGCTTGTAAAACAGTTCTGCTCCAACATGAAACATGATTAGCGGAGATGACATTCGGAAGGTCATATTTCTGGCAGAAATTTGACAGACTTTACACGTGTGATGTGCTGCAAACAACCACCAATTAGTTCCACTGTCGGGAGCCTGACAGCTCTGTGACTGAGACACTCACTGCTGCTGAGCTTCCCTGCCAAATACCGACTGATTGCACATAAAGATAAAACAGCAGTTTATTATGAACTGCACTGATCATCACAGAACTGGTCATGTCTGTGTTGTATAGCCTGGATTATGAGTGAAGAGACGTGTGTGCCACACCCAGGGGATACCACAACATTTGTTCCTATACCTACAAATGAACCCCATATGCATTAATACTGTTCTTATTCTCAGATGCCCGCTGTGTGATTTTATGTACATATATGTTGATTCAGACTTAAAGAAGGAAGCATTTTCAGGATTTATGGTTAAGCAAAACATGTTGCGACGGCACTGTCCTCCTTTAGGCACTCCAGGCAGTATTTGGCTCCATCCACTTTCTCCTTCCCACATGAAAGTGAGGCCCTCGCTCTGCTCCCTGTCGTCCCCAACTCCCCCCCACCTCTTTCTCTCTCTCTCTCTTTCTCTAACACACACAGCACGTCTTGTCCCTCAGCCTGACTTGTCCCGTCTGTCAGCACACTGGGAATTTAAAAGTGAGAGTCTATTATAGAGAATGGTGTGACCCTGAGGCAGAATTCTCCAGTGCTGCCTCGGATTGCTAAGAGTCAGTAATGTGGGTGTATGCATCTGTATGCATTCACGTTTAGACGTTAGACAAACAGAGAATAAGAAAATGGTGTTATTTACAGTGCACAATGTACAGTAATGCACTGGGCGAGACAATCTCATGGAAAATTCCTATAAATTTAAAAACATATATTTTTTAAAAAATCATCAAATCATAAAATCGTCAAATCAAATTTGCAAGAACAGTTTGGTCTTATACTCCTATAAAAAGTAGAGCCTCGAACCACTAAATATGGGTTGTTTACTGCAATGCTCAGTTACACTCAGTGTTTGAATTTTCTAATTGAAATGGTTGTAGTTGACACCAAGTAGAAACTTTTGTTATTGGATTGCATCTGATGGGTCAGATCATTTCTCAGAGATAATTTGATTGAAGCAAAATAGCAGATGGTTAAAGACTTTGAATCAAGTGACGAGTGGTTATAGACATACCACCCAGCAAAAATGAATCAAGCTACCTCTCAATTATGAGAAAATGACTAATAAACATTTCAATTTGTCAAGGTGGAGACCAATTTTCTTTTAATTTTCACCACAGTTATAGGATTACTCATTTTAAACATCATGTTTAGCATGTTCTGACACATTATTCTTGGAAGTTGGATATGTTTTGTTAAGACGGCTAAGTTCAGATTGCTTGCTACATTGCTCTATTCCAATTTTTTGGTCACATCGGATTTGCATGTCGCAAATTATTTGACTCTAATGTCGATGCATCTGTCCTCTGAACCGGCGACATCGATACGTCTTGACACATCATCTAGTCTTAAAAACATCATGAGTTTGTACAGCCGCTCATTACTTTCCAACAATGGATGTGATTTAAGCAAAAAATATGTTCTGGATTTTGCTCTGGAGGATGGGAAGCAGTTAGCCGGCCGTATTTGTTGAAATCCAGAATAAGGAAGAAAGCCAGATGACTGGCTTTAGCTGTTTTAGCAGCTGTTGCTAGCATTGCTATGTCCCTCGCTGCCGCGGGTCAGCAAGCACCCTAAACATATACACCAGGGCAAAAAGTCACATGAACGTGAACATAATCTTTTTTAATCATGGGTTTTATCAGTGTTCTAAAGGTAAAAGCAACACTTCAATCCACCCTACATCAAGTCCTGACTGTTGCTTGCACAACAATAAAGTTTAAGCACATCATTTTCAATACAAATTTCAAACAAAATTATAAAGGTCAGGTTTCAGATTTTTAAAAATGTTTTGAGAAAATGACCTTTCCCCTCTCTACCCAAAAGATCCTAAGCGGATTGGCTTCTAGGCATAACTTTGTGTGTGCATGGTGCCTTTAATCCAAGGTGGATCCACTGCAACCCTGACAAGGATAAAGCGTTTACTGGAAATTAATATTTATTTGTCACAGCGCCTATATCATCCGTACTAGTAATGGGCTTGAAGAGATTGATTTTTCTAAACAGAGTAGTGACAGTGAGTTCATTTTAAATAGACTACAGAAATCTAGCTACCGTATGTATAGTGTGCGGATTCCCTTTAAAGCTTGATCAATGCAATTTGCAGAAGTGTGCATATATTTGACCTCTGCACAGGATACAGTATACTATAGAGTAACGACTTTTAATAGAATATGTACTATAGTAAAAAATAAGCAAAACTGGGAGCCATTTAGACTCACAGTAGCTCAGGGTCAATAATATACTACATAATAATTCAAAAAACAGTACATTAATAGCCATTAAGGAAATACTAATGGTTAATTGCTCACATATTGTAGGCCATGGACAAAGGCCAGAAAACTGCAAAAATATGTACAGTAGATACAGATGGTGAATTATTAAAGAGTCGGATTTAGAGCTACAGTATTAACACAAAGGTTGTCAAAATAAAATTATAAAATGGTTTTACATCCCAAAGTCTTACACTCTGCAATAATGTTTACAATAATGAGAGAAGCAAAATAAAGGTTGTGTTTTGGACTTTTGAATGTTTTGAGAATATGACATTACACTATTTGGCAAAAAAGTACAATTATCAAATAAATAAATTGTTCTTACTATTATTATTATTATTATTATTATTATTATTATTATGTTTACACTTATTATAAACATCACTTTTCAAATGCAAATTGGTTCATGCAGCTTAAAATTAAATTATACTATAAGTTCTGTGACATCTCTTCTAATTAATGAAATGTAAATACTGCAACTGCAAATACATAAATGTGAATAAAAACAATAAATTCTCCATTTTGGCTGCATTTGTCTAACACAGTAGCTGTTTTTAGGACTTATTCATCAGTGTTCCTTGTTCATTGACAAAATCATTAACCCAGCAGTTGGGTTGCAAATTACTACACCTGATACTGTGAATATAATGATCCAACAGGCTCAACGTAGGTTTTTGGGAAGACAAATACCCCCCAATAATTGTAGGTGGGCCCTTGAAGAAGTTAATCACTAAACATGAGTGATTCTAACCACAGTAGTAGCTAAAAGACATTCAGCCAGTTAAGTCTTTTTTTCTTCATTTTCTAATGTTTAGATCCTTTAATATTCCATAATTTTGTAAATAAACTCATACCAGTTTTGGTTGAAAGGAGAAAACCCTGCCTCAGATTTTGACACAATAGGCTTTCTGACATGCCTTTTAGCTCATCATGTTTGAAAATAGTAGTTACTCCAGCCTTCTTGTCAGCTCAAACCTGTCTGTTTACTTTGCTCTGACCTCTCACATCAAGTAAATGTTTCAGTCTGCAGAACTGCCACTTACTGGCCTTTTTTTTTTGTTTCATTTTTCACATCATTATGGGTAAACCCTGAAGACTGTCAAATGTGAAGATTGCAGGAAACCAGCAGTTTTTTGAAATATATAATCCAACCTGTCTGCCAGGGACAAAGTCACTCAGATCACATGACTCCAGTTTCTGATGTTTCATGTAAACATCAACTGAAATCTTTTACCGTTGTGTGCACGGTTATGTGCATTATGTGCATTAAATAATTGCATGGGTGTGGTTGATGTTCATATACACTATAGCATAAGAATAAGCATATTTTTGCGGTTCCTAAGGATATTAGACTCTCACATGTGAAGACTGGCGGCATGCCCTAAACTTTACAGACTGCATATTCACACTGTTAGTACCTCTTCATTTTCTCCTCATCAGGACTCCACTTAACTCATCCTTTCTCCTCGCCTCCTGCACAGCCTGCTTGCTTCTTGCCTAATGCTCTCTGTTGAAGACCCTCCCTTTCCTCTGTTCTTCCTCCACTCCTTCCCATGTCGTTTATGCTCTTATTTACAGCTCTCCTCTCATTTCCACTCTCTTTTTCCCTCTGATCTCCAAACAATCAGCTATGTAAACATGTCTCGTCGCTCTAGCGGTTTTTCATGCTGTGCCTGGTTTTTGCACATGGAGAATTTAAATGGCTAGTGGCTAATGGCCATGGGTTGATCTCACACTGCTCCTAATGGCAGAGGGTCAAAGGCATGATGCGGTTAAGAGAAGCAGGCTCTGAAAAACCCTTTAGCTTAAAACAGGCCAATTATCTTAATCACTGTTGTGTGAATGGTAAGGTGGATTGTTTGTCGGCAAGGCATTTAAAAAAAGGCCTGCTTTAAATAAGTAACCAATTGTGTGTTTAAAACCTCCATGTCTTGGATATGTTTTAAGCCATATCTCGGTGAGGAAAAAAGTGCTGAAAATTTTAAACCTTATATCGCATGACGGCATTACATTACATATTTCTACAGTAAATATCGGCAAACAGAAAGGTTGCATGCTGTGTGCAAAAACTTTTTTTTTTTTTAAATAATAAGGTTTAGCAAAATGGTAGGAATCAATACAAGTCGTGGAAGGATTTTATGCAGTACAGTTTGTGGCATGATATAGCTTCTTCTTATACTTTTTGACATTCATAACCACACATTTAGACTAGCAGAGATCCAGCAATGTGGCATCTATTCATTTATTTTTAATGAGAGCTGGTGATTTGCAATGACAAGGGATGACACGACCATAGGTGATGCCACGTGGGCAAGGTGAATGATGCAGTTTAACACCATGCATACAGAGAGAGGCAAAATACCACTAGGAGCTAAGTACAGCTTTTTTTTTTCTTTTTTTTTTTTACATGAAATATTAACTGTGGTTTTGGGGAGGCGTAGTGGTACAGTAGGGGCCCCAGTTCAGTCCTGAGCTTGAGTTACTGTCTGTGCATCCTGTGGGGTTTCCTTCATATTGCATGTCTTCCCCGGTCCTCCCCAGAATATCCTAAGTGAATCGGCTACGCTATATTGCCTCGAGGTGTAAATTTATGTGTGCATGGTGCCTTTAAAGCATCGTCATCCCCTTTAGGGTTTATTCCCACTTTTTAACCAGTCTTCCTGGGATAGGCTCCAAATCCACTGTAACCCTGACAAGGATAAAGCGGTTACTAGAAATGAATATTTCTTTGTCACAGCTCCTGTACCATCCATACTAGCAATGAGCTTGAAGAGATTGATTTGTCCAAACAGAGTAGTGGCCGTGATTAAATTTTAAATAGACTACAAAAATCTGGCTGCGTACAGTATGGAGTTTACCTTTAAAGCTTGATCAATGCAATTTGCAGCATTGTGCATAGATTTTACTTCCCTGTTTGGCCTTTACACAAGATGCAGTACACTGTAGAGTAATGCCTTTTAATAGCATACTTTATGTAGTACAACATATGAAAAACTGAGAGCTGTTTAGTCTTTAAGTAGCTATGGGTCAATAATATGCTATATAATAATACACAAAACATTACAATAACAGCAGTTAAGGACATATTAAGGATCAATTGTTCACATAGACCATGGACAAAGGTGAAAAATAGCAAAAATATGCAGATACAGATGGTGAATTTTTAAAGAGTCAAATTCGGAGCTACAGCACCAACACAAAGGTTAAAATAATAATACAAGTTATTTTATGATGCTTTTATACATCCCGAAGACACACTCTACAATAACTTTTACAATAATGAGAAAAGCAAAAGAAATGGCATAGTTTAGCAGTAAGCCATAAAACAGCAAATATCAGGGGTTATGGGGATGATAGCTAAAATGCCTGAGTAAGTAGGTGTTTTTAAGGTGGCAAGATGTACTATAAATATGGCTGTTGGAGATTAACAAACTGGGAAAAAGAGATAGAGGATCAGAGTGTGAAAGCAAACAATAAATTTATAGAAGATCCGAGCGCTTATTAATGGACTGTGTAAGTGGAGAAGAAGTCAGTATACTTTTTATAGGAGCCCTATAAAGATTAAATTCATAGTTTATTCTGTAGTTTATGGAAAGAATCGATGCCAATAAGCGAGGAATTACGGTAATCTGAGCGGCCCGAAACAAAAGCACGTATAAGAGATACGACTAACAAAAATTCTGAGCTTTGCCATATTTCAGAGATGAGAAGATTTCGGCGTGAAGCTGATATGAGAGTCTGCGATGAGAGCAGCGATGAGAAAATGAATTTGCAGAGGCTGATTAGGCACATGATCAAAAACACGCACATCTGTATGTAGACGAAGGTTAATTTGCAGACGACATGGAGAAGTTATTTTAGCTGGCGGTTGATGAGCAGTGTGGTCCCAACTTTCATGTACTGATTAAATCAACATGCTTTCGATCTTGTAATTCGTTATGGCTCAGATTGCAGATAAAATAAAGGGATAAATTTTGCCACCCCAATCAGATTATTTGCTGCTACTGCAAGGTGAACTTTCTGCATTTGTTGCATAACAGCACCACTAATGGTCAATAGAAAAATACACAGAATAGTATGAAGATGGAAATGCTGGGGGTGATTTCTTTCTTTCCCAGACTGTAGGTTCATACAGCCTATAAGTGGAAGTGTTGTAAGCTAGACAGATGACACATCCTGAAACACTCTATAGACTCAACTCCTTAAATCTGTATTTTGACTGATATTTCTAATTTATAAGCTGCACATCGGTATAAACAAAGTAGATTATTTACCCCATTACCCCCCCCCCCCCAAAATCATATTGGAGGAAATATTACCAGTATCAAAGTTCAACAATAGAATAGATGACAAAATTTGCAGATTTTAGTGCATATAATATGGTTGGAGATTTTCTGACATACGTCTTTGACATAATGCACTGCAATAGTCTTATAATCAAATATGAGATATATTTACCTTGCCTTAGGCCTTGCCTATGCCATCAGTCTCCCGGGATAGAATCCAGGCCCCTGCAACCCTAAAGCGGTATAGAAGATGAAGCATAAAGCCGATGTGCATTGTCCTGCAAAAACAGAGCACATTTAGTGATGAAAAAGGTCATTTTGACTGAGTGCGTTCCTCTTGATGAATGTTCACTAGAGCAACAGCAGTTTTGGCTCAGAGATGTATTGGTTTCTTTAAAATGTTTGGACCATTCAAATGTTTTACTGCAGCTGAGTCCCGTGCTTAAACTCTTCATTAAATGTCAATCGGGTTTATGCCTTCATACACAGGAAATTTCATTACAGGTACCAGTATGGTTGACTGGGAGTTATTGCCACATCCACCATACAGTCCTGACTTCTTTCCAAATTATTTCCACATGTTTGGGCCACTGAAGGAGTTCCTGGGAGGCCAGAGTTTCAGACATGAATCATGATCATGACGCCATTATACTGAGAAAAGTTTCTACCTCGATGGTATCCGAGCACTAGTGAAACGCTGGGATAAGCCTGTTAGCGTAGCAAAGGAATAAAGAAATAAAGGTAGTATTTACTGTTATAACTGTATTCTTTGTTATTCTGCTCAATCAAAAGTCCTGAGTTGACTTGAACACCCCTTGTGTAATAGATCTTACCCTCCTGGGACATTTCTTGAGATCTTACTATTTGCAAACTTTCTTCTTTGTGGTAAATGTAAATGTTTACTTGTATAAAATCCCTGAACACACTGGCAATACCTCTGTCTAAAAGTAATAAGGTTTTGTAGATATGAGAATTTTAGATATGGGAGTCAGAGGCAATGTAATCAAGTTTCCACACTTGACTTCCCTGTAGCGATTGTGTATTTCTGCAAAAGTTTACCTTTAACAGAAACAATAAAATAAAAAATAAAAAAGTATAAAAACAGAAGTTAAGTCTTTTTTATTGAGTGTACACTGGATATTTGCTTAAGAGAGATGTTTTAGGTGTTCAGGAGAGTAGCTGAGTAGACTCTGGCTCAGTGACAGACAGGTCTATTTGGAGAGACAGTGCATCCATCCCCTTGTGCCACTCCGTAGTCCATCATTGTGACATCGGGTATATGCCTGGAGGTAGTCATGCATAGGTACGTGCTGTCGTTTCGGATTTGCGGTTTTCCCTCGTCCAGGATTCTTTATCTTTGTTTGGTGGGTATCACAGGGTCCAATAACTTTCTGTAAATGTACAAATCTATTCTCATCAGTCCAAATGTTTATTGAATGGTTACCATTTTACTTTAAAAACAGCATGTGCTGAAATCAACAGAATGCAGTCATTTACCATGTCCTTGTTTGAGCCTCCTCAGAGACAAATGGGCCTAGCATTATAAAGTAATGTATGTGAAGTCATCATGCGAAGTGCCTAATATTCATCAAGGCAATTAATTGAGTTTGATCCACTTTGGTTATTACTGAGACCAATAACATGATAGATGCAGTATTACAGTATATACGACAACCGGTGCAGTATCTAAGATATGGGTATTGTGTCTATTCCCAAAAGTACATGCTTGCTGGTGTAGATGAATAGGTAAAACTGCTTTCTCATATGTTGACTTCAATCATCCTTATTCATTCTAAACATCTCACTCACCTTTGGCAGGTATGGGACTTAAGTAATTTCTATGCAGTTTATATTATTGTAGTAATATAGGTAACCTTGGATTGGATGAACGTATGTGTATTGTGCAAATGTCTTGAGCCACCCTCATCCACATTTGCTTGCAAAGAGAAATTCGTAGTTGTATTTTAATGTTGTCTTGAAGAATAGTTCTCCATGCTTCCTGAAGAACTTTTTTAGGACTTTTTTTGGCTCCCATTTCCAGTCCAGCCTATCTACCAGAGGAATGCTTTTTGTTTGTTAAGCTTCACAGTGAGCCATGAATCATTCAAGCATTAAAAACCATCTAACTTAAGGCATGAAATAGTGAGAACCAGGTGCAGATGATGACATGATCAGGCCGGTGATTAGCATACTTCTGATGCTGAATGGTTGGAACAGACAAGAGGGGAAATGAGGTTGCGGCTGAGGTTGCGACTTTTTTTTTATTTATTGCATCTTTAAGCACTTTAATTAAAAGTCACAGGAAAACATTTGCTCCCATTTTTTTTTTATTTAACCTACATCACTTAATGGAATTTAATTTAATACAAAGAATTTTTGCACAGTACTTTATATATTTTAGCAATAAAATATGACAGGACATGTTGTTTGAAGGCAGCATGGTGGCATTTTGGTTAGTACTGTGGCCTCACACATGGGCGGTTTGATTCCTGCTTTGGGTCTGTGTGCATGACTTTTTTGTATGCTTGGCGGGTTTAGCTCAGTGGTTAAGGCTTTGGAATACTAATCAGAAGTTCAAACCCCAGCACCACCAAGGTGCCACTATTGGGCCTTGAGTAAGGCCCTTAACCCACAACTACTCATGTAAAGAAAATTAGATAAAATATACAGTACATTGCTCTGGATAAGGGTGTCTACCCAATGCTCAAATGTAAATGGTTCCTCCCATAATCCAATGGCATGCAGATTAGGATATCAGTTTTAGTTCTCACATTAAATGAATAATGCAAAAATGCCAATCTGCAACCTGCCAACCTCAGATTGTAATTTTTTTTTTTTTTTTAAGATTATAATTTTTTTTTTAAAAAAGCACTGACAGTGGAGGCTTCTACCATAAATGTGATGTAATCATCCCTCTTAAAAGAAGTATTAACCATATCAACTGCATTTCTTTATTAAAATCTATTATTTTAATACTATCTATTATTATTAAAAGTTTGCCTTCAAATTGATTATTGATATAGAAATAATGATGTCTTCGAATTTTTGCTTCATTAATATAAACTCATGTTTCAAACACACCCCACAACCAGTGTCTGAAGCCTGGAATCGCTTGTTTCTGACACACCATTTCTTTCTTTCTGTCCTTTAACTATGACCTACACTATACAGGAAAAATGTGCAAGTGGAGTTTCTGCCAAACACCCATGTCAATCCATCTCCCACCATCATTTTGTCATTTCTTACATCCTTCTGTCATTTCTCTCTCCCACACATTGCCCCCTTTATTTTTGTCTTTGGAGTGTTATCACATCCTCTTTTACGCATGACTCAAATACCACTCACATTACTACTTGATGAGTGTTAAACATGCTCATATTTATGCGCAATAATTAAAAAATATGTATATGAGTAAGATGCATACACTGACAATGCAATTGTGCGTAGATGTTGACAATTAGATGAGGGCAGTTATTAGAATATCTTCATTTATGTCCTTTTACATAATCATTGACTAAATCATCGTCTGTTTTCTCATTTGATCTGAAATAGAGGCTGAAGTGAAAGAAAATTAGGTACTATCTATTCTGATATGAGAGACATGCTGTTTTTTCTCCAAGTGTATGATTACTCTGTCCAACCCACACCAGAAATTGAAATATATTTATAGACATATTGTGATGCATGCTAATATATATATTTTTGTCAATAAGAACACATATTTTGAGATATTAATAAAGACTGTTAGAATGTTCGAGAAATATTGTTTGATTTATGTTAGAAGATTTGTAATAAGTCTTGGAGTGCGTGTGACAGCCTTTTATAGCTAAAAAGTTATTCAATAGTTTAAGGTTTGGATCAGAATAATTTCTGTTACCAAATGCCTAATTATTTTGGTGGGATAAAGCATAGCACTAACACTAGCATTAGACGGAGGAAATCAGTTCCTTCATTTGATTTCCTTTTGGAAATTTGGATGTTATTCTATAAATCAAACAATGATGCCAGGAGGGGAAGCCTGGCACACTGACTACACCAGTTAATCCAAAATGGACTCAGTGGGGTTGAGGTCAGGATTCTGTGCAGGCCACTTGAATGCTTCCACTCCAAACTTGGCACTCTAGTCTTGGCATTTTGTTATGCACAGGGGCATTGTAATGCTGGAACTGGTTTCGGGCAGATTAGTTCCACTGAATTGAAATTATAACACTTTGCAAAGACACCCTGTCCACTGAGTGCTTTAAACTTCCAATAGTTTGATGAGGTTCCACATACTGTATGGACATGATGGTCAGATGGTCCCATACATTAAGTGCATAATGCATTACTCAACCCTAATGGGCTCATTGTTAATTTAATATCCCAACAGCTTTCTCTGGTAGTGTGACTAGTCTAAAGCCTACTGAAGTAGATCGAGTTCAAGTATGTAGCCAATTTTGTGAATATAAAGCATGCTTTTTAATCAAGCTTCCAAGTGGTGGAACAGAAATCCGTATTAATGGTGTTATATTATCAAAAGGTGTGCCTCCCATCAGCCTTGTTCTCCAAACTCCGCAGGAGAATTAGTCTCAAACCTACTCATTACACACATTTACACCAGTTTTAAAACACAGCAGAGCAAATTAGTCTCAAACAAAGCACAAGTTAGAAGCCACACTCACCCGCCTGCTCACAACTGCTTAACATGCACTCATTGTCAAGACTTTGGAGGCATTGTGAGGTAACGTGCCACTATTTCTTTACATATATACAGGTGCTACATTCTAAACTATTTAACATTGGCATTCGAATGTGTGGTAGGAGTAAATTATTTGCTAAGTTTGTTTCGAAATAACAGTTATATCCGATGACAAGTGGCAAGAAAAGGTATGTGAACCTTTCGGAAATTTTAACCTATTCTTCCTGGCAGAACTGCTATCTCTGTTATATTCACTGGACGTCTCATGTGTATGGCTCTCATCAAGTCATTCCATAGCATCTCTATTGAGTTCTGGGCTCTGGCTCAACCACTCCAAAAGGCGGATTTTGTTATTCTGAAGCTATTTTGTTGTGGACTTGCTCTGGTGTTTTGGGTCAATTTCCTGTTGCATAACTTCCACAACGTTTCAGCTGACATACAGTACAGAGATTCCCATGTGATCCTGAAGATTTTTGTGATGAAATTCCCAAAGGTCCACATACATTGTCTTGCCACTGTAGATACGTGCTGCTCAGTAAAAAAAAAGAAATTAATGTAATGTTAAACTATTGTATTGAAAGTTGTTTTGTATTGTTTTAATGCTGCCTTAAAGTGATAACACTTTAAGTTGAGTTAAGGACTTAAGAATCGGCTACATTTAATACCTCACTTTGAATTTTTTTTTTTTTAAGTTTTTTAAAAGGTTCAAGGACTTTAAATTGCAAAATCAGAAAAAAAAGTCAGAAAAAAAATTATAATGAATCGGGATATTTATAAAATCATGATATTTACAGAATCGCAATATAAATTGAATCGGCACCTAGGTATTGCGATTATATTGTATCAAGTTGTCCCTGCTGATTCACATCCCAGCTGGTTTAAAGCAGGGATGGTAATCAGCTGTTTATAATATCTTTTTGGCTCATCCATGAGCCAGTTCGATTCCTATTAGTTTCTAAGATTCCTATTCAGTCTCTAGTCACTCTTTTATTTCTCTGTCTCTCTCTCTCCTCCACTCTCTTGAAGATAATAATAATATATATTTTAAATGTGGCTTGTCAGATAATTGAAAAACCTCAAAGTGCAAAGTCCTCTGTCCTAAAGCCTTTCTCAGCAACAGATGCTTAAAGGAATATCTTTACCTTAAAGTCCTGACACTGACTGAAATTTCCTTTCATAAATATTTCATGTCCTTTCATCACAGAAAACTTCACCAGAGCAGAATCAACATATTTATTATTAGTGAATAACATTTTTCTACACGTACGAAGGCTTGTGTACACTTAACAATCAAATGGGCATTATATATATATATATATATATATATATATATATATATATATATATATATATAAATGTAGCAGTATGTATGCTTTAGAATGCTTGGACTTTAGTTTTAAAATGGATTTACTGCATGTGTAGTGTTTAATAGGATATTTATGTGCTTATTTAATTGTTTATCCCAATTAGTTTATTGCTAATTGTTAAATCTGTGCAATATGGCAGAAAAACTGTTTTCTGGTGGAGAGTAAAATGTTAATGATGTTGCACAACCTGGTCATGTTCCAGTCACCACCTGTCCTGAGGTTAAATACCCACAATGCTCTGCAGCTTTAAAATAGCCTCATGGCAATATTCGCCTTCTTTTTTTTTTTTTTATCTTGCCACCATTTTGTAGAGTCATAACCTGGCCAGACAGCCTGTTCATTAAAATCATTAGCAGGAAAAAATTGTATAAATGCTTATAATAATGATCCAGTTATAGGCTGCAATTTGGAACATTCACTGTATCAGATGCATTTTTACTCATTTTTCAATAATCCTTATTATTATCCGAAATTATTTGAATGCATTTCGAACAGCTTGTCATGCATGTAATAGCAACCGTAATTCTATTACATCCTCTAAGAATTGTGACTACTGAATATTTACAAGTTTTCCCATTGTGCATTAAGCTGGATTGGCTTATGTTGGCATGTCCGTGTTGTTTAATGCAGTCAAAGCCGGACATTTTATCAGTAATGAGTGCTCTGGACTGAGTGGATTGTTCTTTCCTAATCCTAATGTCACCACGATGCTACAAGGTTGACTTCACAAACCGGATTGACTAAAAATCCTAAAAGAACTACACCGAAGTCTTCAGCCTGTTAGCCGGAGCTGACTTTCATATAATATAATAGCTTTGCGTAACATTTCACAGAACTCGGCACACTTGAACACACACTTTGATAGGTTTTCCAGACCAATGTGGATTTTCTTGCTGTTGTTAATAATAATAATAATAATAATAATAATAATAATAATAATAAGGCAGAGATCCAAATTTCCCCTGCATTATAAAGACTTAAGATAATGTTCTCTATGAAATGAGTTAGGAGAGGAAATATGGATAATAGGGAAATTTTTTAACTATGCAGAACTATGGGTATTTTTCCCAGAAGCTGCACGGATTACACAGGTGGCTTCAGTGTTTGCTGATGCACAGTTTTAAAAAATTCTGAGCAGTAAAAATTCCCAAGCAGTAAATCTACTGATTTGCTCAAGTGCAATGTGGCTGCACAAGCTAATGGCTTTCGCTATAGTTTAGCAAATGCTGCATGGCAATATTATTAGTTCTGAAGCAATTCATTAAATGTACTTTCACCATAAAAATAATACAGTACTGATCCAATTCTAGGTGGCATGTTGGCACTGGTGACTTGCACCTCCAGGGTCTGGGTTTGATTCCTGCTCTCTGGGATTTGGTACATGTTTTCTTGGGTTTCTTTGCTGAAAAATTGGAAAGCATGGACATTGCATGTTCTCCCCATGCTTTGTAGGTTTCCTCTGTGTGCTCCAGTTTCCTCCCACAGTCCAAAGACATGCAGATTTGACTAACTGGCATTTCCAATTGCTCGTAGTGTGTGAATGAGGATTGGCACCCCTGTAACCTGCTTAGTGCCCCAAGTCCGGGGATAGGCTCCAGGCCTCCTGCGACCGTGTAAACGGTTAGACGATGAGTGAGTGAGTCAGTGATCCAATTCTTAGTTGTGAATAAACACCTTCTGGGCTTAATTACCTCTTACCATTTAGAAATAACCCAACTCTTAGAGTATTTATTTAGGTATTTATTACATATTCTTCCTGATGCCCAGAGACATATCCAGCGCTGGGGAATTAGGTTTAAAATGATGTTAGGATTACTCTGTAAAATATAAGCATATACAGATCTAGGCTAAGTACTTGGTTAAGAATTTCTGGATCCAGCATTTCGATTATGTAATCACGTGCATGTTGTTTATGCTTCCATGGTTGCCAGACTTGTCTTGAGTAGAAGTGTCAGAATAACACTGCCTTAAAATATAAGCAGTTACTTTTAGGCCTCATAAATAAATAAATGATTCATGGGAAGAAAGATAGAGACTAAAGAGTGGGGATTTGGTGCATATTTTCTTGGGTTTCCTTGCTGAAAAATTGGAATACGATGTGACATAAATCAAGACGCAATTTAAAAATGAAAGGACTAAAACTATAAACTATAAATGAGATGCCAAAACTACAATGCGTGTCTTAACAGAGCCTGCTATATTCGTAATATTTTTCTGCACGAATAGACTTAGCTGTAATTATCTCATTAATTTCTGCACATATAATGCATTTTAGGTTCATTCTTGTTGATTGATTAACAGATCATAAAATAGCCCACAATCCAGCACATACTTTTTTAAAATACATTTTTGGATGTCATGTGCTGGGAGTGAATTCCGCTTAAAATTTGATATTACTAGTGACAGAATAACAGCTGCCTATGACTTTGCAGAAAAATGTACGCTTCCACTGTTGAATTATGTAGAATAAATACTGTATGTACAGCAGTGAATTAACTATTGATACGGTGTGTTCAATTATTCAATTAACACAGGCATCAATGTTTACAGTTCGGAAGGAGCGTTTATGATTTCAGAGCACTACACTCTTCTGCTGGTTGGGAAAGTAAAATACTCACGGCCAGTAAACCCATTCACTGAAATTGAAAGGATGTATGAGGTAAAATACAGCGGTCCATGGTCTACACGAGATGGTAGCTTAAGCAATGAGAGTTTCAAGCCAGCACTGCCAAGCTGTTACTGTTCAGCCCTTGAGCAAGGCCCTTAACCTTCACTGCCCCAGGGGTGCTAAATCCTGGCTCACCCTTCGCTCTGACCCCATCCTCCTAACTGAGATATGTGGAAAAAAGGTGCATGTGACAACTAATTCTATTTTATAGTATTTGCTCTGTGCCGTTTGTTTGCAATCCACAGTCAGTATAAAACAATAAGTTACAAGGGAAATGTAAGAAAAAAAATACATGGAAGAAAAAGGTCTGTTTAAAATATGCAGCAAAACCCGAAGAGACTCTTATACCGTTCTTCCAGCACTATGAACTATACTTAAAAGCACAAGTCCTGACAAGTCCTGCCTTTACCTTCTAGGTTTCTCTTAACCAGTTCTTCTAACCAATGATGATGCAGAAGGCAGGATTTCTTAATCTCATAAAAGCTTGCTAACATAAGATGCCAATTACCCTAATCTGCATGTCTTTAGACTGTGGGGGAAAACCAGACTACTTGGAGGAAACCCACCAAAAAAAACAAACAAACAAACAAACAAAAAAAAACATGGGGAGAACATGCAAACTCCATGCACACAGACCCTGAGGCGGTAACTGACCGCAGACATTGGAGGTGCCAAGCGACTGTGCCAACCACTAAGCCACCTTGCTGTCTCGTAATTATACATTCGATTGATTTCAACTAACACGTAAATTTATTCATTAAAAACTGTCAAGCTAAACTGGGCTAAAACATACATTAAATATCACCTATCAGCTCTAATACAATGATCAACCAATCAATGCAAAATATGGGATTTCTTAACCTCTCGCACACACACGCACACACGCACACACGCACACACACACAGCAGTGTTACATTAACACCTTCTCATTCAAAGAGTTTGAATTTGTATTATGGCAAGAAAAAAGCAGCTAAGTGAAGAAAAACGAGTGGCCATCATTACTTTAAGAAATTAAGGTCAGTCAGTCCGAAAAATTGGGAAAACTTTGAAAGTGTCCCCAAGTGCAGTCACAAAAACCATCAAGCGCTACAAAGAAACTGGCTCACATGCGAACCGCCCCAGGAAAGGAAGACCGAGAGTCACCTCTGCTGCGGAGGATAAGTTCATCCGAGTCACCAGCCTCAGAAATCGCAGGTTAACAGCAGCTCAGATCAGAGAGCAGGTCAATGCCACACAGAGTTCTAGCAGCAGACACATCTCTAGAACAACTGTTAAGAGGAGACTGTGTGAATCAGGCCTTCATGCTAGAATATCTGCTAGGAAACCACTGCTAAGGACAGGCGACAAGCAGAAGAGACGCGTTTGGGCTAAAGAACACAATAAAGAACACAATAAAGAAAACTCGCTGAATGAGAAGGTGTGTCGTTCACACCGAACGCGGCGAGAGCGTCAAATTTCGCTCTCGCCGCCGACGCCTATCGGCGCTCTTCGCCACTCTGACGTAGACCGAATGTCTCTTGTATTTAAAGGGGCCACAAAGCAATCAAGCTTGTTGATCTTGTGGAGACTGACGGAAACGTGTAAGAAAACAAGAAATTGATTGATAGAAATAACTGTATTGTAGAAATAAACAAATTACAAGCCATTTGTATGGTGTGGCTTCTGTTCATTGTGAATTGTTAGTCTAATTTTATATATATATTTTATTATATTATATTTCATATTATTATAACATTATTAGAATCACTTACTAGACTTTGTCTTTAATTAAAATAACATTAATTTTAATTACCAACTCTCCTAGGCTATTTAAAGAGCAAGTTTAATGCAACGAGCATTTCGCTTGGGAACTAATGTAGCCGGAACAAAAGTTACAGGACTGCGTTCCGCGGAATCCTCTCAAGCGGAGAACCTCTACTTTTTTATTGGTTGCCGCTCAACCTCATCATAGCTCATTACCATAAAGTTGAGCCGATTTCAACTCCCTTCGCCACTCTCACTGCGCTGCACCGCCGGCTCCCATTGAAAACAAATAACTTCCGGCCGCTTTGACGCTCTCGCCGCGTTCGGTGTGAACGCACCATTACTGTTCCATCCATAGCAAACATTTTGGAATCTGAAAAATGTTATTGTAGTGAAATTGCTAGCATTTTCTTTTAGAGTTTGTTTGGCATGTCTGCATTCATTCTTATTCTAAAACTTGTAGTGCTGAACCTATTTCTTTGTAGTGAGTTACCACTTAATGCAGGTTCACAAAAACAAAAATATATTAATAAAAAAAAACAAATATGTGTATGAGATTATATTTCATGTATTGCTGTTGGATTAATGTTTACCACACAAAGGAGGTGACATCACACCCCTCCCCAGCCCCCCACCCCTCTCCTCGCCTAGTTATCACCACCATCATCCTTTCATGTCTCTTCATTCATTTCTTAGTTCCAGAGTACTCCCTGGAAGGCGCCTTGAGATAGCTCCAGTTTTTATAACCATTTGCTAATTCGTACTTCAACACTAAATCAAGTGGAAGCCTGGACCAAAGGAAAAAAAAAAACAATGAGATGCCCTATTTCTTTTCTCAGTTCTTTGAGGCTTCATTAAAGTTTTTTTCTGCTTTTATCATTGTCAAAAAAGAGTACCCCAAACTTTATCCCATATCCTTTGCACATAAAATTGGTTTTAATTTAGGCGCTACATAATACAGTTATTACACCTCTAATGCACCATGTAGGGAATTATTATTGGTTTCATTATCTTCCATATCAATTTACACATTCGGCTAATAACTATGAATAACCCTCCGATTGCCTGCTCAGCCCAATATGCTGAAAGTAATTAAGAATGACTTTTCACTAGCCCCCAGGTCTAATGAAAAGTTGCACTCTAAATGGACCAAAGGCTTAATTTTGTGTTCTTTCTATTAGGACTGAAGAGAGTTGTTTTACACGTCGCTGGGAACACTGGACAGTGGACAGAGCCAGATAACCCTTGTATTTGTGCCAGAGAGAGAGAGAGAGAGAGAGATCTGTGTTGTCGGTGTCTCATAGCTCTCCTCTGTAATTCAGCACTTGATGTATTCCCTGTGAAAGGATCCGCATGAATTTTTTATCCCGGATGCAGTGGTGCATGCTGGGGGTTGATGTTAGTGTAAGTGCTGTTGAGGATCTCAGGTAAGCAAGCTTTGTATGTTAATCATGGCAAATGTTCGACACATTGAATTGCCATGGCTAATATTTCTGAAAGACACTGGACTCTTTTTGTACACTTTCTTCTTTCTTGCATCTTATGTTAGATCTAAGACTTAATGTTCTGCTGGTCTCACACTGCTCGGTCATAAATATTGCATATAATTGCCTTGATGCCAGTTCTTAGATCCCTCACTTGCACAGTTATCAGTCTTTCCTCATGCCCCCTCTATTCTTTATCACTTTAAACACATTGAGAGACATCGACACAAATACATTTACTCACTCCCTTACTTCCTTCATCAATCAGCTGTATGATGATAGGCACTGAGCTGTTGGCATGGTGAGGCAGGAGAGATTGAATGTATGCTTGAGTCACTCCAATGATTAGATCACTGTGGGGCTTCAACACAATCACCCTTATACTTGGCAAATACAAACACAGCCTTGAGCCAGTTCTTTGTGCGGCAGTAATGATTACACAATAAGCACAGCAAATTATAGAATTTTATACCACAGCACTGTTGAATTCTGGTGTCTGATTGGTCGGGAGATTAATTTTCAATAACAGTAGTGCAACTGCATAAATGACTAAAAATGTTGTTGTTTCTATAGTAACAACTAACACAGGGGCTTTGGGCATGGATACACATATAAATATATATTTTAGAACCATAAGGTTAAGATGTTGAAATACTGCTCTGAACGTTTACAGGTTCAAACCCCAGCATCACTAAACTTCCACTGTTGGGCCCTTGATCACCTTGGTCCTGAAACCTCAACTGCTCATATGTACCATATGGTGAGATACATGTCTGAATAAGGGCATCTACCGAATCTACTATTAGGTACCATCTAAATTTGATGCTAAAGACACTGCATGTCTTTGGACTATAGGAAGAAACAAGAGTACTTGGAGGAAGCCCATCAAACACAGGGAGAACATCAAATTCCAAAAAGGTTTCACAAGTTTTAAAGAAAACACTTTATTTGTGTATCTCTAATTTTTGTGGTTGCTATAGTATATAGAAGATCTGGATGGTGTGTGAAAACATGGAGGAGGAAATGTGTGTTGGGGGGGGGGGGGTGTTATTATTATTATTCCATGGGGTTTACAAATAATGATCATTATGACAGATTATGTAATGCGAAAATGAGTCAAAACCAATTTCATGTCAGTGTATACACTGTTTTTTAGGGGCTATTCCACAAATTATACGTTCTATGTATTGTGTCAACACACAGCACACAGATAGACATTATTATCAAAGGCAAATCGATATTTGGTCTGGGCAGAGTTTGAGCAAGATCTGTAACAAAACATTAAGCAAATTGTAGGATTGTTTGCCAGGTTCAATTGATTATAGGTCTACATACATTCAGTTTTTATTGATTGTATGTGCACAGAGCTACAGTAGCGATGTACCATTTTGGTTTCTGTTGCCTAGCGATGGTAAGAGAGACAAACCTATTAGGGCATCTAAATAATAGTAATAATAGTAATAATAATAATAATAATAATAATAATAATACAGTTTTTGTGCCTTTGTCGGGATGGTGGCGTAGTGGTTAGTACTGTGGGCTTGCACCTTCACGGTCGGGGGGGTCGATTACTGTCTTGGGTCTGTGTGCATGGAGTTTGCATGTTCTCATCTGGTTACTCGTTTCCTCACGCAGTTCAGTAACTAGCAAATTTGACCAATAGCCATTTTCAAAATTGACTCTTGTACTGTATGTGATAGATATTCTTGGAGAATCCAGACTCTATCCCAGGACTATAGGATGCGAGACAGGGACATGCCCTCGACATGAAGATGGAAGGATTCATTGCATGGCCACAATATTAAAAAAATGTAGACCTATGGTTTTAAAGAGTGGCTATACCAGTGAATAGCAGAGAACATGGTAAATCTCACACAACTCTAACCAGAGCTATAATGCGACAAAAAAAAAAAAAAAAGCAATTGACCATGCAACCATACCATGATGCTTTAAGCATTGTTCTGATAAATACCCCTGAATAGAAAAACAACAAAAACACGAAGCAATCTACTGGAGCATATGTGTAATTATAGCAGTTACAGTTATAGTAGTATCAGTATTCTAGTCATGATTCTTCCTTAAACACCTCAGTCTTAGCAATCGATGTGATGAGGGTTTGAATCACTAATGGCAGAATTTGCTTGTGTGGTAAGGATTAGGAAAAGGATTTAAATGAATTTACACAGGGGAACAGATATCCCTCTAAACACTGTTTGACATTTCTTTCTATGATGCCTGGCATGATCCAATCCATTTCACCAAGTTTACCAGCAAAGTTTTAATAAGCAATCATATAACCAAAAGCAGTGCAATCCTAACCAGCATAATCCAGTTTAAAACAGCATGGCAGCTCTTTTTGTTCTTTACAACAGTGGCAAAACAATCAGATTTAAATTGCTTTTCTTGCTGTTCATTGCTAAATATTCACTGTTAAATATTCATGGGAAAAATAAAACTCGGGAAATCTGATTATCAGTCTAAATGACATCAGTCAACGTTGTGCTTCATTTGATCTGCTTTGAAATAGATTTTTGCAGGGATTGCCCCATAAAAGGTAATGTACAGTACTTTCCTTTTAATAAAATATATTTCACTTACTTTTCCTAATGTTATGAGAGCGGCTCATTTTGTGATTTTAAATATTAAAAAAAAGAAGATTTCTTTGTGTGGGTGTGTGTGATTGGGGCAGCTATTGTCAGACAAGATATCTGCTGACTAACACAACTTCTAATCTTCTACAGTCATAACCCTTTTTTTTTTTTTTTTTGGAAAGAGTGGACCGTTTTCTGTTTGATCCAGACTTCTGATGATTCGTGCATCCCCATGCCTCTTTCTGTTTAGCTGTGTTCTCCTCTGACCATTTGTCACACATAAAAAAAAATCAATTTCAATGTTCCCTGAGACGAAACAACAGTGTAGGTTCCCCTTGCCATGGTCATATTTTCACCTAGTTTCTCTCTTGTACATTGTAAGCAAGAGACATGGGATTTCAGAACTAGAGAATGAAATATTTTGGAAATGGAAACCTCTCACATTGCTTTCAAAGTGAGTTTTTAGGACTATTTATTTTAATCTATTATTTATATGTTCATTTATACTGTAGTAAGTGCTTTATTCCGGTCAGAGTCGAAGTAAATTCAGAGTCGACCCCCACTACGGGATTCAACCTCAAAGGGTTCCACACACAAGGGTTTCAATTTTATAATCGCCAGTCTACCTAGAGTGGACTGGACAGTGGGCAAGAACTAGTGATGGGTCGTTCACAGCATTGTGACAATCTTCCAATGAAAAGAATCAGTCAAAAAGGACAGGAAAATTGGTTGCTTGCTGTATGTAAGGGCTACAAGAACAGTCCAGAGCCAAAGTTCTCTCTCACCGGCTAACATCAGTCTTCTCTTGTGGTGGATGTCCAACAAGTTTGTCCAAAGTCTGCAACTCCTGGAATTGCTTGGTAACTCACTCACTCACTCATCATCTATACCGCTTAATCCTGTATTCAGGGTCACGGTGGGCCTGGAGCCTATCCCAGGAGACTTGGGGCACATGGCAAAGTACACCCTGGACAGGGTGACAATCTATCGCAGGGCACAGACATACACACACTCACACACTTATTCACACACTACGGGCAATTTGGGAATGCCAATTTAGCCTAACCTACATGTCTTTGGACTGTGGGAGGAAACCGGAGTACCCGGAGGAAACCCACCAAGCACAGGGAGAACATGCAAACTCCATGCACACAGAGACGGGAATCGAGCCTGGCCGGGGATCGAACCCAGACCCTGGCGGTGCAAGGCGACAGTGCTAACCACTACACCACCGTGCCACCTGCTTAGTAACTAATGGAAAAAAAAATAAAATAAAATTAATATATATTAAAACATTTGAGATTTACCTAAACACCATTCAGCTACTCCATTCCCAACGATGAGGAGGGCTTGTGCTTGCTCATGGGCTGGTGCTTTCCTGACTGATGATGTGGTGCTGATGGAGACTCCGGAACATTCTCCTGCAGTTTCTTTGTTGAGTTTCTGAAAAGAACCCAGTTTATGTAAAATTTATAGAATTGCCTAGATAGCATTTCCACAAACAAACATATTGGTCTTTATCTATAGAATATAATTAACTGGTGTCTCTAAAGTTGCATGTTCTGGTAACTACTGTTTAACACTGAACACTCTATAATAAAACTACTGGTTTGCAAAAACTGATCTTGCAGTAACATTAACTATTTTTATTTATTTATTTATTTATTTATTTTTAAAAAGGTAAAAAGTAACTTAACATGTCAAACCACACTGGCTAACTTAGAGCCTGCCTAATAATAATACTTTAACTAGGTCACTGATTTTTACCATTGGGGGGGGGGGGGGGGGGGGGAGACTTTTAACATGGATATGCTGAGTCACATGCTAAACCACCCACAGGTAGCATTTGAATTCCCTTTGCAATTTAAGAACAAACGTAAGCTGTGTAAATGTCAGCTAAGTATAGCATTGTTTTTTATTTTTTTATTTTTTTTTACACAGACAAGCAAGGTTTTAACTTACATTTTGACTCCTTGTCAATAATAATTATTTTAAATTTGGCGCGAAAATGTAAAAAACCCACCTTCACAAGAAGAAGACTTTCTCGGCTTCTTAGTCTTCTTCTTCATTTTTATCTGCGGCAGGCAAAGTAGGTGGTGCGCTACCGCCACCTAAAGGTCTGGATGAATGATGGATGAGGTGGATTTTGCTGACTTGACACCGAGGCCTGGCGATGCCCTGTACACTTCTCTAAACACACTGGCCACTTAAACATTTGCAGGCTTGGAGCATGTGTAAGAGAAATTTTGGAAAATTATGTCTTTATTAGAATCGAACATTTACTCATGAATGTATAATCAAAAATAGGTTTCACCTTAAATGATAAGCGTATACAGAAATCACTGAACACAAACATTATCTCATTGCTTCACTTTTTGATAAAGTAATTATATGTTCTGTATATTGTATTTTAGTTCTTTACTGGAAATAACATTTGTACAGAATGTACAGGAAGTTTGCCATTTGCCAGTTTAATTTCAATAAATTCATTAAGGTGCACACATTTGTAAAAGGTGTAGCCATGTTGATCAACTAGTACAGGTGGTTATAATTGACTTTAGTTGTTACCCACCTACATATCTACATATCTTCATTTTAGAGATCCAAACTACTAACCCTCCCCTCCATCTACCCGTATGTGAAGAGTAAGATAAAATAAAAAAAAAGTACTAAATAGTCTTTAGTGTAGATGCCACTGTTTGTCAGAGAGCCCTAGCCCGTAAACTGCAAAGCATTTTTAGCCATTCTTTGCATTATGTTTGAATAAATATACTGTGTATGAGTCAGGGTTGGGCAATATAGTTTGATGACATTTTTCCAGCAGCATATATTCCTCAATATAAAGAGCTAAATTTTATTTCATTTTAACTAACTATACACACATGGCTAAGGGAAAAAAAAGGAACATATCAGAACATATCAGAAAACCCAAAATGAACAGTTTACAATTACTTTATGTGTGGGAAACACTGCTTTGGGAAAACAAAAAATATGTGAGTCGCACACGAGACAAATATGAATATCTCTGAGATTTAGAGGTAATGAGCCATATTTGAGACACATTTGAGAAGATTGAGAAAACAGCTAAATCTCATTCAAGTCTCAAAGATGGCTCATTTCTGTCTAGGAGACAAAGAAGAGATTAACATGAGATCTCATCTTGGAGTTTCTTTGCTATGGGTGAGGTTGCTAAATACAGAATGCTTATATTAAACCTCAACCAAAAATCCGTAAAAAATATTGCTACAAACATAGCTGATTTGTACATTGTGACAAAACTGTGGGAGGTGGATTTATAGCATTTTGCCAAGCCATAAACACATACATACATACATACGCACATACATACATTATTTATTGACTTTTTATTGTATTTTACAGTGTCAAAATTATACATACAGCACACGTAATATTTGCTTAGCAAAAGTCACCTTTAGCAAATGCTTTTGATAGCCATCAACAAGATTTTGGTTGCATATTTGACCAGGATTCTTGTCAGAATGATAAGTGTTCAATGAAGACTATTGATTTCCTGTCTGTTGTTTTCCCGGCGCAGTTCCTAACTTTAACAAATGGTAACCACATTTTTATTAGGGGTTAGGCTTAAAGTTAGCTTGGCTTGTCCATTCCACAACCAGCTTTGGTGTGTTTTGGGGGTATTTTTTCCTGTTGAAACACTCAGTTTTGTGCAGGTTTCAACCATCTTGCAGATTACTTCAGGTTATGCTGAGGGATCTTGAAGTAGTCCTCTTTCTTGATTATTCTATCTAGCAGCAAAACAGCCCGAAAGCTTGATGCTACCGCCACCATGTTTAACAGCTAGTCTAGTGTTCTTGTTATATGACGCCTGACCTTTAATCCCACTGGTCAAAGGAGGATAATTTTTTGTTTATGTTGTCAATCATAAACTAACCAGTAAAACTAAATTGATCGTAAACAAGAACAGTGCTGTTTCAGCAGGCCTGCACATTGGCAGTTCCTTGGTTGTCTCTGACCATCTGAACCAATTGGATGCCAGTTTGTTTTTTCTACCAGACTTTGGCAAAGTGGCTACAAAACCCAGTACTTACTTACATACAATTGCTTGAACTCATCTTTGAGTCTGCAGTTGTTAAGAAATGGCTTTAACAGACATTTAGGAGAAGTTTCTGACTTCGGTAAATGAACCATCCTCGTTCTCAGATCTGCACTGAGTTTTCCCATTGTACTGTGTTTTGAGCAATTCTATGAGTGCTGTCAAACTAAGCTGGCAAAGAGAACCTACCAGCTGGAGTCAATCATCATCAGAATAGGAAGTGGAGAGACCTTTGGATTGGCAAAAAAAAAAAAAAAACTTTCAGCATTACAAAATTAATCATCTAAATGAATACATGCCTTTTTGTTTACATTTTTCATTTCTTTTATTATACATTTGAACCTTGTATACAAATATATACCCTATGTTAAAAATAAGAAATCCCAAATTTAAACTTGTGCTCCAAATTATTGGGGTTTCCTTATAATAAAAATCCCTTGCCTTCATAATTACATTTATACAGCCTAATATTACACATATACACGCGCGTGCAGTCGATGCGTTCCATTTCATTAACATTTAAACATCAAATATGTGAAACTTCGTCTGGTACTTAACTCTAACATTGGCATTACTGATTTATTAATGCAGACATTTGCATTACTGATTTATTAATGTTGTCTAATGCACTAAATAAATTTCATGTGACTTTAACATAAAAGTTTGCAACACAAACTGCAGACTTGCTTTTTATGTAACAATTATTAATATAATTACTTATTTATGTACTAACCATGTAAACCAGTTGGTTGTATAAAAATGATCAGGCTTTTATTTAGGGTTTTGTTAAGCATTCTCGAGAAATCTACACAAAACTTTTATAAACAGTTTTATAAACAGCTATTTAAAAGGTTAAACCTGGTAATGTATTATACTGTAATATTATATATATATATATATATATATATATATATATATATATATATATATATAATATTACATTTTTTAGAAAACTAACTTCGCATTCTGTTCTTCGCTGGTTAGATATGCTGCATGTTTCCTTGCTAAAAGGACTATGGTAAGGTACTTGATTTATTCATGAATTATTGATTTGCTCAAAACTTTTCCTTGAAACAGTTTCCTTACTTTAATGCTTTTGCAGCATGCATGCGTATGTGCCTTTGAACTGAGAAAGTTCATTACACTAAAGTCCGGCACACTAAAGTTCTCTTGTAGTTTCACAAAATGCAAATTAACTCCAGGCTTTATAAGCACACCTGACTCTGCAGGATACACAGACACTTGGGCCTCAGAAGATTATGTTATTAAGATATTTGTATTACGAGGTCGTGTCTAGGTGGAAGGAAGCTTTATGTGGCTTAAATTTGTTAAAAGTGGTTTAAAGCTGACGTCAGGAATACAGAATCGTATTATCCTGTGGCTAGTTGGTTTTTAAACATTTATTAGTTGTAAGAAAAATGACGAATATGTAAATTTTTCTATAATCAGGTTTTAATAATTTAATACAGTATACTACATTGAAGGTGGCACGGTGGTGTAGTGGTTAGCACTGTCGCATTGTGTGCATGGAGTTTGCATGTTCTCCCCGTGCTTGGTGGGTTTCCTCCAGGTACTCCGGTTTCCTCCCACAGTCCAAAGACATGTAGGTTAGGCTAATTGATGTTCCCAAATTGCCCGTAGTGTGTGAATGAGTGAGTGTATGTGTGTGTGTCTGTGCCTTGCGATGGACTGGCACCCTGTCCAGGGTGAACCCTGCCATGTGCCCTAAGTCTCCTGGGTTAGGCTCCAGGCCCCCCGTGACCCTGAATACTGGATTAAGCGGTATAGATGATGAGTGAGTGAGTGAGTGAGTGATACCACATTGAAGACAGTGCGGTGTTGTAGTGGTTAGTACTGTCACCCGCCTCTGAGCACATGGAGTTTGCATGGTCTTCCCTTTGCCTGGTTGATTTCCCTCCACAGTCCAAAAACACGCACATTAGATTAAATGGCATTCTCAAATTGCCTGTACTGTGTGTGTGCTCCCTGTGATGGATTGGCATCCTACCCTGCCTCGTGCCCTAAGTCTCCTGGGATAGGCTTCAGGCCCCCCGCGACCCCGTATGCAGGATTAAGTGATATAGACAATGGGTAAGTGAGTGAGAGAGTGAGTGAGTGAGTAACCATTGATATGCGTTTTCCTTTTTTTTTTTTAATTAGCGTTATGGATGTGACATTAAATTTTAATAACCTTAAAACTGTAGATTTAAAAAATGTTGTCATTTTAAAAAAATTGTTTTTAGATAAACTGGATGTGACATTTCCACTTTATGGATGAGACATGTGTGAATCAGTCATTATAATACTTTCTAAGTAGTGAGTAGTGAATTTTAAGATGAAACATTAAAAAAAAAAAAACTAATTATGAAATCATTAAACAAGAATGGTTTGGTAAGAACCTTATGAAGCATGCCTTTTTTGTCCCATGGTAACATTGATCCCACATGGAATTGCCCTTCTGAAGAAAATCCTTTTTTAAAACTAAGAACGCTTAAATATACGAAGTGGCATTTCAACACACTTGATTTTTATTTACTTTCACTTACCCACTCAATGTTTATACCACTTTGTCTTGCATACAAGGTCATAGGGGCCTGGAGCCTATCCCAGGAGTTTTAGGGCATGAGGCGGGGTACATCCTGGACAGGATGCCGATCCATCTCAGGGCACACTCACATACACACACACTACGGACAATTTGGAAACAGCAATTAACCTAATCAGCATGTCTTTGGCCTGTGGGAGTAAACTGGAGAATGTGGAGGAAACCCACCAAGTTCGGGGAGAACATGTAAACTCCATACACACAGACAGAATTTGAACCTGGCTGGGAATCCAACCCAGACCCTAGAAGTGCGAGGCAACAGTTCTAACCACTAAGCCACCGTGCCGTCGATTTTTATTCATTTAGTTATTATTTTTTATTAATCTTTCTGCTTCAATTAAGTAAACTACAATTATAGGATGCTTTCACACCTATTTATTCTTTTGCAAATAATGTTGAAAATAATTACGCCAACAGACATTCAACCACAAAATAAATAAAATGAAATAAAATGAGAATGGTGTATTGGCTCAGGGACATGAAACGCTGAAACTAGGGCTGAAAGCATCCTCATAAATTTCGCTCATTAATCAGAAACATGGCAATGGATGTGAAACAAACCTTTGCCAAGTGCATGAAAATTGCAACGACAAAAAAACAAGCATGAGGAACACAGTGAATCGAGCACTAAATAAATGAATAGATAATTACATAAATAACAAGTTTTCATTTCTTTTAGTTTGGCTATCCAAATCAGATTTTTGCATTTTTATTTACTCATTTATTTTCTGGCTCATGTTTGCACCTTGTGGCTCAATTTATCAGTGCACATCATTTACACCGAATAAAAATGTAGCACCCTTTTTTTTTTTTTTTGCATGGAACCTGACCGAAACCATGTCCTTGATTGATTTTTTTGATTTATGATTGGTGTATTCTTAAATTGACTAAACTGGACTTTTTACCCATTCAGCAAAACCTCTTCAGAAATCTAAGAATCTGGTCATTTAAAAAAAGGCTTTATTGAAAAAAACTGTTTTGTTTTTTGAGCTAGCTATCTGTTGTTCTCAAATTGGTCCAGGAAACATTCAGCGTTGAAGGTTACAGTACATGCCAAAAAACAGCAATGAGCCATAACTTTAAAACCATTAACATTAAAACCACCTAGGTTTTGGGTTCCCTTTGGGCCACTGGGTAGCTCTGGCACCTCTTGGCATGACCTCTGTGAAGTGGCGTCACAGGTATGTTAGCAGTGGATCTTTTGAGTGTTGTGGGTAGGGTGGCAAGGGCCTCCGTGGATCAGCCTTGTCTGGCCAATCCCATGGAAGCTCAATTGTGGAGAGATGTTGAGAATTTGGAGGCTCTTTGCTTGCCAAGCCCCACCTGGTGGGCTGTGATGCACTGATATGCTTCTGTTGTGGACAGAGTTGACTTTTCTGGTGCATGGCTTTTCTGTGGGGTCGGGCCAAGTGGGCTAGCCCTTGGTCTCCAAAGGTATAGATGGGTATTGGGTATTAATCTGGCATTGGTGTTAGTGTTGTGGTGTAGTGTAGATTGCTGTATTTAGGTCATATATATATATATATATATATGCCAGATTTATGCCAGATTTGGGTTCCTGCACTATGCTACAGTACATTGCATGTGTATCTTCATTGCTAACTGCTATAGACTAGCTCAGTCTGCTGACGATGCATTCTTCATGCTCAAGCTTTGAAATTTGTTTCTTTTTGATGCTAAATGAGCCATTCACTCCGATTATTGAGACTCTCAGCGATAGTGCAGCATGAGAGACTTTATCGTTCTCATTTCTTTTTTTTCTTTTTTTAGACATGCTTACAAAACAATACAAGCACTGTCAGAATGACACCCCAGGACACACACACTCACACATTATGCTCGTCAGTGTCGTAGAGTTTTTGATTTGAATGCATTTGAAACTTAAACTGAGGCCTGATATGAGAGATTATGACAACTCAAAAGCAAATGATGCAAACTGATCTACGCTACTTGAGCTTGGCATCTGAAGTAGCAATGTCTATTCTAATAATAACTTCATGCCGATCAGATCTCTCTCTCTCTCTCTCTCTCTCTCTCTCTGCTGATAGGTAGTATGGTCATTACTTCATTACTGCAGATGGATTTTCTGCCCATCCAAATTTTCTCTCCTTTTTTTTTTTTTTTTCTTTTTAACCCGAGTCATTTTTCTCACAGCTCACGCAGGGCCTGACGATGCACTGTGTGCCTCCGACAGCAGGCTGGTGGACTGCAGGCGAAGAGGTAGACAGGATTTAAGACATCCCATCTGAGATCTGGCTGAGATAAAATCGGCACTGCATTAATCTGACACTCTATCAGATGAAGGTTTGCTCTGGGCTAGCACAGAGGCTCATGTTCGATTCTCCATTAATGCATTTTCTCTGTCTCTTGCATGTTAGCGGAGGTCAAGGCTGAAACAGATGGAAAGATATGACTGGTATTACTCTGGTTATTCCTTTTGCTGAAGAAGATGCAACAAAGGAAAAATTTGAACAGAGGAAATATGAAATGCGAAAGCAAGCAAAGAAACAAACAAGAACAAAGCGAATTTAGGTTTAAACTATTCGGAACAATGAAAATCAGAACAAATCAAAAGCGCAACAAATCAAATTTGCCTAGAAGAAATGTGAAATTCGAAAGCAAATTGGATAGATAAATAAATGAATGAATAAATAATCTTGCCAAATAAAATCAAGGCAACAAAGATTGGATAGATGGATAGATAGATAGATAGATAGATAGATAGATAGATAGATAGATAGAGTCGCCGTGCACCTACAGGGTCTAGGTTCGATTCCCGCCTCTTTGTGCATGGAGGTTGCATGTTCTCCCCATGCTTAGTGGGTTTCCTCCGGTTACTCCGGGTTACTCCAGTTTCCTCCCACATTCCAAAGACTTGCAGATTAGTTGCCAAATTGGCCGTAGTGTGTGAGTAAGTGTGCGTATCATGCGATGGATTGGCACCCCGTCCAAGGTGTACCCCACCTCATACTCTAAGTCTCCTGGGATTGGCAATTATAACCCACATAAAGAAGAAAAAACACTCCATCTACATTACTAACCTCCAGACAGACTGAAAGGAGAGAGACAGACAGATAACAGCAAAAACAAAAGCAAATCAAAACACAATGACAAACTTAGGAGACACAACATGCATTAATGCAAATCAAAACACAACAATACATCTATGACACACAACACACATGAAAGCACATCAAAACACAACAAGAAATCTAGGAGACACAGCATGCATAAAAGCACATCAAAAACAGAAGAGTTGGGTGAAAAACCCAACACTAAATCTGAAAACACCACAGTATATCAAAAAGGCACCGTGAATTTTAAGACACAACAAGAATGCAATGGCATTTCCCCAAAACATAACAAACCCAAAACGCACGTGCATATTATTAACACAGCAGTAAATCTGACACCACAAGCAGTATGATGACTCAAATCAGTCGAGGCAGTTAGTAAATGAACCTGGGAATACATGACTGATTAGCTGCAGAGCGCATCAATCTGCGCGAGTGTGGAAAGCACAAGCACGCAGCCTGGTAATGATGGTAATCGATTCAGCGCTCCTCATTAATGCGTGGTATATACAGTATTTTGTGGTCTTTTTCTTTTGTAAACTTGACAAATTACAGAGTAAACAAATCTATCAATCAATAATTCATCACATTTGTGCGCAATCGATTTTGCCGGTCTAGGTGTGTATCATCCCACGCAAGACAACAGCTGTGCTCATTCGTGATCAGTGTGAAATACAGGATTTGTTGTAGCTTCTTGTGAAAAATTCCTCGCACAATCTGCGCGCAGTATGTCCGTGTTATTTTCTTCTGAATGTTTAATACTTGAGGAAAGGGTAGCGTTGGACTACTGCCCGGGAGGCCCCAGGTTCAAACTCTACCGCCATCAAGTTGCCACTGTTGGGCCCTTGAGCAAGGCCCTTAACCCTCAGATGCATAATGAGATAAAAGATTGACGGACAAGCAAGCATTTTTTCACAATTTCAATCCAGGAATATGCCCATGCCATCATGGAAAAAAAAATAAAAATTCATACATGTGATAACCCGATCTTCATTAGGTCATCAATTGACTTCATTTCATTGCCACATAACGTTGCTGAGCCTAGACCCCAGCAACTGAATCAACACCAGAGGCTCCAGAGGCTTGTACAGTGGGCACTATACATGCGTCGCTTAATGTGTTTCCCTTCGTACCCTGATGCACCCATCGCTCTGGAAATGAGACCACACATTTCTGTGTGCTATGCGTCCAGTCTTTATAATCACTAGTAATTTTAAGCATTTTTCCCCATTTAGCCTCAGTGTGATAAAAGAAGAATAAAACAATTCATTTTGCTAGTACAGTATATGAACAGCAATTGTTATTAATGAAATTTTGTGTCACTCCCTGTGATGTTTTCTTCCTATATATATATATATATATATAGGAAGAAAACATAGGAATAAAACATCACAGGGAGTGACACAAAATTTTCAATTTGTGTCTCCTCAAAACTCCCCAAAAGATCCCAATCTGATTGATACACCATGCAAACAAATCCTCATTCCATGAGATGCCCTATGCCCGAACACCACCACTACCTACAGCACACAAAGCAAATACTGCCAATATCCTGGTCCACGACCCCTAGAGGCTTTCAAAGGGCCAGGCTACCCCAGGTGGCACAAGGGGAACCCAAAGGCTAGGTGGATTTAACATTAATGGTTCTTATGTTATAGCTGATCTGTGTATCTTCCAGGTTATTCGTACTGTATATGGAAGAGAAAATCTTTCAGCTATTTATGAAATTTCAACTACTTCACTCACAACACATGAACTATGAAACCCAGTGTGTGCTTTTCCTCCAGGATGAGTTGCTTAAAGAAAAGCCTAGACAGTGTTCTTTGTTTCTTTGAACGTAACAGAGCTGCAAGAATCCCACTACTGCGGATCAATACTCAGGGGTCCAGTCTAAACCTCATAATTTGCAAGGAAGCTTTAATCCTACCCAATGACCTTGAAGGAATATTGAGGTTTGCTAAACATATCCTGTTTCTTACTGTACCATGTGAGCCTTCACAATGGTGAAAGACCTTTCATATTGACAGTTGACATTTCTAGCCCGATTGTTGCAGTAATAAGCACATTCTTTGCAAAAAAAAAAAAAAAAAAAGAGTTTCATTGTCAGCACTGTTTGTAGCAATAGATCAAGTAGGATAGGGCTTTGGTTGTTTTCTTTTTAAATCCATTTGAGCTATCAACTTTGGTGAATGCACCTGCAAATGGATGCTTGAATTTGGCTCACGTTTTGCTAATACTTTTCTCTGACAGAACCATTAATCAAGTTGACTGAAGGTGACATTTCTCTAATCAAACTGCACCAATGCCCCTCTGTGCCCTCTGAGAGTTTCAAATCGCAATGTACAGTGCATTTAAGTAGGCCAAAGTTTCCACCTGCGAATCCACATTCCTCCAAAACAACTGCATGAAACTAACAGTAAGGTACATTTGCCATCAAAGCGGAACCAGAGCAAGCAGCCTTATGTTTCTTTGCCTTGTGCAATTCATTCCTAGCAAGCAGATATACAGTATAAAAAAAGAAATCAAGGTTTTCTTATAGCAATATGTAAAGAAGAATGTGACAGACTGTGCTTCTATATAAAGCAGTTCATGCTATATAAACCCTGACACCCATGACTTCTTCCATAAATGTTATATAATTGTCTCACAAGAGAAAACTTCAACAAATTGTTCCATATGATATGAATTTTCTTTTTTAATATAGAAACATGTTTTATACTCTGTTTGTTATACATCTTTGATTATGGTGAAGTGTCTGCCATACGAGTCCCAGACAATGAGCTGGTTCTGTAGAAAATATTCAATTAGAAAAAAAAAAAATGCATTAATACAAACTGGTGTTCTGGCAATTTTTGTGGCCTTGTCAAAACATGCTACCATAGCATGAATTGATAGCAGAGTCTATCAATTCACGCAACCCTATGCACCAAATTTGATAAATACTAATAGGAAAAATGTACTGTAACAATAAGTAGAGCATGTTTTGATACTTTTGAACTTACAAAAGTGTTGGATGAATTAGGGGTAGCATATTCTGATAGACAACTTTATTCAATAAGTAATGCTCCCACTATATAGGTGTATCTCAATGAATTAGATTTATTGATACTGAAAAGGTTCAGTAATTATTTCAATAATTCAGTTCAAAAAGGGAAACTCATATATTTTATAGATTCATTACATTTATTTCTCTTAATATTGAAGATTATGGCTTATTACAGCTAATGAAAACCCAAAATTCCGTTTCTCGGGAAATTTGAATATAATGAAAAAGTTAAATATTGAAGTCTCATGGTGTCACAGTGTAATCAGCTAACCTGACAGTTGTCCAGAAGACGATTATTGCACATTGAGGGTAACCCACAAAAGGCTATTGTTAATGAAGCTGGCTGTTCACAGCTGTAGCTAAGCACATTAATGGAAAGTTGAATGGAAGGAAAAATGACAATGACAGAGGCATCTTACCTGGGGTGAGGGCAAAAAGAACTGGACTGTTGCTCTGTGGGTCCTCAGTCTTCTTTTCAGATGAAAATAAATTTTGCATTTCATTTGGAAATCAAGGTCCCAGGGTTTTGCAGTTTGTGTCGACATTATCAAGAGCTCGCTCTCTCTCTCTCTCTCTCTCTCTCTCTCTCTCTCTCTCTCTCTCTCTCTTTCTCAATTAAGGGCAATGCCACTTCCTGTCTGTCACTTTGTTGTCTGAAGTATCAGACACACCCAAGCTATCAGACACACCCAAGCTAGTGCAGGATGGATGGATGCATACACATTTTCCACCAATTTTCCAACCACACGCATCTGACACAGATTGCAAATTACTATTATAGGATTGTCAAGGCGACTCCGAGCATCTTAAACCATCCATATTTCAGAACCTAGGGAAGAAAACTGTCCTTGTGTTCTGGTTAGGGAACACACTATACTGTCTCATTCCTGTCAAGAATAAAAGTGATGAACTTTGGCATAGATCACTATGATGGTGCAGGAAGTCTGGTATAGCCATAGACATGATAGGTGCGGCAATACTGAATCAATGCCGACAACGTCTGCAACATCGAATGGATCGATAATTTGTCAGTGATTTGCGTTAACATGAGAGAAACTGATGCTAGCACAGTCTTTCATGCTTTCTTTCTTTCTTTCCACTTTATTTATTTTAAGTGTAGCTCATTCTCCTAAGCAATCTATAATTGAGCCTGTAAGGCAAAAACACACCATGCAGTTTGGGAACAAAGGATTGATAAAACGGGTAAAACACACACACACACACACACGCACACACACACGCACGCACACACACACGCACACACACACACACACACACACACGCACACACACACACACAGCAGTGTTACATTAACATCTATTAATCAAAAACTTCATCTAAAGGGACTCAGAAGGAAGGCTATTTTTCATCCATATGCAAAGCTGAGTAGTGTGAGGGTTAAGAGTCCTGCTCTGGGATTTGAACTCATAACCTTTCATACACTACTCATTGTTATATTAATGTTTTCTTTGTTCTTGAACATCAGCAAGTTAGACCTGGTACTCTTCTCAAATGCTAATGAATTCAACCTTTGAGAGAATTTGCATTTTTACTGTTTTGGAAATCTATGCAGTGTGTGTGTATGCATGTGTGTGCGTGTGTGTGTGTGTTTGTTTACACCTTAATGGGAAACAAATAAGCCCAGAAGTATAGGAATAACTGACTTTTAACTATGCTTCATCCACATTTGGTAACCAATTTATAAAATCTCAGATTAAAAGAAATGTGGATTTATATGAATAAAAGCACTGATCAAATGTGCAATAGGTAAAAGTTTTTTTTTTTTTTTACTTTATTTAGCGCCTTACAGTGTTGTTTCATTAACCTTTAATGGTTCTATGTCAGGCAGCGCAATGAAGAGAAAAAGAGGAGCAGGACCCAAGTGCAGATTTACAGCACCAAAGGGGCGTGGCTTTAGACGCGCTTTTGGACGAGGGGGGCGTGGCGCGCTGGCCGTTGAACACTTCCGTGTTCGGAGGGGGAATCCTGGTGACGTAGTACAAAGCCGGTGCAATGGGTCGGAAGCCGGTTAAATCAGTCAGCGATGCGTGTGCCAAAAAAGGGGGCGAGCAGAGAAGTTGTCGTGAGCCAGAGCGAGAGTTCAAAGCCAGTGAGTCAGTCAGCGATGCGAGTAATCCAAAAGGGGAGAGAGCAGAGACGTAAACGTGAAACGAAGCGAGAGGTCAAAACCAGCGGGAAAACAAACAGCGAACAAGATCCAAAAACGAGAGGCTAGAAGCAAATACCGAGAACAAGCGAGGTCGAGAACGGAAACAACTATCACGGAAAAGAAACGCGAGAAAACTGGGCTATGAAGGCACGCAATAATCTGGCAGCGAGACAGCGTTCTACGCTTCCTTAAATGCCGGGAGAAATTAGTTGTGAATGGGATGCCGGTGTGTAAAGGGGCGGGGTGAGTGTGAGAGAGCATGACAGCCAGTCGGAAAACATAAGCACGTGAGCGCAAAGGCATGACAGCGTGGGAAAATGGAGACATGAATGACAGCAGTACGTGGCAGGAACGTGACAGTACCCCTCCCCTCATGAGCGCCTCTGGGCGTTTGGGCGAGGTGCCTCAGGAAAATGTTTATAAAAGTCTGAAATTAATTTGGGGTCTAGAATGAATCTGGCAGGAACCCAGCTTCTCTCCTCAGGACCGTACCCTTCCCAGTCCACCAGATACTGGACGCCCCTCCCTCTGTGGCGGGACCTGAGAAGTCGGCGGACTGTGAACGCTTTGCCACCATCGATGAAACGGGGAGGAGGAGGCGGGCGGGTGGGTGGACATAAGGGGTTGGTAACCAGGCGCTTGATTTGGGAGACATGAAAGGTGGGATTTATCCGGTGCATAGTTGAAGGCAGGCGTAACCTGACAGAGCAAGGGTTGATAATCTTAGTGACAGTGAATGGGCCAATGAACTTAGGGGATAGTTTGTGTGAGATGGTCTTGATGGGAATGTCTCGTGTGGCGAGCATTACTCTATCGCCGACCTTGTATCTTGGGGCAGCCGAGCGCCGTCGATCTGCTTGTAGTTTGAAGGCTTGTACTGACTTTAGGAGTTGGGACCGAGCCTTCTGCCAGGTTCTCTTGCAGCGGCGCACGAAACTTTGTGCTGAAGGGACCGCTACCTCTTCTTCCTGAGAAGGAAACAAGGGTGGTTGATACCCCAAACAGCACTGAAAGGGAGACATTCTGGTAGATGAGGTGGGAAGGGAGTTGTGGGCATATTCAACCCATGGGAGCATCCTGCTCCATGAAGTTGGGTTCTGTGACGTCATGCATCTCAGAGAGGTCTCCAGCTTCTGGTTGGTTCTCTCTGTCTGTCCATTGGATTGTGGATGGTAACCCGACGACAGGCTAGGCGTAGCGCCAATGAGTCTGCAGAAGGCCTTCCAGAAGTGTGCAGAAAACTGGGGTCCCCTATCGGAGACAATGTCAACAGGAAGTCCGTGTAGCCGAAAAACGTGGAGGATGAGTAGCTCAGCTGTCTCCTTGGCCGAAGGGAGTTTAGTCAGGGGGACGAAATGGGCAGCTCTAGAGAAGCGATCAACGATGGTCATAATGCAATTGTTCCCCTCCGAAGTTGGGAGTCCAGTGACAAAATCGAGAGCAATGTGAGACCAAGGACGGTGAGGGATGGGAAGTGGTTTAAGGAGACCTGCTGGAGGCTTGTTGGATGTTTTGTTCCTTACACATGTATCACAAGCTGCCACGAATCCTAAAACGTCCTCCTTCATAGTTGCCCACCAGAAGCGTTGCTGGATCAGATACAGGGTGCGGGCCCCTCCTGGGTGACAGGCCATTTTGGAGCAGTGTCCCCATTCAAGTACATGTGGGCGAATAGACTCTGGAACAAATAGGCGGTTGGTAGGAACGTTGCTTGGACCTGGTTCTTGCTCTAGGGCCTGTCTGACCAGGACTTCAATGTCCTGTTGGGTGGCAGCCACAAGGCATTGTGGTGGGAGGATGCTTTCAATGGGGCACAATTCTGGGGCAAAGAGAACTGTCGAGAGAGAGCATCTGGCTTGGTGTTCTTAGAACCTGGGCGGTAGGATATAATAAAATTGAACCTTGAAAAAATAAGGACCAGCGGGCTTGACGGGCATTTAACCTTTTGGCAGATTTTAAGTATTCGAGGTTTCTATGGTCAGTCCAAACTAGAAAAGGATGTTGAGCCCCTTCCAACCAATGTCTCCACTCTTCAAGGGCTAGCTTGATAGCTAGTAGTTCTCGGTCACCAATGTCATAGTTCCTTTCTGCAGGAGTGAGTCGGCGAGAGAAAAAGGAACAAGGATGCAGCTTGTTGTCTTTGGGGCTTCTCTGAGAAAGAATAGCTCCAGCCCCAGTCTCAGAAGCATCTACTTCAACAGTGAATTGGAGAGAGGGGTCTGGGATGGAAAGGATAGGTGCCGAAGTGAATCTTCGCTTGAGGCTAGTAAAAGACTCTTCTGCCCTTGCGTTCCACTTAAAGGGAACTTTTGAGGAGGTGAGAGCTGTAAGGGGAGCAGCCACGGTGCTATAGTTCCTTATGAATCTGCGATAGAAATTAGCAAACCCTAGGAAGCGTTGCAGTTCTCGTCTAGAAGTGGGCGTGGGCCAGTCAGTAACCGCCTTGACCTTGGAGGGCTCCATCTCGATCATGGAGGGAGAAATTACAAACCCCAGAAAAGAAGTGGATTTCTGGTGAAACTCACACTTCTCTGCCTTGACAAAAAGTTTGTTTTCCAGCAGCCTCTGTAATACCTGGCGAACATGGGTAACGTGTTCCTCAAGGGAGTGAGAAAAGATTAAAATGTCATCAAGGTAGACAAATACACATACATTCAGGAAGTCCCTTAGAACATCATTAATCAGGGCTTGGAAAACAGCAGGGGCATTAGTCAGTCCAAAAGGTACCACTAGATATTCGTAGTGACCGGTAGGAGTGTTAAATGCTGTTTTCCACTCGTCCCCTTCCCTGATTCTGACGAGGTGATAGGCATTTCGGAGGTCCAGTTTAGTGTAGATGTGTGCTCCCTGCAATAGCTCGAAAGCCGTGGTCATGAGCGGAAGGGGATAACGATTCTTAATCGTAATTTCATTAAGTCCTCGATAATCAATGCATGGCCGTAAAGACTTGTCTTTCTTCTCTACGAAGAAGAATCCTGCACCTGCCGGTGAAGACGAAGGTCGGATGATTCCAGCCGCCAGTGATTCAGCAATGTAGTGGTTCATAGCCTCCCTCTCAGGGGAGGAGAGGGAGTAGAGACGCCCCCTTGGGGGGGCTGTGCCTGGGAGAAGATCGATGGCACAATCATAGGGTCGATGTGGTGGCAGGGAGATGGCACGAGATTTGCTGAAGACCTCTCGGAGATCTGCATACTCCGGGGGTACATTGGTGAGATCGGGGAGCTCCCCTTTATTGGTAGCAGGAGGAGGCTGAATAGATGCAGAGAGAAGGCATGAGGACAGACAAGCTGGGTTCCAGCCTAGGATCGTGTTCCGGACCCAGTCTATATGAGGGTTATGTTTTACTAACCAGGGGCGTCCAAGGACGATTGGGCTATGGGACTTAGGCATGATGAGAAATGAGATAGTCTCCGTGTGGTTGCCGGAAATTCTTAAACTGATGGGGAGAGTGCGATGAGTGATGCGGTTAAGGCTGCTACCATCCAGAGCTTGAACAGGAAGAGGGCGCTCAAGAGGGGTGGATGAAATCTTGAGGGTGTCTGCAGTACGGGGGCAGATCAGGTTCTGGTCGGCTCCAGAGTCAATGAGGGCCCATACGGTGTGAGTCCTATTGTTTACAGTCACAGTGACAGGAAAGCAGGAGCGAGGGGTTGAGTTAATGTCCTGTTTCTGGCCCCCTAGGACCCTCAGTTTCACTAGGGGGCCTTGCCTTTTAACGGACAGGTCTCTCGAAAGTGACCAGCTTGCCCGCAATAGAAGCATGCTCTCTCCGTGCGTCGACGCAGACGCTCTTCTGGAGAGATGTGGGTGCGATCTACTTGCATGGGTTCAGGAGCAGGTTCAGGAAGGGAGGATAAGCTGCATTCTCTGGACGTCCGGACCCTCCCCCGTTGTCTAAGACGAAGGCGGCTGTCGACGCGACCGGCTAAGTCTGTTAATTCTTGGAAGCTGGAGGGTAACTCTAGGGAAGCCAAATCATCCTTCACAGATTCCGCCAGACCATTAACGAAGGCGTCACACAAAGCACATTCATCCCAGCCACTGGAGGCTGCCAGAGTACGAAACTCAATAGCATAGTCATAAGCGGAACGAGACCCTTGTCGAAGATTTAGGATTTGGACAGCTGCTTGTCGTCCAGTGTAGGATCGGTCGAACACCCTTCTCATTTCAGTGGTGAACGAGTTATAGTCCCCGCAACATGGAGCTTGGGCGTCCCACAGGGCAGTGCCCCATTCCCGGGCCCTACCTGAGAGCAGGGTGATGATGTAAGCCACTTTGGAGCGCTCCGTGGGGAAGGACGAAGTTTGCAGTTCTAAAACCAGGGAACATTGGGACAAGAAGGAACGGCAGGTCCCAGGATCGCCATCATAGGAAGGTGGAGCGGGTAAGCGGGGTTCATGAGCTGGTACAGAGAGAGGAGCTACTGCTGGAACAGGGGCGGGCACCGGGGGCTGTGCCGGGGAAGCTGCCTGGAGGTGCTGAATTTGTGATGAAAGGCCAGCGAGGGAATCCGTAATGGTTCTCAGAGTTTGATTTATGTTTTGGAGATCCTGCTGGTGAGAGCCCAACATAGCACCCTGGCTCTCCAAGGCTGTTCTTAGTCTGTTTAAGTCTGCTGGGTCCATAGTGGCCAGATTATTCTGTCAGGCAGCGCAATGAAGAGAAAAAGAGGAGCAGGACCCAAGTGCAGATTTACAGCACCAAAGGGGCGTGGCTTTAGACGCGCTTTTGGACGAGGGGGGCGTGGCGCGCTGGCCGTTGAACACTTCCGTGTTCGGAGGGGGAATCCTGGTGACGTAGTACAAAGCCGGTGCAATGGGTCGGAAGCCGGTTAAATCAGTCAGCGATGCGTGTGCCAAAAAAGGGGGCGAGCAGAGAAGTTGTCGTGAGCCAGAGCGAGAGTTCAAAGCCAGTGAGTCAGTCAGCGATGCGAGTAATCCAAAAGGGGAGAGAGCAGAGACGTAAACGTGAAACGAAGCGAGAGGTCAAAACCAGCGGGAAAACAAACAGCGAACAAGATCCAAAAACGAGAGGCTAGAAGCAAATACCGAGAACAAGCGAGGTCGAGAACGGAAACAACTATCACGGAAAAGAAACGCGAGAAAACTGGGCTATGAAGGCACGCAATAATCTGGCAGCGAGACAGCGTTCTACGCTTCCTTAAATGCCGGGAGAAATTAGTTGTGAATGGGATGCCGGTGTGTAAAGGGGCGGGGTGAGTGTGAGAGAGCATGACAGCCAGTCGGAAAACATAAGCACGTGAGCGCAAAGGCATGACAGCGTGGGAAAATGGAGACATGAATGACAGCAGTACGTGGCAGGAACGTGACATTCTACTGCAATACTCTCACTCACTCATCATGTATATTGCTTTATCTTAAATAAAAGGTCACACGGGCCTGGAGCATATCCCCGGAGACTTAGGGCACGAGGTGGGGGTACACCCTGGACAGGGTGCCAATCCATCGCAGGACATGGACATACACACAGTCACACACAACAGGCAATTTGGGAACACCTAATCTGCATATCTTTGGACTGTGGAAGGAAACTGGAGTTCCTGGAGGAAACCCACCAAACACGGAGAGAACATGCAAACTCCATGCACACAAAGGTGTGAATCAAACCCAGGGAATCCAACCCAGACCCTGGACGCACAATGCGACAGTTATGAACCTTAAGTAGAACCTTAGGTACTGCAATACCAAAAAGATAAATATAATATTGCTTATAGTTCAGTGTACACCGTATATGTCATTTCTTACAAACATGTATCTCATTTTATCTAATATTTATGACATAAAGCCAATTTTCCCTCACCCACTTACTCACTCATCATCTATACCACTAATCTTGTATTCAGGGTCGTGGGGAGAACATGCAAACTCCATGCACACAGAGGCGGGAACTGAACCTGGCCGAGGATCAAACCTGAAGGTGCCAGGCGGCAGTGCTAACCACTAAGCCATAGGCCAATTTGAAAGACATTTTAAGACATTAAGACTTTATCGAAAATTTTCCTTGGAAATATTTTCCTGTACTGTGAGCTTATTTTGCTTCTTTCATTCGTTTATTCATCATTAGCAACTGTTCAGGGTCGCGGTGAACCTGGAGCCATGCAACCTGCAGCACCATGCCACCGTTTTGCTTCTTTTCAGAAGAAAACAAATGCTGTGAATGCTTGAAATAAACGAAAATCTGTCAAATGAGCAAGAGAATTTCAAGTGAGAGAAGGATTAATTATGTTAATCATGTTTTATTTGTGACCCCTGAGTAAGGAAATGTTTTACCTGTACGTAATTAACATATTTGTACAGTTTTTGCAATACTGTGAGTGTGTGTGCGAGAGATGCTTTGGGCAAGGGTCTGCCGTGAAACCTTTCACCCTGCCATTCACGCAGATGAAAAAGACCACCTACATAAAAATTGTTGCAAGTACATCCCTTCATGGAAACGATATTCCTTGATGCAGGATAATGCCTGTAATGTACAGAAAGACAGGCAGCCATGCACATAGGTTTCAACCTGAAATAATAATATTACTGATTACATTAAAGCTGATCAGCTTATTTTTAGCTTTACCTTTTAACTATTTCTATAAACCCACCAACGGCAGGAACTATTGCTAGTAATATCCAGTATATACACACAAACACATTAAAGCAATATCACACACATATGACCAGTTTTAAATTTTTACTTGTACTATGTAGCCAAAAAGGTGATGTCAATCTTATGAGTTTCTATGAAGTTTCTTTATATGTCCACTTTTACTCACTCACTCATCATCTATACCGCTTAATCCTGTATTCAGGGTCAGGGAGGGCCTATTCCAGGAGAGCACAAGGCAGGGTGCACCAGGGCACACATACATACACACACTCACACACTCATTCACACTCTATGGCCAATTTGGGAACGCCAATTAAACCCACCAAGCACAGGGGGAGAACATGCAAACTCCATGCACACAGAGACGGGAATCGAACCTGGACCCTGGAGGTGCAAGGCGACAGTGCTATTATTCTGCTTTTGAAAATTCAGGTCTCTGTTCAATTCAGGATCTAGAGTATAGAATCTCAAATAAAGTTACATTGAAAGCCAGTGTGCCTGGGTGAACGATCACTTGTTCAATACCCCAAGTAGTGCCTTTGATTAGGGCGTCTCAGGTGTAAATAAAACAACAAGGAAGCAATTCTGAATGACTTAGAAGAAATTATTAAGTAGACTACATGTTGCTTAAAATGGCGTAACACGTTGCTAACGGCTGGTTTTGAATGTGGGTTTTGGCATGTAGGTGCTCTCTCTGCAGTATAGCGAAACATCGTATGACGACCTGCTTTCACCCATCCTGATGACCAAGAGATAGTGTAATTACTCTCTATATATGGTATATAAGTACAGTGAAAATTCTTGTATAATGCTATACACTAAACCAGATATATTAGAACACATTAAATAAGTCGTGGCATTTTTATGCTTGTCTTCTCAACACACATATTAACATTTTAAGACCTATGCATAAATGCAAACGGTGCCTGCCCTGCATTTTAGGATTGTGCAACTGTCCATTGTTTGACATTTGCAGTAATGCAATTTTTATTGTCTAACCAGTATAGATCTTGTACTCTGAATAATCCCCCCCCCCCCCCAATAACAGTGTGTAACAGGAACGATGTAAAAAATCTAGTGTCAGCTCATTAAAAGCAGTTTGACCGAAACTGCAGAGCTCGGCTGAGATTTTTAATACCTTCAGCAGCTTTTATGCAGTGGCAGACTAAATAGGATGATGACAGAAAAAGAGAGCGAGGAAGAGATGGACTGGATAAGACATGGCCATGCCAAATATTTGCACATGTTGCTGAGTTCTGCTTTCAGAAGTGAGTAACGCTCAGGAGATTAATCAAAACGAAAAGTTCCTTTAATTCGCTGACACCTAAAGCAGCCAATGAATAAATAAATAAATAAATAACGCACGCGATGATGAACAGATGTAGTGGAAATATACCGCATAGGGAGCCATTTGTCACTATCCCTCTGTAGTTTAGGATCAGTTTCCTCTAGTGCTGGTGCTCAGGCAAGCCACGATTAAAATCAAAACAAGCAGCATAGAGTCCTAAAGTTCAATGTACTTTCATAGTGAAAGACGACACCCTCCTAGATATAAAGCCATAAAACAATTGAAGGCCACGCTTTAATGACCCTTTGCTTCCATGCGGTAATGATATATCCATATACCGTGAATAATATTGTATTATCACCCATAAGTAATACTGTAGGTACAGTAGATGGACTGGTAAGACAACCTTATACTGCAAACAATTCTAACAACATTGCAGAAATTGTGCAGAGGAGTTATTATATAATCCTGGATAACTCGGCTGTACTGTATACGAGACCGTGTACTGTACAGCATATGTGCCGATATAAAGATTTCACAGGGCGCGAAAAGATTTCAGGAGATCAAATCCTTCTACAAAAAAACTCTACTTACTTTGATTTGAAGTTTTCATTCAGTACAATATGCAAACTCACATGCACCACTTCTGATCAGCTAAGGTTATTTACAGTTGAGTCAAATGTACTGTACGTACGTTACTGTACATCTAAGCTATACAAAGGTATACAGAGCTATTTAGATGTATTGTGCTTTCTAGAACATTACCAGTTAAAACGTAACGCAATGACACGTGAGAGGGAGTGCAGTCGTACTGAATATCAGCATGGCTGTGATGCGGTTAAGGGCATGGGGGTGCGGATTCAGTACAACAGCACTACCCCATGTGATATTGCTTTTATAGAACAGTGCTACAAAGGCCATTTATTATCAACAGATTATGTTTGTTTATGTAGCATTTGTTTGTTTATGTAACCACTTATTTTGCTCCACCAAGACTTACATATCTGCGACTGGCAGGACTAGCACTGAGATGGCGGCCAACATTTAATGTATTTAACAGGGGGTACTACAGTATGTAGCCAAATGGTGAGGTGAATAAACCATGGAGGTGATGGACAGTCCTGAAAAACCTACAAGATTTACTTTATGTTTTCTCTCATTCGACCTTAGAGTATCAACTGTGTTTTGCGGTTAAATGCCAAATAGCATGAAATGGAAATGTAGTGCACTGTGTAGGGAGTGCAATCTCTTGTTCCACACACCTAGTAGTGCCCTTGATCAGAGGTTAATGAGGGATTAGGGATTCATCATTGCGATTGAAGCTTGTTAGTTTTGTATCTTTGAACAACATGGATGATTCTATAATGCTATTCGGAACGACTTACAGTAGAAGCACTTCCTAAGGGACAAAGTGTTGTTAAAGGTGACAACATTATCAAGTGTGGCTTCTTGTTGAAAGTGCTTCTGTGACTGGTTTTGAATGTGGGTTCTGGCAGCCAGCTGCTCTCCACTCTTCCCAGTACTGCAGACCATGGCAACCTACTCTTATCCATGCTGGCGACCGACAGAGTAATTAACAACTGTTAGAACACCTGTGATGGGGAGTGATAAATATAGTTAAATGTCCCAGAACTTTATACTCTATATCAGCACTCGTGAAATGTGTTTTGTCCAATCAGATTTTTTTTTTTTTTTTTCATGGTCCAGAATTTTTTTTGTTTTTTTAAAGAATCATAAGAAGAGTCACAACAAAATATATATATATATATACATATATATACAGTACAGACCAAAAGTTTGCACACACCTTCTCATTCAAAGAGTTTGAATTTGTATTATGGCAAGAAAAAAGCAGCTAAGTGAAGAAAAACGAGTGGCCATCATTACTTTAAGAAATGAAGGTCAGTCAGTCGAAAAATTGGGAAAACTTTGAAAGTATCCCCAAGTGCAGTCACAAAAACCATCAAGCGCTACAAAGAAACTGGCTCACATGCGAACCGCCCCAGGAAAGGAAGACCGAGAGTCACCTCTGCTGCGGAGGATAAGTTCATCCGAGTCACCAGCCTCAGAAATCGCAGGTTAACAGCAGCTCAGATCAGAGAGCAGGTCAATGCCACACAGAGTTCTAGCAGCAGACACATCTCTAGAACAACTGTTAAGAGGAGACTGTGTGAATCAGGCCTTCATGCTAGAATATCTGCTAGGAAACCACTGCTAAGGACAGGCAACAAGCAGAAGAGACGCGTTTGGGCTAAAGAACACAATAAAGAAAACTCTTTGAATGAGAAGGTGTTTCCAAACTTTTGGTCTGTACTGTATGTATATTTAAGTTGTGATTTCCTGTTATGTTTGCATTACATTATGGATCTTTATCATATTACAAATTTAATTTTATAGCCTACTTCCTGTTTGTTTTTGTGTTATGATGCTTATAAAAGAGGATTTACACTTACGTTCATCTTCAGAGTTTCCTGTTCCAGCAGTTCTGAAGTTTTCACACGTTTAAATCACGGGTTTATATTGACATGCTGTTGTTTCTTGCATAATTCACATAGACATGTATGGCAGAAACACTGCATACTTATATAACAATAATAAATGTATTTTTTTCCCTATTTGATAATGTGCTGTGGGTTATTTTAACGCCATTGCATAGTAAAGACAAATGGATGACATGACGTAGTGGTTGATTTGCAATCAAATGACTTTGTGGTACCAGTTCTATAACAAAAACATCATCAAGAATCCTGATCCCTTTTGATCTCCCCTCAACCAGAAGTGGTGGGTTCTTTCTCAGCAGCTTAATTTCTCCTCGAAAACTCCATTTTATCATGGCAAGCTTGAACAGAGCAAACAAGCTCAAAGGTCAGAGCTCAGAGCTTGATTAATTAAATTAAAATAATAATAAAAAACACAGCAAGCAATCAAGTCAAACATCATTAATCAAACAGCCATTACGCTTGTCCAAATGTTGGGGAGTTCTACATTCCCCAAATAATTTTTTTCTGCACATTACAGCATCATCTAATGTTGTCATATCCCCCAAATACACTGTATTAGTAATAAGCAGGGCAAAACACATGATGTATATATATATATATATATATATATATATATATATATACACTGTATATAGCCTAGTTTATTATGCTTATCTATACACATGCACATTCATGCAGTGATCTAATCAGTGAATCTCATGAGAACACACAATCCAAAAACAATCATGTAGGAGCAAGTCAGTTAATACTCACATCAATCATCAGTATAAAGAAAAAGACTGATCCCAGATGAGGTGGTTTGAGGATGTTAGACACTGCTGATCTCCTGGGAGTTTCCAGTTGATGACTCTCAAAAAAAAGACCTTTTTTTTGTCTTTAACTTTTCACTTGGGGACAGCGATCCCATCCACCTTAATGTTCGATGTTCTTTCTCCAGGTTATTCAATGTATTATATCCTTCCAGGCTAGCCATTTGTCTCTGACCTCCCATCAACAAGGCATTCTCCATCACAAGGAACTGTTACTAACACAGGTCCTAAAACACTCAAATCAACTTATGTGGTACCAACAGCTACACTTTAGCCAAAGTCACACACATAGATGAGATGTTTCTTCATCCTGATACTCGGTGTGAACATTAACTAACGCTGTATAATCTTGACCTGTATTTGCATAAAGTTTTAAATGTTCTTCTGCCACATGATTAGCTGATTAGATTCATGCACTGCATTAATGTCCAGGTCTACAGTTGTTCTTCATAAAGTGTATGGTGAGTATATAGAGCCTCTCCTTGAAACTGTGGCAAGTAACTGCAGGGTTCAGTGGTCTCCCTTACAGAAGCAGAGAAAGCTTTACCACTGACGGAGAGCAAAGTCGAAATGCTCCCGCGGCGACGGCAGTAGGGACGTCGAAGCCCGCTGGTTTGGTTACTGCAAAACAATCTTTTTCACCCCAGTCTCCATCCAGCTGAGTATCTTGCTTTGGAAGATGATGTTTTCTTGTTAGTACAGCCTACACAGAGCTTGATCCATCCTGTTCGTGTTTGGAACAATGCAACGTATTTTTGGTTGGGGAAAAGGAGATAGAAATAGATTCTGAAGAGGTATAATAAGTAGCATTGGAAAGGAAGCGAAAAAGGGAGACCTGTTTTATAGAGTCAACCTAATGTTTCTTGCAGAAAGTGAATAGGAATAATATTTTTTCTGTTTGTTTTCATGGTCCAAAAGTACTATTTTGTACCATTTACAACAAAAAATAACTTTTGCAAAACATGTGCGATTAGGGGAAGGGGCAGGCTTCCAGGGAATCAATGTGTTTTGGAGAGATCAGTCAGTCATGCCCAGAGGTGACAAGTATCAAAGTCACCTCATTTGTTGATGAAAAACTTGTACTTTTATTTCCTGCATTTTAAATTTTCTAACCTAAGCATACATGTTTACAGACATGACTGGCAGGTTGTTATGAAAGCACAGATTGGTTAATAACACACCAAAGCAACAGATCCCACCTACTTGGTCTCCAAGCTGCAGATCCTGGCTCTTTGGTCAAGCTTCTAAAATGGATGCGCTTGTTAAAGCAACAGTAGAAGTGATCTAACAAGCTAACATCATCCATCCCTCCATCCATCTAGGAACCTCTGTAGTCCAACTAGGGACCAATGCCAATGATGGCCATTGTATTTATTCCCATTTGTACAACAGTGATAGGACCTCCGGTCATCCTTCACATGCACATTCACACACTACGGGCAATTTGGGAATGCAAATTAGCCTATCTGCATGGTTTTGGACTGTGGGAGGAAACCGGAGAACCCGGAGGAAACCCACCAACTCCATGCTCACAGACCTGACATCACCGTGACACTAATATACTGTACAAAGAAGTTGTGGACTCTTACGTATTTGACTTTTTACATTTTTATTTTTATTTTTATGACAAGCTTATAATGTTTTGGTGCATCCTTTAACCTTATTGTATTCTGTTTGCTTGCACACAGTACATGGTAGCAACGGTAGCAGGTAGTTAATTTGCAGTAATTAAAGATGCTAACAAAGCTCCTTGCCATTCATTTAATTAACGTCGAATCTTGTTGCTATCATGGCATCATGTCCAGGGCCTCTTTTTTAACTTAATAATCTTTCAGTTATAATTGTCTCACCTTCTTTTGTAATAAAAAAGCACATTTCTCTGGGCTACGTTTCTTTATACAGTATATATCAAGACATATTACCAATCACCATTAGAAGTAGAAACCTTCATTTTTTTTTTTTTAACAAAGTTAATCAAAGATTTTTTTTACAATCTGAGAAGCCACATTGTTGTAATCTGGTTTTGTCTTTAGCCATACAATCCTCCAGTGCTTAGTTATTCCACATTCTAATAGCCTTTGTCTAAATGCCTACACGGTGTTCACTAATTTCTCTTCTGTCTATCGAGCCAGGTCTAAACCAACCAGTTTTCATGGTCCAAAAGTACTATTTTGTACCATTTACAACAAAAATAACTTTTGCAAAACATGTGCGATTTGGGAAAGGGGCAGGCTTCCAGGGAATCAATGTGTTAAACCAACCAGATATATTTTTGCAGAAAACAAATCATGTTATCAATGGTATCAAATTTAACAGTGTTAAAATACTTTAAAATATGTTTTGTGGCTTAGTGGTTAGCAGTGTCGCCTTGCACCTCCTGGGCCAGGGTTCAATTCCTGTTTCAGGTCTGTGTCCAGGGCATTTGCATGCTGTTCCCATGCTTGCCGGATTTCCTCCAGGTTCTCCTGTTTCCTCAAAAAGTGTAAAGACATTCAGACCAGTCTAACTGTTGTTACCAAAAAGCCCCCTAATGTATGAATGAACGTGTGAGTGTGTGCATATGTGCATGCTCTAAGTGTCTTGGAATAGGCTCTAGGCCTCCCACGACCCCGTATGCAGGATAAAGCTGTATACAGAGGTGTGAAGAGGGGAATGTCTATTATCGCCGCGCTCACCGCCGCGACAAAACGACAGCGGCCGAAATAAATCAGTCGCATTTCAAAGTAATTCGTGAAATGACCGCTAGGTGGCGCAAAGTGACATTTTCCGTCGTCTCGGTTTTAAAATATAATTAAGTCATAAAAAAGTCAAAGCAATATACTGTATCAAAGAAATACCACAGTGATGGTAATTTCCACATCTGTGTATTTTATACAACAAGCATGAAAAATCTGAATCAGCGCTATTGATATTTGCTGTACAATAATGAGTAAAACAAACAAACATTGAAGTTGAACATTAAAACAAGTACGCTACACTGTAAACCCTAATGCTCAAAGTAATTAAACACGTTGAGTACTGTTAACCTAAATAATTGAATGAGTAATAATTTTGAGTATTCAGAACTTTTTGGTATTTATGAGTTTGTAGAAATGACACTTTTCCAGTTAGCTGAACAAATTTGATATTTGATATGATGAGTGAGGTACTCAGTCAGACAGATCTCAAGAATAATCAGTTTGCTTTTGAATTACTTGTACTTTTGTACTTGCATTTGATTATAGAGTCATACTTTTATTTGTAGTGGCGTACACTACATTTACAGTACCTGTATTTTTACTTGAGTGTTGAGTTTACATATTTCTGCCAGCACTGGTCATTCAATATTTATGTGGTGATTGGTTCATACTTTTGGCTTATCTACTCTATTTTGATGGAAGCCATGGGAGTCAGGATACACTAATACTAAAGTGAAGTTGCAACTGTGCATTATGTCTGCATTATTATGTATAAGACCATTCCCTACAATGATACACTACAATTAATGGAAAAAAAATAACATTACAGAACAATATTTGCATGCCTGTAAAGACAGACCAGTTTTCAGATGGGGAAAAAAAATCAATAATATAGACTCCTGGGTTTTGCATGAAAATAGAAAGGATCGAGTGTGACGAAGTTACCAAAAGAACTCATATTCTCCAGCATGGTCAGTAAAACAGCTGTTTTATTTAGAATACTGCATAAGCAAGAACCATAACATGGTTTGATGATGAGCTCACTGAGAGCCCTAACCTCAGACAAATTGAGTACTTTTGGTATGAACTGGAAAGGAGATTGCGAGCCAGGCCTTCTCGTCCAAAATCATTGCCTGACCTCATAACTGCTCTACTGAATGAATGGGCACGCATTACAGAAACCACAGAAACACTTCAAAATCTTGTGGACAGCCTTCCAAGAAGAGTGGAAGCTCTTATAGCTGCAGAAGGGGTGCCAACTCCATGTTGAATTGTATGCATTTGGATCACATACTTTTGTATATACGAGAGAAGTGTCAGTATTCAGCTCTACGCTGTAAATCTACCACACGCATCTTCTCTTCTGGTCTCGAAGGTGCAACCCACACTAGTAATTATCTTCCCACTAATTAATAATTACCATACATATCCCTGTGCTGATGAGTAACCTTCAGATGCAAACTGGCAATTCTGCCCAACGTGCACTTGCCTCTCAGGTGAACAGATTTTCAACCTTTGTGGACCTTTGATAAAAAAGAAACAGAAATGAAGGTGATCAAAGACCACGAAAGTATCGAACACTAGAGCCTTGGATGAAATCAGTGTTTGTCATTTCTCATACAGCCTCATATCCTTGGTCAGGTTGATGCTATTGGGAGGATGAAATTGTAATCTATTTTTGGTCTACAATTACCGACCGTGGCGGTGGCTTTTGCTCATTTTCATTCCATTTGTGTGATAATACATGATTCATAATTTATGAAGGGACGTTCCTTTTGCCGTGTTGCAGATCAAGGGGCATGACAAAGCCTCAAAATCCCATTCTCTGCATACCCCTCCTTTATGCCATTTCAGCTCCCTGCCTTGGTTATTGCTTACACCCATCATCTCAAATACCACCACTCCACAACGTAGGAATGAGGCGGCTCAGAAGAACGATGCTCGCTTCGTGAGGAATTAGGAACCATTAGGCTGTGGCTCAGATGTGGTGGGGATTAAAAAGGCTCCGTGCCACACACGAGGCATTGAGCCACAAATTGTAGCAATTCAGATGAAGAGTGCCAAAGCCCAGGCCTTGTCATTGAACCAATGACAGGCCAGACTATGGCTCGCTTGACAAATTTTCCTGTTGAGAAATGATATTTGACAATCGTTAAGCCTTCAGGATTGCAGGGCGTTTTGGACTGCAACGTGAGCTAAAAAGGAGCCACCATGGCAGGATGTGTAGTTGCGAAATACTACCAACTTGGTTGGTGCTTTTCAACCTTTGTACACTGCTTAAGAATCCCCTTGGTCTTTGAGTGTCTACAATGTGGCTGATAAACATGACAACTATAATGACAATGAGATGACGATGAAAGCAGGCAGCTCACACATGCTTAATTAATGGAAAGAAAGAAGAGATAATTAGGCACATTGAGTGTGAAGGATTGGGCACGGAGATTTTCATTCATTGGAGATGTCTAAGCAGCTCAGGTGTTTATTCGCAGGTTATTAATCTTTTGCCTTGTGCTCATATTGAGGGTAAAGGCCATGAGTCTTTTTAGATATAGAATGCTTAGCTGCTGATAAGGTAAAGGATTGGGCCTGAAAGGATTTAATTATATTACAGATCAGTTTCATAGGTTGTTGTGATAGTTCTGCTTAAATCGTAAATACAGCAAGTAGAACGAGGTCATATCCTACGGTGAATATTTTCTGTTATCATTACTGAAATCTACAAGCATATGGGAGTTCCCTCTCGCTCATAATTCTATCTGACGAATAAATCGTGTATCACTTAATGTTGTGACATTAAGAAAAAAAATATTGCAATAATATCTATTGAAATTCCATAGCAGGTTGCTTGGTTACGTAACTGCATTTCAACATTTCTACTGCCAGGACTGTAATGATCAAGACTAATGCAATCATCGAGATTTATTTGGAATGATCAAATATTTCTGACGTTATTTGCTCTTACATTGCTGACAAACATCACAGTTAGCAGTAGGAATTCTAGTCATGTTCATTCATTCATTATTTCATGTCATTTATTCTTGAGTAACTAGTTTAAGTAGCTTGCGCTTGGTCCAATCCTGTCAAGACGGGATGTAAGGCATGAATTCTGTCCATACACATATTCGTACAGTAATTTGCACCATCTGCCTAAAGCATGCTTTGTGGAGGAGACTGGGGAAACTGGGGAACCTTGAGAAAACGACCTGTATATCCTACTGTGCAGCCCCATTTTGTTACTGTCATAAAAAAAAAAAAAAAAAAAAAGCGCTAAAGTCATATTGGATTACGCACTACTTGGAACTGTTTATCTTTCCTCTAGACGAACATAGATACTTCAAGCTACACAAGGTTGGTTACGATCATCGTTGCATTCGTCACTTGAAAAATCTTAATAACACAAGCACTGAAGTGGTTAGTACTGTCGCCTTGCGCCTCCAGGGTCCGGATTCGATTCCCGGCCAGGTTCCCGCCTCTGTGTGCATGTAGTTTGCATGTTCTCCCTGTGCATGGTGGGTTTCCTCCGGGTTTCCTCTCACAGTCAATGAGAAAGAAATGCAGTTTAGGCTAATTAGCGTTCCCAGATTGTGGCGCTACTGTATAGCATGTACAGTATAAACCATGTTTCAGGCCATAATCTCGCTGTATCTATCTATCTATCTATTTTTACCTTTAGCTACCACATTTTCTGATTGGCCATGCTCCCAGTACTCCACGGAAATGTTTCCATCTGCATACCTCGTACTCTTTCACTGCCCATGCGCATCATCCCTGCAGCGCTTCGTCCTTCACCGGCTGAAAATGTTCATCCACTAAGGGTCTGCGGGTTTTTCCCAATGGCTGTTATTTAAAAAATTAATGAGCTAAATATCTGTACTGACCTTTTCACGTGGCCAAGAAGTGTATAAGGATGCTTAAAAAGTGATCTTTCTAGCCATTGCATTTAGATTTCACAGTTTTGGGTGGGGGGGGGGGGGGCAGGTTTTCAGATTCTCTCTTCCAATTATACCTACAATTTGCTGCGTTTTTAGGTGTGCATGTCTTGAAGCTGATTAGCTCCCAGTGCTGGTCGTTTTAAATCTGCATTCAGTGAGTCTATCGGGCGACCCTTATTTTACATCTCGCATGGGCTTTCTCTATTTGCGAAGTCTTCACAACTCTCCTGGTAAAAGGAACAGGCCTGCGGCTTTACTGAGATTATTTTTGTTAGACCCCAGGATCAATTTTCCAACTGAAAGAATGACTCTGTGCAGATTTTGATATTTGTGAAGCTTGGTGCAGACTTCAAAAGTGAAGCAAGCCTTGAAGGCCTTTATTTCAAGATCTGGATGCCTTATGGACAATCCAAACAAATGTTTCCCATCCAGTTTGCGTAATACAGAGCAATTGCTGTTTGTTAATATTATCTTTCTATTTTGATGGGTTTTTTTTTTTTTTTTTGCTCCTGCATTTTTTCTAACACATGGGTAAATAGGAAATTTTGCTTCATGATGGCATGAAGGACTATTTTTGGTGTGCAATAAACTCCACAGAATCCTATTAACACAAGGACATTATTTACTGCAAGCAATCTTTTAGGTGGACCGCAGTGTTTTATGTCCCTTGTTGCTAAAGGACTCCATTACCTTTTTTATTGCTAACAATTTATGGACATTCCATAATGTTTCAGAATTGAGTTAATAATATGTAGTTTAATCAAAAATAATAGTGCTTATTGTTCAGTGGCATCAGAACAAATCATCAGACGAATGAAAAAAAAAAAAAAAAAGCATAATGGTGATTAGCGGCATAGCCAAATTGTGTGTCTTAATGGAAGCTTTAAGAGTAAAAGCGCTTCAATATCTGTGTATTACATGCAAATGTCTGGGACCATGCTTAATTACTAAAAGCTTCAGTCGCGTCAGGCGCCAATCATTGTACATTATACTTATACATCGTATTCATTTGGCAGATGCTTTTATCCAAAGTGACTTACAAGTGAGATGGGATGCGATCCCAATGCACAGATAAGCAGTTGAGAGCAGTTGAAATTGACCCATCTGCAGATCAAGTTGCATTTGTTGCTCTTGTAGGTACAGTATATTACTTCCTTTCTTTAAACTTTACTTGGGTACTTGACCTATAAGGCTACTAATACCAGATCTGTATAAACAAGACATACTTGCTTCAGATAAGGCTTGATAATGTGGTTTTATAAAGCTTTAAAAAAAAATTGCTTCTATTTGCAAAATGAAATATAATGATGAACTATACAAGCATATTGTGTACAAGTCAATCTTTTCAATGAAAGCAGTGAAAAAAAGGAAGGAATTTACCCCTGCTTGAAACCAAGATAACAGTTCTGGTAACACTAGTCATGAGTATAATGTTACAGCATTCGGCTCCTCATTAAAGATTTATTAATTTTTTATTGAGTACAGCCAGACCCAAACCACATCAGCAAGTCTGAATGGCATTACTGGAGAACTTCAGTCATGATTTAACCGATTGTGTAAATGAAAAACGTTGTTTAGACAGCATGACGATGCAGTGGGTAGCGCGGCCGCCTCACAGACGCACGTTGTCGACCTTGCCTGCATTGATTTCCTCCAAGTTCTCTGGATTTCCTCCCACCTCTCAGAAACATGGCAGGTCGATTGGCTATGCTGGTAGAAACGTGTATGTGCCTGGCAACAGACAAGTATAGATGTAATCCTGCTTCATAAAAGTGTTCTGTACTGGATCCAGCTCAAACAATAACCAGGATAAAACGGTTAATAAGAACACAGAATCTGCACAGCTTGTTATTTAAGTGGCTGATAGCGGCTTTCTGGAGTTCCTGGGATTCCTGTTCCAGAACTTCAACTCCTGCACCACCACTGCACTTTTCCTAATCTAATTTGCTCAACACCTTGCATCAGTAAAGAAACAGTGGCACTACAGAACAGGTCTGCTTTTTAACCAGACTACCAAATAGCCCTATTTGTCCTCGGTGAGATTTGCTTAGCATCAGATGACGAGACCATCTGACTTTAATCAGTTTACGTCCCTGCCTCTGAGTAGCCTCCAGCTGAGAGTCCAAGGGGGGAGTTGCTGTTTAAGACTTTATGCTGCAGGACTCCTGCTGCCAGCTCAATTATGCATCACCCAATTGAAATCCAGGGCGCCTTAGAAACCCTCTGCCAGGCTGATAGGACGTCCTTACATGGACTGGTTGTTGTAAGGCCTGGCATTCGGACAAACATATTGGAAATTCTTGATGTCACATGTCTTGTTTAAGTCGAGCGGGCGCCTTTTCGTTCCAACTTATTACACAATTATCAGGTCATGATGGCTGTAGCAAAATCCTTAACGCTTTCTGCCAGCCCATTTTGTAAAGGTCAGTGTTAAATCCGTTTAAATGAACAGGCATGGCATGATGATCTTTCTAATTCTTTAACTTTAAATAATAATAAAGGAAGGCAATAAAGTGGTCCAATCAAAGCTATCAATTTTTGATTTTTAACAAGTACAGAATATGTTCTGTTGATTGTTCAGTTTTATTCATTCTGCTATGCCTCAAGATCCGTACAGTAACTTCCCCATTTATGCTGAATATGTCGTCAGTCTTCAAGGACCGGACATCAGTTAATGGATAAATTAGTTTAATATCAGGATGGACTCGAATGCTTAAAATTCTCCGTGTAAGGATAAATTCGGATTCTTGTGCACAGCGGTGGAAGCACATCGGGGCATCCTTATATCCTTAATGAGTAATTCTGTTTGTTTGGTTGGATGGACATTCATTTTCTAGTGAGATAGAAAACGCTAAAACCTCCGAGCCATGTTGAATAAATGGCTTGCTATTAGACTATTGATATCCTCGCTGGCTCTTTTAATCAAATGACTTTGACATTGTGGGGAGGAGTAAAGGCAGAGAGCTTTTAAGAGAGAAATCACTTTCTGGACATCAATATGATACCGGGGTGAATGTTAAGTGTTTATTCTCATCCACGTCCAAGTGTTCTTAATTTAGATTAAAGTGTCTCACCCGTTGATTTTGCTGTTTAAGCTTGCGACGCTGGAATCCTGAGACAATCTCACGAGAAAAGAAAAGAGTAGAGGTGTCTATCAGAACTCCAATGTTGTGCAAGCAGACTGATTTTACTTTCATGAAGGAGCCAGCGAGCCAGTGGTCAGGCATGAAGCTTTCAGTGCAAAGAAAAACAGTCTTAACAGTTTAACAGCTTGTTCAGGGTCGTAGTTAAAATGCAGGCTTTTTTTTTTTTTACAGTCATGTTCAAAAGTTAGTACCCCCCCCCCCTCTTTTAATTCTACTGTAGGTTTTTTTTTTTTTTGGAAAAAATAATAAAATTCATCTCACCATAGTGGGTGCTAGCATTAGGCAAACACAAGCTCAGACGAACAACAACATATAAACTTTTCATGGAACTATTATTTATTTAAGAAAAATGAAGCCAAAAAGAAAACCAAAAGCATTTGCAATTTTAGGTACCCCTATGATTCAATACCTTGTAATAACTTGAAGGAATCATTTCCTTTATGACCCTCTTTTACATCATTTTGAAGGAATTTTGGCTCGTTCTTCAGTTCATTGAGGTTTTGGGGCATTTGCTTATGCGCAGCTCTCTTAAGGTCCCACCGTTTTAATTGGGTTGAGGTCTGGACTTGCGAAAACCTAGATTCTTTTGTTTTTCAGCCATTCTGGTGTAGATTTACTGGTGTGCTTTGGACCATTGTCCTGTTGTATGACCCAATTTTGACCAACCTTTAGCTGTCGGACAGATTGCCTGAAATTTGCCCTTTAGAATACTGTGATATGCAGAGCAGTTCATGGCCGACTTCAAGACTGCATGGTGCCCAGGTCCTGTGGCTGCAAAACAAGCCCACATCATCACCTCCTCACTGACGTGGGTGTTTATGCTGAAATGATCTGCTTGCTCATTAAGCTTGCTCCAACATCTCCATTTTGTTCTCATTTGTCCATAGGACATTGTTCCGGACGTCTTGTGGTTTGTTCAGATGTCATGGACTTTTTTACATTTAACATGCTCAGCAAGGCCTGTAGGGTCTGAGATGTAATTCTTGTGTTTTTCTATTTCTCTGAGCAAGGTCTGACCTTGGGGTGAATGTGCAGTGACATCCACTCCTGGGAAGATTGGCAACTGTCTTGAATGCTTTCCACTTGTGAATAATCTTTCTCGCTGTAAAGTGTTGAACTCCAAATTGTTTGGGAATGATTTTTATAACCCTTTGCAGATTGAGGTGCAGCAACCATTGCTTTCTCTAAGACTAACGCTAATGTCTTCCCCTCTTGGCATTGTGTTAACACAAAACTGAATGCTCCAGACCTGCAAATACAAAATCAAATAATCAAGAGCTGATGATTAGTACCTGGCTGCAACTCTTAAATCTTAAATCCAGTGGAAGCAGTAAGGGTGTACTTGTATTCAAGATTGCCTACGTTTTTTTTTTTTTCTTCTTGGATAAATTTTCCTTAAATAAATAATGGCACGGTAAAAAAAAAAAAATGCTGTATGTTGCATAAGACTTTTAATAATGAGATGGTTTTTATTGTTTTGACAAATCCCCATGTGTAAATGAAAGACAGGGTACTAACTTTTGGACATGACTGTATATATATATATATATATATCGATCTGCCAGAGCATTCTAACAACCCGCCTAATAATTTGTAACCCCCCCCCCCACCTTTGCCACAAAAATAACAATGCGCTATGTGTGTTCTGACACTTTTCTGCGGGAACCAGCATTAACCTTTTCAAAATGTGAACTATAGTAACTTTTGTGTTGGAAAAGGACAGGCCAGCCTTCACTTCCCACTCGCATCAGTGAGCCTTGTCCATGCATGACCCTGTTGCCAGTTTGCTAGTTTTCCTTCCTTGGACCACTTTTAGTAGGTCCTGACCACTGCAGCCCAGGGACATCCCAAAAGAGCTGCAGGTTTGCAGGAGTTGCTCTGACACATCACATCACCCATCAAAATTTGGTCCTTGTCACGGTAGCTACAGTTAGAAGATCTCGTTACAGTTGCACCTCGAAGTGGGTAGGATATATTCGGCCGCAATTGAACACTCTTTTCCCCCTGAAGCTGATGTCTTGGAAGCAGACAATCGTAAACATAAAGTTTTGAGCGACAATATATACTATACACACAACATTACATTCTGATTTAGGCTATTCCTATACCTACACCAAATACAGATAAACACATTCAGACATAGTGGCAGTTTAGCCTAGCCATTGAATAATATTACCATGTTTTTAAAAGGCAGATAACTCCATGTAAACCCAAGCAGATTCAGGAAGATTTGAAAGTTACTTGAAGTTACCCCAGAGGAAGTAACCTGACGTTATAGGATAGAATCAGAAACAATGGAGCTATAGGGCACCAACAATGCCCCCCATACTATGATAAAAGAGAGCTCATTAGGTGATGACCACGACCCTCCTCAAAAGAAAAGCATGAATAGGTAATGAATAGGTAATTCTATTTGAAACCATATTTATAGTAATTATAGGAAATTCCAATACAAAAGTATGCAGACAGGCTTTCCAACAATAGAAGCCTGCAAAAAAAAAAAAAAGAAAAAAAAATCCACTCAATCACTAAACACAAGAAGCTATTTATTTTATTCTGTGCTGATCGCCAAGCATCATAGCACATACCCAGTAACTCACAGTAATGGGGCATTTAATGTCACCTTTTTATTCTTTCCTTCAGCAACTCCTTTTTCCTGAAAAGTAATGATCATGCAGGCAGCGAGTCCAGACCGGTAAAGGATAGAAATTACTGCCGGAATAGATGGACTACTTGACAGGTTGACCAAGCCGAGACAAATGGCAGCACAGCGATTTGGTGAGCAACGGAGAAAAGAGAGGGCTTGCTCAAGGTAGAGCTTCCTCATCATTCAATGCCTGATTCTCCAGTGGCTCATGCAGAGAAGGATCAGGCCACAAGTGTGGCTGTAGAAAAGGTGTCAGGATGACATTATGCCTTAAATGTCGCGCGGTAACCTTGAGTGGCATTCGGAGGGTGAACACACATACCTTCTGTGCCTGCTGTCTCCCCACCCCAACTGGCATGCTGAGCGTGGGGCATGTCAAGATGCAATGCGCCTCAAACCATGATCTCTCACTTGTTTGCACTGAATGATATAAACATGGATTTCGTTTGGACGATTTGCTTAGGTTAATAACTAATAATAATAACAGTTTAAACTGAGATGCCAGATTTTTGCATCTCTTAAAAATTCACAAAACTTAAACTTTTATCCAAAGACAATAAAGTACTGTAGATAGTTCATATTGATTTAACTCTAACTTATACCCATAACTACTTGCTACTCTACTGTAGATCTTGAAAGAGTTTAATTAATTAATTTTAAGGGATAGTTCTTTCTCTTTTTTTTTTTTTTTGGTCTGACTTAAATCAAAATTGGGTGCATATACAATATGTCTTGTTCATTATACGTTTCCAACATTTAAGTAAAACGTAGGTAATCAGGGCCAAATTCCACAACCCTTGTGAAATGAAAAAAAAAAATAAAAATGTGTTTCAAAGTTCAACTGAGACTCGAATCAGGCTTCCGCAGTCCCACTGAGCCAAATCAAGTTGGTATCTTTCAAAGTTGAATTGTATTTAGTACAAATGTAACTTTCTTGGTTGTGTAATCATTTCCTGATTACTTATACTGTAGTCTTGTCCCTGGTGATACCTCACCAAATTTAAGCAAATTGTAAAATATTTCGGTTCCTCTTATGCTTAAGCAATTAGCAAACAAATCCTCGTAAGCTAAGATTTGATCATGTCATACTCAATTATTTGTGTGGAATGACTGACTATGGATACCACCTCAAGGAAGTAAAAACAATAATTAAAAAACAATAAATTACAAAAATTGTGTTGTTGTTGTTGTTGAGGTGGTGCTACATTAGAAATTCAACACAGTCTAACATGGTGACCGAATGGAAAACTGGCCAGTGTTGAGTGAAAGATAGAATGGGTGATGTCTAGTATTCATTTTGTCGACGAAAATATTCATCGACGACCATTTTTCAGGTGACTAAGACGAGATATCTAAAAATAAAATATAAAAATATATATAAATGAACAGTGACGAAATCTTTATTGACTAAAATTTGGTTTAAAAAAAAAAAAAAAAACGAATAAAATATCTGTCTTTATTTTCGTCAACATTTAATTTTTGTCCCAATCCGCTCGCTGTGATACGGTGTTCCTTCATTATGGCACGAGCAGCAGGGTTTCCCGGGTCACGGTGTGTGGCATATCAGGAGTAGTTTGCGCGTGCAGTAATGCTACGGCATGTTACAAGCTCAGTCGTCTTTAACTCTTCGTCATCACAGCAGTATTACTCAGGTGAAAGAGAAGAGACGATATTTTGGCCCATTTTCTTCTAATTGAACCGACGAAAAAAAGTTGATGTGTAGTAATATCGAAGGGGAAACAGTGGGGGCACACAATTGTTGGGAAAAATACCACAAACCTGAAGAAGCACATCAAGGCATAACATAAAAATCACCCAGTTTAACGGCCTCTTTGTGGTAATTATGTTACCACATGTTAACATAAGTATGTTGTGAGGGATGTTATTTTATTTTATTGTTAATCCATTGTCAAACTCATCAAGCCACTAGGTTAGCAAATGATTGTGACCCATAGGAGCTATTCCTACAACAGTCCAAGTGTGTAAATTCATAAAAAGAGTTTAAAAACATTGTATTATCCATACTGCTCTTATTCTTATCTAGCTAAAATATGGACATGCAGCAGTTGTTGTGATGGTTAAAAATGATATAATTAGCTGAAAACATCAAATGAAATGATAATTATTTTGTGAAAAACCTTTAAAAAATGGTTTTGGCTGGACTAGATTGACTGTATATCTACTGTAGTTCAACTAGACTAAACTAGACTAAAATACTTATAGGTTCCTCTGACTAAAACTAAACAAAAATTGGATAAGATTGACTCAATATGATAAAAACTAACAGGGGCATTTATAACAGGGGCCAGGACGAAGACTAAGACTAACATTGAAAATGGCTGACAAGATGAACACTAGTGATGTCAAAGCCAAGGCAAACTTAAAAGAAAACCTATTTCAGTCTGTAAGTGACTTCAGATTGCAGATGAGGGTTCACCTTCCAATGGACCAACAAAAACCCTAAAAAAGATACTGTACACTATAGCGCATCATCAACTAGACCTTGAATTTGCTACACTGATAGCACAATACAGTTGAGAATTTGACTTGAAAATTGCTGTTCAGCGGTCTCTATTGGGATCTGGATGCGCATAGAGACATATCCCGGAAAAACTGTAATTGCAGCCAAAGGTGGTTCTATTATGTACTGACCCAAGGGGTAAATACTGTGAATACTTATTCAACCAACATGTCTGCCTCTTTTTGTTTAAATACCCTTGCTGTCAAAAAATGCACCTTCAAATGTTAGTAGGTGAATACTTATGCAAGGCACAGTATATCCCTTCGTCCCTTAGTATCGGCAAATGTGTCAACCCTTATTTCGAGATTATGAAGGCAGGGAATTGATTTGAGGTTGGAAAAAAATATCGCAGTATTCCTTTAACATGACCCTATTTCCTACTTCTGATCGTGATTATTATTCATGAAATCACAGCATGTGCATTTGTCCATGGGATTAAGCGAGGGCTGACAGACATGCTAAAAAATTACATCGGTGGCAGGTTGTCTGAAGCTCTCGCCGAAATGAAATAATCTCGTCTGCATCATGCAATGGCCCACTTCACTGCCAGATTAAGGCTGATCTAGTGACAATAAGCCCTTCCCTCATATTAGTTATTCTTTATATTTGTACAAGGGATCTAATATCTCAAACCTTATTCAGAAGACTTTCTTTGCTTCCAAATGTTAATTGCTGGATTAACAAAAGGAACGGACTTGCAAGGAAAATACCTTCCAACGTAAGATCAATGGTGGCAGAATTTCAAGTTTTTGCTGAGCAGCAAAGAAACACTGGCTTTCTCGACAGAACTCTTTGTGCACAAATAGTCCTCTGAGGACTTCACAGGGGCTTTTTTCATGTTCACCTACAGGTGTCTTGTTTCAAGGTTGTACTATCTGACAGATTCCAAAAAGTATCAATGGACAAACCAGCATCAGTGAAAAATCCGTCCCTATGCAACAATGTTGAACTTTTTGAAACAAAATTCAGCCCTAGGCATACAGTCCTATCCCAATAAAAAATAGGTTAAGAGTAGGGATGGGCATCAGCAGTCACGTCCCGATACGGTTTGATGGGGATGTCTGTGCCGATTTGATTAAAATTACGATTCTATTAGTTAATTTTTCTCCAATTTTGTACAATTTCAACCTTTAAGATGTTTAATTATGCATTAATTTCATCCTTATAACAAGTATTTATTTATTTATTTATTTATTTATTTATTTATTTATGAGTTTCACATTAAACTTAAAATTAAATGAAAGCAAATTTATGTAAATACAATCACTGGCAATTATGAAAACAAGGGAAAACAAGGGGAAAAAAAAAACTCGTTGGTGGCAGCAGTGGTGGTGGGATGGTGGTTTCAAGGGTGTTTCATCATGGTAGAATGTCTCCTCTCATAACCATTACACAAACCACTAAACATGTTCTTGTAAAGTCAGCTAAAGAGGAGAGTTACCGTGACATGTGACAAGTGACATGTTGTGAAGTGCCTGTCTTCAAAAAGCCCTAAAGTTGTAACTCATAGCCATAGAATGGAGGTATATTATTGAAGAAGTCTCTTTGGACCATGTTCCTATTATGCTCCCTCAGAAACATGACGTGAGTAATGCCATCAGAAGACATTTATTCAGCCAAGATGAAACCGACCCATATTTCTTGCGTAGTATAAGCTCAGACAAATGAAGAAATACACAGTATACTACTATATGTTCTGCTTTTAGACATTCACCTGCCTAGTTACTGTAGATTTGCACTGTAGCTTTGGGGACAATGTTGGTAACAAATTTGAGGAGTTCTCTGTAATTTTTCGAAGTATACGAGGTCTATCCGTCCGAGGTCTGGCCGTACGGCGCAACATCAAAGTCTATTCAGATGATGTGAGTGTGGCACAAGCGCTTCAAAGATGGTTGCGAATCTATTGAAAGTGATCCACATTCTGGAAAAAACCTTCAACAAGACTCAACAACTAAGAATTTTTACCGCGTATATACTACACATGTACAGGCTGCAATCAACTAGAAGCGTACTGTAAGCATTTGGGGTTTATTACAGTACATGCAATGCAATCATTACATGGCTGGATAATTTCTCTACAGACCTCATATGTCTAGAATGTCCTCTAAAACAATATTTGCTCAACAATATATTGGTACGGTACTTGGCAGTCCCATAAAAGAATAGAATACATTTCTATTTATATTATACATCTAATTGAAAATATATAAGTAGATGCTCACCCAAAGCACAAAGTCCTTATTCTTGATATGTTTTATGTTCCATCAAAATACTGTTCACCACTTTTTGCATGATCAGCAGATAGAAGGTGATGCTCTATTGATTTACTTGCCTTTCTAGGCCTGTTTTAGATCCATAGAGTTATTATTGCACCCAGTGTTTCAAAATGGGAACTGCAACAAGCACTAATAAAAGGGAAGGAGACATGCTGGCTCATGCTTGCTCCAAGCACATTTTCAGCTCAGCAAGCATGACAATGTACAGTATAACCAATGTGTACTGTATAATCTTGTATTATCAGAGTACAACAAAAATGTGCAAATGCATTCCAACAGAAAAAGCAGGACGTGTAAAGTGTAGAAGTTCTGTTTATGGTATAAAAATAAAACGTTTCTATTGAAAGATACACTCACTGGCCACTTCAGTAGTTACACTTATCACTTAAATATCTAATCAGCCAATCACATGGCAACAGCTAAATGCATTTTGCCATGTATACAGTACAGTACAGGCCTAAAGAATGGGGAAGAACAGATTGAAGTGATTGAAGTGCCTTTGAACATGGCATGATTGTTGGTGCTGGACAGGCAGGTCTGAGTATAAGAGAAAATGCTGATCTGCTAGGATTTTCACACCAAACCATCTCTAGGGTTTACAGAGAATGGTCTGAAAAAGAGAATTCAGTGAGTGGCTGTTCTCTGGGCAAAAAAAATGCCTTGTTGTCTGAGGTCAGAGGAGAATGGCCAGACTGGTTGAAGCTGATAGAAAGGCAACAGTAACTCAAATAACATCTCTTGTTACAACTGAGGTATGCTGAAGAGCATCTCTGAATGCACAACGTGTCGAACCTTGCCGCAGATGGGCTACAGCAGAAAACGACTATACTGTTTGCCACTAAGTCTATGATTCGCATGGCCTCACCAAAATTGGACAATAAAAGATTGCGGGGAAAAAAAATGGTCCAAATTTCTGCTGCAGTATTCTGATGATAGCCCAGAGCTCCATGTGAAAACTACAGATATGCCAACATGTGTTGGTTGGTTGACCATATTTTGGCGATTTTGGTTAGTAACTGGCTAGATTAACGTTTAGTAATACTAGCTCTAAGGATGAGACGCAGACATTCAAATCAGTAAGGGATAAGGTTATACGAGGACAGCAATGGCTTTACGTTATGCAGACTAGCAGAAATGTATGGTCTACTCCAGTGTTCCTTGTCTCTAGGGCATCTTTTTGATGGGTGCATCGGCCCAACCCAGCCCAGCACATTTCTCGCTTTTTCTTTCTCTATTGAGTCTCTGATCTATCCCCCTAATACATCTCCCTTCCTCCCTCAGTCTCTCTCATCACTCCCTCCTCCTCCTCCTCCTCCTCTTGTTTGTCAGGAGATCCATTTATAGATCTTCCTCGCACCTCTTCACAGTTATCCACCCTGCATGAGGGAAAAGTCGCAGTACTCTCCGGTTAGACACCATCGTCTTCCATCAAAGCATGAATAATCTGAAACAATTGCCTCACCAAGGTACACTCCAGGCTTGAAATTGTCTCTCAATTGTTTTATAGAACAAAGCTGACAATGTGAGCAAAAAAAAAAAAAAAAAAGAGGGAGAAAAAAAGCTCATGTACTTCACAGACAACAATGTATTCCCTGCCAAAAGTGTAATGGGTAGTTGACACGTATTATGGAGATGAGGAATTCGGTCCCGTGAGCACTTTTAGCAAAGTTCACTTTTTCTTCTTGTGCATTTTGTGGAATAAGAATGAACTTAAACATTTAGCACATCTGTGTCTGAATACATCTTGGGAGTCGTGTATTAGCTTTGCCTTTGGTTTATCTTTGCCAGGCAGGTTTGCTTTTCCTTTGTCAACTAGTCCCAGCGTATGACTGTGGTAATATTATTATTATTATTATTATTATTATTATTATTATTATTATTATTATTATTATTTTATTTTTATTATTTTATTATTATTATTATTATTTCATTATTATTATTATTATTATTATTATTATTATTTATTATTATTATTATTATTATTATTATTATTATTATCCGTGGTTGTTGTTAAATCAGCAAGAGTGCTGGTTTAATTTCCTCTCTAAAATTTCTACTGAAAAGAAGTCGTGTTGAGGGATTGCCCAAAACAAGCCAGACACATGGCAGGTTTAAATGTAAGAGGCAATCTACAAATAAGTGCACATATAGCACCACTTTACCACGTTATTCACTTTCAATACAATTATAGGACAGGAGCTCAGCAATTCGCCAGGCAATAATGTAATGATTAATAACTTACGGTGCACTATAGGTGCTTATTCAGCAGTGCTCAGTGTACAATGTAATGAAACCAAAGATAGGACGTGATGATCTATACAACCCTATCACATTATGTAACATCTCCCTCCATCCCACACCCCATTATTTAGAAGAATCCGACTGAGGGCCTGCTTAAGAGCAGGATTAACGCATCTCATTTCGTGGTGTATTCAGTTTCTACTGCGTGACAATAGGGGTGAGTCAGAGGACATGTCGCACTTATCGACTGATATCATTTCGTGCATTTAATTAAACTTGATGAAATTATGTCTTGACTTTTTGATTGCAAGCTGTGGGGCACCAATTAGATCCGAATCACAAAGAATTAGTTAAACCTTTGAAGAAATCCTGTTTCACATGCTCTTTCCTTAAAGATAACAATCTATGCTTGGCTACTCTCATAAAGCTTGAGGCAAATGCTCAAGTTAGTTAAGTGGATGCTCATACTTAATTAGGTTATATTAGTATATTATTATTATAAGACCAAAATTGAAATGAGCATTGTGTCTTTAAAATTGTTATAGAGGTCTGTATATGTTTAGTGCTACAAATATTTGTAGAATCTATATATTATATATAATATATATATATATATAATATATTATAATATAATATAATATAATATAATATAATATAATATAATATTATATTATATGTATATATTATATTATATTATATTATATTATATTATATTATATTATATTATATTATATTATATTATATTATATTATATTATATTACCCTGATTTGGGCATTGTCTACAAGAGATTTATTATTATTATTATTATTATTTTTTTTAAACATTGGCAAAGGGTAGAATTTGTAATTTTGACTATGACAGTTTCCTTACCTCATCTACATCACTCGAGTTTACAATACATATAATTAGTTCTAACTAGCTATGGAAAATCACTAGATTTATTATTATTATTATTAGTAGTAGTAGTAGTATTAGTAGTAGTATTGGACTTTAAAAAAAAAAAAAAAAAACCTTTTTGGAAACATACAGTACATATTTGGTTTTCATTTGCTAAATGCTCAGCTGTAACATTATGCTGAAAAACATTAAGGCCAGTTATGTGACCCCTCAACGCATGACTTCACAAGATCTTTGGGAGTGTGCTGTGGTGTCTGGCACCAGGACGTTGGCAGCAGATCCTTTGTGTGTCGTGAGTTGTGTGGTGGGGTCTTCATTGATCAGACTTACTTGTCTAGCACATCCCAGGGGGGTCGATTGGATTGGGATCTGGGCAGTTTGGAGGTCAGGTCTATGGCCTTGGGATCTTAGCCTGCCAGACCCCGCACATGACAGGCTGTGGTGCACTGGGTGTTCTGATACCTTTCTATTTACAGTACCTCTGCACTGACTTTTTTCTTCTTTGGGTGCCTATGATCATGTCATCAGTTTGCGGCTATATAATTGGTAGTCAGTGTTACTGTTTTACTGTAATGTGGTGTTAATGTGATGGGTGATGGTATGGGTAGGTATGAAAAGTACTCATCTAATTTAAACCATCATGAGCCTGACAAGGCAGTTGCTAAGCACAAAGTTACTAAGTTACTTTGGTCTTTGTCCTGTAAGCTTAACTTGCTCACACCCACATTTAAGCAAAAACCTCATTCATCACCAAATATCATTTGAGACAATTCAGTTTTTTCCCCTCAGGGCACTTCACAGGAATTCTCCAGTTAATGTCAAAGGACACTGAGGATGTTATGGTGGGTTGTGTTTTTTTTTTTTTCATCTTTAATTTGCCACATAACTTTATCAGATTTATTTATTTATTTTTTTTTATAAGACTTTTGGTGCAACTCAACAAATTCGCACCAACCTGAGTGTGTAACGATTAGGTTGAAACCGAACAAAAGGGCATACCAAACATTTTCTATTTAGACTAAAAAACAGACATTATATCGAATGTCTTTTTTTATATATATATAATAAGGCTATTTTTTTTTCTTCCAGGAAAATAAATCAATACTCTCTTACAGACACTTTCAAAAAGAAATGTTTTTTTTTTTTGTTAAACCTCTAACCTGAGGTAAATTACTTAATAATGACTGAATCCTCCACTTATAACAACACATTCAAGTACCATCGAGATGGATGTTATCAAGCTGTGAAATAGCTATTTCAAGAAAAAGGAGAAATTCCAATAATCTTGGAAATAAAATGAAGGCTATTTTTAGGGGGGGAAGTCATTAGGCAACATTAATATGTTAAATCAAATAAAAATATGACTACAATGAGGGATTTGTTGTACGGAGACATGCCTGTTTGCCAGGTTCATCAGGTTCTTTAGGTTCCGAGTGGTCTTCCACCCAATCTCCATGTACCCAATCTTAGCTAAGCAAATGATGAATTTGCTTCGCAGCAGCTTCTGCGTGTGCTGCAACAAGCAAACAGAAAAGCTTAATTACAAAGCAGCCAATACTGAACAATCCACTCACCTGCACACAAAACTGCAATCAAGTTCAATCAAGAATTAATGCATGTGTCCCATGTGGACTGTGAGGTAATTAAACGGATGGATGGATGGATGGATGGATGGATGGATGGATGGATGGGTGGCGGGACGGCTGGAAGGACGGATCAATACATTGACATATATATATATAGCCAAACAGTTATCCAGACAAAGAAATAGTCAGACAGATAAGCAGAACGACAAGCAGACAACCAAATAGATAGATAGATAGATAGTATACATAATTCACTCAAATTAGTATAAAAAGTTGTGAATAATTTTGAGTGGTGTATAGTGATTATGCAAATGTATGGATGGGTGGCTATAGAGACATACAGTACACAGTATAGAGTCAGACAGAAAGACAGATAGATAGAGCAATCAATCCACGAGCCTTTATAGTTCTACTAGGGACTGTGGAGGCCAAAGGTGACCATTGTATTTATTCCCATTTGTTCGACCGTGGTAGGATCTCTGATCAATACTCACACGCACATTCACACACTACAGGCAATTTGGAAACTCCAATTAGCCTAATCTGCAATGTTTTGGGATTGTGGGAGGAAACCAGAGAACCTGATGGAAACCCACCAATCACGCTGTACTGTATGTACTGTACACAGACACGACACAAGAATCGAACACAAGGCCTGGAGGTGCAAGGCGTCAGTCCTATCAACTAAGCTAGACAGACAGCCTTTGTTATATATTAGATTGTAGATAGGTAGATAGATAGATAATCATTTATACATTTAAGTGGTCTTCAGTGTTCATAATTCCTTCAGATTTCTAAATGAAATCAAACTCAAGAAATCCAATCACGTTGTCGTCACTCACTTTAATTTATATGAATCTTTCATGAGACCAGGTTCTCCCAAGCTTTGATTTCAACTCTCAGGGCATCTTCAGTTTATTTCATGTACACATGTTTTCTTATCCTGATGGACTGCCCAAAATGCCATGACAGCCTGTAAAAATAATTGAAACATGCCTGTACTGTAGCTTTGGGCAAATAAACTTGACCTGAGTTTCAGAATGTAATCTCTTGTATAATATTTCATATCTGTTTATTCGCAGAAACTGTGCGTGGGTGGGTGTGAGTGGAGGGTGGATATAGGTACTCTTGCTCAAATCCTTGAGGTCTTTCTTAGATCCTTCCTCAGATAAATGTGTTTTCCCATCTACCCTATTTATACCTTCCCAAAGTTATTTTTTAAAAATGCATTTGGGAGTTTTCATCTCTTCATGGATCCACTAAGGCTGTCTGACTGCTAAGAGTCTATGTTGATCATTACGACATTCATGAGCATCTCATCTTGATAATTATACTTGACCTGATTTAACTAAATGCTACGTCCACCATGACATGCCCTATATATTTGATTGGTTAATTACCAAGCAAAGTTTTGTTTAATTAACTCTTTTAGAGTAATCAAGACAAAAAAAAAAAAAAAAACGAATTGTATTAAATTTGTCATTAAAACAACATCCTGATTAAATGTTTCAATGGCAGTGCATATCTATTTAATGCTAAAACCATATTCTTTCTCAGAAAACTATCAGCACAAAAACAAACAAAAAAAAAGTAAGAAAAATTATGTTTCCATTGCTAATTCAAATCTGTATTTTTTTTTTTTTGTGAGGTCCAAGCCAGACTTTATTTGTCATTCTGAAGGTCTCTGCTGTTTATTTCTTTAATCGGTGGTTTTAGGAGGTTTTAGGGAACACGGTTGCTAGGTGCTATAATTAGTGCATGACTTTAGCTTTGGGTGATATATAACCTTGGCCTGACTAGACAAAATGCAATCATGGCATTTTATGACATTTTCAAGATATGTCTGTCTACGATTAAAAACATGGCCTTTTCTCGTAGAAGCAGAAACATCATAGGGCAAGTGGGGAAAATTCATAGTGCACTTCTGTGAATACCTGCTGCGGTGATTAACAACTTAATTATCAATCGCTAAAAATAAATAAATGAATAAATGTTAAAAAAAAAAAAAACATTAGGGTGGCACGGTGGTGTAGTGGTTGGCACCGTCACCTTTCACCTCCAGGGTCCGGGTTCGATCCCCGGCCAGGCTCGATTCCTGTCTCTGTGTGCATGGAGTTTGCATGTTCTCCCTGTGCTTGGTCGGCTTCCACCGGGTACTCCGGTTTCCTCCCAAAGACATGTAGGTTAGGCTAATTGCCATTCCCAAATTGCCTGTAGTGTGTGTACAGTATGTGTGTGTGCCCTGCGATGGATTGGCACCCTGTCCAAGTCCCCCTAAGTCTCCTGGGATAGGCTCCAGGCTCCCTGCGACCCTGAATACAGGATTAAGCGGTAATGATGATGAGAGAGTGAGTAAAAGAACATTTTACATATAATGAGGGGCGTTCAAGTCAAACCAGGACTTTTGATTGTGTAGGATATCAGAACACAGTTATGAGAGATAAAACAAGCTTTATTAGTGGTGCTTGCGAAAGCGAAGCACTACTATTATAAACTCACAGGCTTATTAGTCCCTTTTTTTTTCTTCTTCCGTACAAAAGATTGGTGCGTAACTAGTCCCGCGCCGTTTGTCGTAGACCCATGAATGACGTGTCAAATCGTGCAGCTTGGTCGGGAATGGGGTGCTATGACTTTTCCCATAGACTTTACATTGAGACCCACATCAGCTATGACATCAGCTATATCCATGACTATGACTATGATGTCATGGCAAGCACCACTCACATTTTCTTCAGGAAACGTACCTCTCTAGTTCCTCTATCTAATCCCCTGCCGGTTGAGGTCGAGGCCAATATAATACAGCGGATGTGAGCCGTGACCCTATAACGTGCAAGTGGTGTTTGTGAATGGTTTGTATGCGTGTACCGTTCCCATAGACAGATGCATGTCTACCTCAAGTTGGCAACAAATCCGACAGTTTTCAAGGATCAGGTGTTTCCGATTGCTGAATGTTTACAGAAATTACTGAATTTATAAGAAAATTCAATACAAGTCCTGGTTTGACTCGAACACTGCATGAACTCATACATATAAAATTAGTTATTCTAGTCTGCAATGAAATGGAATCCTCATTAGGATGTGTACACACATAGTGTAAAAACACTATGCACAAAGCGCTTTAGTAAACTAAAACCCAATGCTTACTTTAGACAGCGTTCCACTGTTCTTACATAGTACATCTGTAATGCACCACTGATTATGTAGAATAGTTTGCCTTTTTTTTTTCTCCTTCACAAGCCACAACCTGTTGTTTTATTTGGTTGGTTTCTTCTGCTAGAACCATTTTTTCCCCCTTTCTCAAACCTGGCACAAGCACACCTGATTCAGCTAATTGCGGTATAGATGAGCATCTGCTTAATAAAATTAGCTGTGTTGGATCAGAGTTAGATCCAATATGTTGAGGTTGACGGCTCTCCAAATGGAGCGATTTTGCAAGCCTAATTTAAAAGATGAAATGTTGCTTAAAAAGGTTAAAGGACTTTATAAAACTTCCGCATTACTTGAGTCTATATTGGCTCAGTCAGACTCGGTATAAATAATTCCACCTCTAAAGTTCAGCTCTTTGAAACAGATAAGTTCTTTGCTCAGTCGATAGTGAACTCCAGGTCTTTTTTTGTTGTTGTGCTGAAAGAAAGAAAGAAAATCTTTATATTAAGTGCATAATCACTGGCTGACACTGAGCATACAGAGCATAAGTAGCAGACTCTTAATTTTATATTCATAAAGACTCTAATCTGAGGTGTTGTAAATTAGTGATTTTTTTAGGCTCATAAATCTAAATAAACTTCTCCTCTGCAGCAGAATTAAGTTTTGTTCTTGCTTTCTTAGGATGGTGTTTATGAGATACAGTTTCGTCATCAGTTTTCATTCATTTCCAGACCAGCAAACTGCCAAAACTTCCGCTTTTATAAAGGTCTGCACACATGCTGATGATCAGTGAATTAAGGGCTGTTGATTAGCAGCACCTGGTTGTTTTGTTTTGACTTTATTGATGTAAAAAAAAAAAAAAATTCTGCACGGGGAAAAAGGTTATATGTTTTAGTTTGCCTTTTTTTTTTTATTTGCCTAAAACTAAGACCTGCTACAATGAGATGATTTTTGTTATATGTGCAATGTAAGCATTGTTAACTTGGACTCTGTGTACTTTGTGAATCTCCTCCCGTACTTCAAAAACATTCTGTTTAGTTTGATTGCCGTGCAAAAAATGATCCGTGCTGTTTTTTTTTTTTCTTTTTTCTTTTTCTTGCATTATTCAAAGCAAAGTAACTTTAAGACAGAATGTTGCACTTTGTGCTTTGCAATTGCTTAGTTACAGAAGATGTGTGCACGCAAATTAGCAGTGCATGATTTTGGAGAAAACACACACCGTGTTTCGGGTAATTAGAATCTTTTTTTATTTTTTATTTTTTATCCAATGTCACTGACGTTTCGAGGAGAGCAGTGATGATTAGTGGGAGCAATTACAGCAGAGCTGAACAAATATTAACTGAACTCCCTTGCGTGCCTTTTTTATATTCATATAGTCATAAAGGAAAGGTGGTCATATACACGATGAGTGCTTTCTTTCTCCCCCATGCAGCAGTTTAAATCTTTCTGGAGATTTGCCTGTCATAGCGGAATGATTGTGTTGCCTGGTATGCTAGTTGATGCCTGTGCCGCACATACTGAATAATTGCGTGTGAATCTATACGTCTATGATTGCATAACTGAGGGAAAAGGTAATGCAGGGTAGAAAATTAATGAGCTGATCATTGTAATGTGGGTAAAATTATGCATTCTTTCTTATTTAAAAAAAAAAAAAAAACTCCCTAGTCTGTGGAAATCCATAAAGCCTGACAGAATATATCATATTCTAGAGTTTAAACGGTATAATTTTCTTTTTTGTTAAGAAGTCATTTAAAAAAAGTAGTCAACTGGTTATTTTAGTTTAAGGGGAAAAAAAGTACTATAAAATGTATTAAAATGTACATTGATTAACAACCACATGAATACTACAGATTACCTTCTTCAGCTCTAAAGGGTTATAAGTTAGCCATAGCAGGTCATGGACCCTGCTTGTTAAGGCAAATTTCTGATCAGCCAATCACATGCGTATGCATTTTTGCATTATAGCCACAGTTAGAACGAAATGCTGAAGTTCAAACCAAGCATGAGAATGAGGAAGAAAGCTGGTCTGGGTATTTCCGAAATTGCTGAATCTACTGGAACGTTCTCGGAATATCCAGTGAGCAGAAGTTCTCTGGGTCAAAATGGCCAGACTAGTACAAGCTGATAGACAGGCAACATTAACTCAAATAACATCTAGAGGTTTGCCAAAGAGCATCCCTGAATGCACAACATGTCGAACCTTGAAGCAGATGGGGCTACAGCAGCGTAAGCCCACACCGGGCATCATTCTTATCAGTGATGAACAGAAACCTGAGGCTACAATTTGCATGGGCTCACAAAAAATTGGACAATAAAAGATTGGAAAAATGCTTGATTTGATGAGTCTCGATTTTTGCTGCGACATTCATATGATACCATCAGAATGTGGTATAAACAAATGAGCATTGTTCAAATGCCACGGCCTGTATTAGTATTGTTGCTGACCCTAACCCTAACCCCAACCCTAACCCAAGTCCATCCCTTTATTACCACAGTATAACGCATCATGTCACAAAGCTAAAATAATCAGAAAATGGCAGAGTTGGAGGTAGCAGAGACTGACAAGGATGGATAGGATCAAGAATAAGTCTACAACCCATGTTAGATGTTTTGGAAATACCGTCAGAGAGGCCTGATTGAGGTGGTTTGGACACGTTGTACCTGAGGAGAGATCGTGAGCATATTGGTAGAAGGATGCTGAGGTTGGAACTGCCAAGCAGGAGGTCTATAGGAAGACCAAAGAAAAGATTTACAGTATGGATGCAGTGAAAGAGGACATGAAGTTAGTTGGTGTGAGAGAAGAGGATGCAGAGGATAGAGTTAGATGGAGGCGCTGTGGTGACCCCTGAAAGGGAACAGCAGGAAGACAAAGAAGAAGGTTTCTTGAACATGACAATGAGTTCACTGTACTCAAATGGCCTCCACAGTCACCAGATCTCAATCCAATAAAGCACGTTTGTGATGTGGTGGAACCGGAGATCCCAAATCTCCAGCAACCATGTGATGCTATCATATCAATATGGATCCATGTCTGTAAGGAATGTTACCAATACCTCGTTGAATCATAAAGAATTAAGGTAGTTCTGAAGGAAACCATGTGCTTAGTGAGGTGTACCTAATGAAGTGCCAAGTGAGTATATAATGTCCAAAGCAAAAATATCTACAGTAAATCAGTCCATCAAATGTGCAATATAATTAATCTCGGTTATATGACTCTGTGGGTGTACGAGTTCTTAAAATGCACTTGTGTTGTCGAATATGAAACTGAGAGTGGTAAATGGAAGTTCATTTCTGATCAGTTTTTCTGGTGGAGAAGATGCTACAGTATTTCCAGGGCAGCATCCGGAATTTTCCAGGCTGATACAGAGCTAGCCACAGTAGCTTCTGAAAATGATTGGTTTTTATAAGCTAGTATAGTTTGGTTTATACTGGATAGTCACATAGAACCCATGGCACAGAATGCTTGGTCAAGATGAAATTCACTATTTTATATTTATTTTTAAAAGACCTAAAAATGTGGGAGGAATTCCATTGGGAGTAAGAACTGCTGAGATTTAAAAATGATCATCCTATAGACCGCTATACCTCATGCAACATGTTAGAAAAGCTTTTCCCTGTGTAGTCTTACCTAATGTTGACAAAAAAAGGCTCTTGGCAGTATATAAGAACCTGACAACTAGGAAACTTTTGGGCTTCTGAGTGGTACGACGGACAAAGATTTGGACTATCACCATACTGTATATTACATATTAAAATCCTATGCTCTTTGGGGATGAGAGAGGAAATACAGTACTACCTAGCCTGTTATTCAGAACAACACTAGCCAATCATAGGCATCTGTGAGCTCATGCATGAAGAAGAAGGTAGACAGCAGTCTGTGTTACAGTTTGTCTTATTAGTAAAAGACATTCTGAATTGCCTCTGAAGTAGTGACGGGAAGTTTGAATCATTTAAGTGACTCGGTTCTTTGAATCTTGTTCATCAATATGGACGAATCTTTTTTTTGAGTCATATAGTTCATTTCATTCTTTTGATTAGAAATGAAATAAAATGTGACATTTTCAATAAACAGACCCACAATAACCATCTACATACACACGTTTTGGCTATGGTTCAATTAATGAAAATATTACATAGCAGCTAAGGACATATTATAAACAGAATGAGCAGCTCGCCATCATATCTTGTAGTCTGAGTCGTTCGTTCTCTTGAGTCTATTGCACTACATAGCGTCTATGGGATTCACGTGACAAAAGAATGAACGCCTTGAGACTAGAAGACTCCTTGAGAACCGTTCAATTCCTTTTCCTGTGTACTGCACTGCATAGCATCCATGGGAGTCACGTGACAAAAGAGCGAACGATTCGGACCGAAAAAGACTCAAAGGTAACCACTCATTTCTGTTTCCTGTACATAACCTACAGAGGTTTTGCGATGCTTTGCGTATGCGCGCCCAGTAGAAAATGAACAAAATCATGCATGAACAACCCATCACTACCCTGAACCATCCAGGTTGTTTTGTTCATGCCGAACACATGCTACAAAGCTGACTAGCTCCTAACAAAAGGCTGAATCCCAAATCCCAATCTAACATAATCAAGGGCTCTACTTGGTGTGTGGAGCAAGTTATTATACTCCCTACAGAGCACCAGTTATCCATTTTACACTATTTGAGATTCAAGCCTGGAACCTAGGAAGCGAAATGACAGTCTAAAGCAGAATAAGTGGAAATATAATGAGAACCTTACAAGATTTACAAGGGCATCCTTCCCCTCATGATTTATTCTCTTCACCATTTGGCTACATACTGTAGTAACCGCAAGAATTTATAACAACTTTTACTCCTGTTAACTATACTACTTGCCCTTCGCCAGTGTTTGTGATATTTGCTAGTCATTGTAGGATATGTTTTGGCAGAGCAAAGTAACTGGATACATAAACAAACAAATCATAATCTGTTGATAATAAATTGGCATTTGTCGAATCGTTCTATAAACGCAACATCACACACAAGAGCGTGCTGTTGTGCTGAATATTAGCACGGATGTGATATCTTTGTATATTCAGTAAAACATTGCTCAGTGTCATGTGATGCTGCTTAGTTATATGATAGTGGAGAGTAATAGCCAAAGTTGGGGAAAGAATTTAAGAAGAAGAAAAAAAAAAACAGTTCAGTATTTGGCATCAGCCTTTATAATAGTTTAAAGGTCATTTCTTTGGAAGCAGAATGAGATTCTGAAGACTTAATGGATAAAGGAGCTTTTATTTCTCTTACCTTCACATAATATCATTTCTCTAGCCTAACATCTTACGTGCTGGCAGAATCCAACACAGAATATTGGATAAATAGGAAATTCAGCCTATAATATCAAATCATTATGTCAAGAACTTGGATAATGCACAATTTAGAAAAATGCATTATTACATTATAATAAAGCTCAGTTTATATATGGATTTTTACAGTAGATGACTATATGGACCACATAGGTAATATAACACAGTAATAGAGCCATGACAATTCATTGGTGCTTATTAATGTAAGGGCAATTACAGACTCCTCCAAAATAGTGAGTTGGAGAAAGACCAGCAATATACTTAAACTAATCTACTTAAACATGATGTATTATTATGCTTATAAATAACAACATTTTGAATAAAAACAAAAGCAAGTTATATTTCCATGCAATATTTTCCACAGCTCTCAGTGGTGCTGGACTTAACACCAAGGTGGGAAGGAATGTTCGGGAACATAATAGGATTCATCTCATATAGTTCCAGAAATAGAGAATCACCAGGGAGACACTGGAATGAGAGGGGGAAAAAAGGCAAGTTAGCGATGTGATATGAACAGTTACATGAATAGTTTTTTTTTACTGAGTACTCAGTGAGAAACATGAAAAAATACCAAGCTGCAAAGCCCAAATGCAAATAAAATCAATGTTGGACACTAAAGAGACTCAGTTATGCCCTTGAAAGCTATCCAGTAATGGAATCATATATTGGTGTTATATTCCTAACCGTCTATACACTATCTAGACGTGGATTACACTAGACTTCAGCTGTAGACATCATTTTGTTCGTATATATTCTAGAAAAATCCTTTTTTTTTTTTTCATTTTACATCTTGACAACCACTTTGGAATCATTGGAGTAATGATAACAGTGCTATTTGGTCGCAAACAATAAGATTACATTATATCCAAAGTAAAGATCTCAGCATATTCCACACTCTATGGCATTTAAACATTAATGAGAAATGTTGCATACTCCCATAGTTACAGCAGCATAAAAGATATTTATTGAAGTGAATATTGCATTTGGCATATATTAGTTTAATCACAGCATTTTCTGCAGAAGAGATGAATGAAATCAGTGGAGTTTGAAGATATATTGGTTTAATGGCACTGTATAATTTGTAAACAGAAACTATTTACTGATTAGAACCATGTCATCAAATCAGTCAGGAGAAGAATAAGACCTATGAAGAAGATGCATTGTGTAATAAAACCGAAATTTGAAATCCAGTCATCCTGAATGTATTTAAATGCATGATGTCAAATCAGACTCTAGCGGTTATAAGGTGACCCTTGACAGGAAAAGCTCCAGAAGGGGACTAGACTGCAACGCTCAGCATGTGCCGCCTGTCACGTCACAGGCCACATGTTTACATGTCTCGTCCCGTGTTTTCATGTTCCGGTTGATTACGTACACACCTGAATTGTGTTAAGTTCGGTGGTTTACAGTTGTCTTTGTCTCACATCTGTTATGATTGCGTTATAGCTGCTTGAGGTACTGTCGTACTCATGTGCCTCTTATGTTTGTGCCTATGCTAATGCTAATGTTATGTTTGAGTTCGTAGTCATGGTTTTTGTAGGTTTGATGTCTGCACAATGTGTAAAAAGTAATTCCTGCACCTGAAGCCCTGCTATCCTTCATCTCTGACAGAATTTGAAACCCACAAGAGGATGAAACTTGGCTGCTAAGAGAAGCAGACCCCCTAGACCGTAATGCCAGTCTTTGGCTCAATCTGTTTCCTCCAGGTGTGGCTTATAGATATAGATATTCCAGCCCTGTATGACATTTGGTTCCCACTCTGGTGCCACTTCTCCTGGATGAACACTGGCAGATCTGAAGCCTAGTAAGAGAACATCTTAGATTCCTAAAGTTCTGGATGGTGCACTTATTGATGAAAGACACTTGAAGTAGTAAAAACTCACAGGTGAAATAAATATTCGTGGATAGACATGTGCTTCCCTTAAATAGTTTATTTTGTGGGACCATTGCGTCAGTCCAGATGGGTGGACTATAGAGCAATGCTGGTAAAGTAGACCAACTTCCTGGACCGGTCGCCCTGGCTACCTTCCCAGCTTTGCTTCAAGCACTGCTCCCTGTACAGGTCAGCATAGTGACCTCCATGGAACAACTCTCTAGCGCAAGGCACTGTGAATGTCAACCTGGAGATGTTTACAGCCCTTACACCCATCACAGCTTTCTGTGAAGGCCCAGCACCTTGTGGAGATCAACCTGGCAACGTTCACAGCTCCATTTGTATTTGGTGGGTAATTTGGCAAAACCTTTTCTTTGTAGAGGTAAGTGTGGTGACATCCCAAACAGACCAAGTGACAGTGGTCCAAGGTGCTGCCACCCATGTTGGCACCCTGCTAGGTTGGCCTCACCTTAGGTGGCCTCACCTTCCCTTAGCCCACTCAATATTATAGACCAAGGAGATGGTCTAATTTGCCACATTTGCAACACAGGTAGAAACCAGGTTCTTCCCTATGGTGTCAGCTGCTATAAAGCAATGCTAGGTTCAAATCAAATTCAAATTCAAATTCAAATTTTATTTGTCACATACACAGTCATACACAGTACGATATGCAGTGAAACATGCAGTGAAATGCTTATACGACCGCTCCGTGATCTTAAATAGTTTTACAAATGGAACCTATGAAACAAGATTCCATCAAAGTTATAAAAAAATATATATGTATATATAAAATCTGAAGTATAATGTAATGTAATATATTACAACTATAATCTGTGAAAAACTTGAGGTAGTATTTTAATGAGATGAGGCGGGTGTGAAAAGAAGTCCTTGAAGTGTGCAAATGTGCATATGTGCATATATGTGCAATGTGCATTGACATAATTGTCCGTTCTGTGTGTGCAAGAACGGACAGTCAGGCCCAGTCCCAGTCCCAGTCAGGCTCTTACTAGAGGTCAAAGAGGTGGCCTTTCTAGTCATGAGCCCATGCCATGTCCATGTGCGTTCTCAGTTGAAGTGCATATGCGGAAATAGTCCGGATTTGTGAATGATTGCGTGTGCCCAGCAATGTAGTATTCTTAATATGGATATTAGTGTTTGTAAACGAAATGAAATTAAATTAAATGAACGGTGTATTAGTTTATGTCTACAGAATAAGGAAGTAAGGTAATCAGTAAGAGAGCAACTGTACTTTTTTCTGTATTACCACATTATAAGAAACCTTAGTGCAATTTCTCTGACTGAATAAGTATGCTATTTGCAGATCATAAATATAATACAACTGCGTTGATCTGCATGTTGATTTACGGTGGTGAATGTAATAGTAGACACAAACCTGGTCATTTCCCAGAAACAAGATGCAGGGACTCTGATACTGTCATTGGAACCTTGCAGTAGGCATTTATCCCTGAGATGACGTAACTCGCCTTGGGAAGAAAGTGTCAGCTGAATGATATACAGTAATAATAAAGAAAAATCTAGTTGATTGCCTGCAGGAAGAGATTTGTGTCTGGTGTGTCTAATGGAAGACAGCTAACGGTCCATTGTGTTTTATTACAACCACATTGCTTTGCTGTGTGTAGCCCATATCATTAGCAGAGGGAAGTTAAAGCGGCAAACTGGCACCTCATGAGTCATCTACACCTGACTGTGCTGTTATTTTGCTCAACTCAAGGCTTTTCCATGAAGCTACTGAAATCCAGTGTTTCGTTAGAAATGAATTGCATTTGATGGAATTCGCGATTGTTATGCATGCATTGTGGGGCTATAAAATATGCAGGTGCTTAGGAAAGAAATTTAATAGCATGGTTTACTGTAGCTCCTGGTACGTAATTATAGTTGCCTGCAATACTGATTTTAATGTAAAATGTGTAGCAGTTGGTTTTGTGCAAAGATCTACTCATTCATGTGTGTAGTTATAAATCAGCAGTATTCTGCATAGCGAGGATGCGCTGAAGTGTTTTCGCATCCCAATATGCTGTGGTCCCCAGAGATATCTGGCTGGCTCTGGCTGCCTCCACATTGCTGTTTTTAGAGTTACTCCAATTTACCGCTTTTATTCTGGCCAAGAGAAAGCTGCACGTGTGCACGAAACACTCACCGCAGCCGCGCTTTGTTTGGGCTTTTTATTTTCTGTTTTATTTGGTGTTGTCACCATCAGTTGCTGAATATTTAATCGTGATTCATTTCAAATCTGCGCCATTAGATTGTCTGAAATCAATCTTATTATTGATAACTGCACAGTGTCAATTAAACCATGCATTATTAATGCTCAGATTACACAGTGGGTAATAAATTCAGATTGGGTAGCCTGTCATGTATATAGAACATGTCACTGGATACCGAAACACTGAGCCTGTGATAGTGTGCCAACCGTTTCTATTGCTATATAATGTGGATGTACACCTGCACAAATTGGAAGACAGCTGTATATTCCTTTACAATGTCATGATCCTGTGTATTTATGCAATAAATAGTGCAGTGAGACCTTCTGTAGCACCCACCCACACGTCTAAACAAAGGTGGCTAATGTAGACAAACTCTGATGTAGACAAAAAAGTATTTGCCCAAAAATGTACTCCATTTCAAGTAGAAGTACCACTTCATTGTTTATTATTTAAGTTAAAGTTCTAAGTACATGCTCTAAAATGTATTTTAAGTACGCATACTCAGGAGTTCAGAAACAGTTTTACTAACCTGTATAATGCAAGTCTATGCATTTAATTATGGCCATACTGCAAACATACAGAATGCAATATATAATGAAATTATAATGAATAATAAAATTAAAGGATGTGCTTTATAACCTTATAATTATAGGCCTGTTTAACAGGTTTGACACATGGGCAGCATCACGAACAGACATGAAGGGAGGTTTTAGAGAAAAAAAGGGGGTGGGGAGGATTTATGGTGGAGGTAGGACAGAAAGAATGTAGTCGTGTGCAGGTGCAGGTCTGTTGGCAGTGCCCAGCTGGTATGCGGGCACAGGCTGGCGAGCTATGGTGGCCCGCGTGGACAGCGGCTTTTTTTTTTTTATCTCCATGGGCACTCTTCTTCCCGCTGACCTGGCCAGCCGGCCCCTCTCAGCTCTCTACTGGGCGCGGCCTCAGGTGGGAGTCAGTTCTGACATCTGATAACTTGGCGGCTTTCCCGGCTGGGAACGTGGATGCGCAGCGGCCTTTTTTCTCTCTTCGCCGGCATGATCCCGAAGCCTGGCTCTACGTGGGAGCTCGTGCAGTGTTCATGTGGCTGTCCTTTACTCGGCAATCAAACGATGGCTTCCAGTTTCGCTCCCTGAGGTGATGTTAGATCGCCCTGCTCGCATGACACACTTCCGCATTTTAAGCATCCACTGCACGACTCTGCTCTGTGGCGCTTACAGTCTTGATGCTTGTGGGTCCAGACCAGACCAGACCCGAGCTCCACTCTCCATCCTGCTTTTATAATGCAGGAGAGAGGCCTGCTATCTGTTTGCATTTGCTGATTGCTCCGCAGCCAGGCCTGTTTCCAGCGGCCCCGCCCCTTTGCACACCTGCAGAAGTGGAGGCCGCCTACCTAGTGAGCCTACGGGGTGTGCAAGGAGCGACAACATATTGAGGCGTATAAAAAAAATAAAACAAAACCAAATGCATGCGTATGTTCAGTATGCTCAGTATGTTAGCTAGATCGCTTCTAATGTTACCTTGACAAGTCCACCTCTTCAAGATGATTGTTAGCTAAAAACATAATGAGTCTCTATTTTAAAAAAAATAAAAAATACTGAGTAGAAGTTAAAAGTATCACATGTAGAAAATACTCAAGGATAGAACATGTACATAAAAAATAGTATCAGTATTTATACTTAGTTACTTGCCACTTCTTCATCTAGCCAACCATTATCATGATGTCACAATGCTAACTGAAAAGATATCACCATTGGTAAATCTTTGATTACAGATAGCTAATGTTCATATATTCTAGCTCAGTATGTAAGTTTATGATTTTAATATACTCATTTGTATGAATTGATTGATAGTAAAAACACTATATTAGTATTATTATTTGACAACACACTTGACAAAAACCCTCGACTGGTAATCACCTTGTATACAGCACCTCAAAATGACACATCGTGCTGGTAACATCATGGTATATTGGCTCCTATAATGTCATGCTCGGCTTCTGTAATGTCAGCATAAAAATTTGCTCACATAAAAACCTAAATCATTTAATGTCAACAAAGAGCATGGACAAATATTTTTGCATCTATATTACTATACAGTATTTACAGTACAAAACTATCCATCCATGCATGCCATTATTGAGAACAATGGTTGGTTGCAATGACCTTTAACTTCACATCAGCAGTCATTAGTGTAGGAGATTATGATGCATAAATAATGCTACATTACTGAGGTTTGCTTTAATGACAGTGTGACAGAAGGTTGGGATGAACGTTTCTCCTTTTTTTTTTTTTTTTGACTCAGCTTATCATTTTAGATTTGCTTGCTTCTGAAAAAAAAAACATAGAAACTTAACTGTAACTACTGTATCACCTTCTCCATCACCTAACACTAACACATTTAAGATATTCAAAATTCACTTTGTTTCATTTTTTAAAATATTGCTTACTTTCTTTTTAATCAAAGATTTTCAATGGTATCTCAGACTTTTGTACCCCACTGGATGCCGTAAACGTTTCCCAAAAGCTGCTGAGAATGAACAGAATGAGAGAATAAAGCGAGGGATGTGATTTTCTTTTCTGAGATTGAAGGAAAGGAAGGCTACATTTGCCATCTGCAGGATTTGAAGAGTCCCAGTGCAATCACCTTCCCCACTGCACCACCTGGAAAGTTGTTATTTAAGGTGTAAAAACACTTTGTCTGTTGTTTACTGGTTTGTTGTTTGAGTCTGGTTATTTGTTAAATGTTTGCCAAAAAGCTGCACAGTAAATTGACAAAACCTATACCAATAATTCTCACATAACAGCATTACAGTATATTACATGCTATATACAGTATAAAACAATATAAACCATTTACTGTCGGCAAAAATTAGTGTGGTATTATTAGTGTTTTATTATTAGTGTGGTAATACCATATTACCACACTAATAGCTAAAGTTAAAACTAATAACCATATCTCACTCACTATCTATACCACGTAATCCTGTATTCAGGGTCATGGGGGGCCTGAGCCTATCCCAGGAGACTTAAGAAGGCACGAGGCGGGGTACGTCCTGCACGGAGTGCCAATCCATTGCAGGGCACACACACACATACATACATACACCCACTCACACACTACAGCCAATTTGGGAATGCCAATTAACCTAACCTACATTTCTTTGGACTATGGGAGGAAACCCACTAAGCACAGGGAGAACATGCACACAGAGACGGGAATCGAACCCGGACCCTGGAGGTGCAAGGCGACAGTGCTAACCACTACACCACCGTGCCGCCCATATCTCATATAAGTCAACTTATAGATACTAGAATATTACATGCCTGGCCACTTCATTCGACCGCCCTTGATTATGGTGGAGCTACAATCTGATGGGCCATTCACGTGTGAAAATGATTCCTCGCCCTAAAACAACCCCAGAATATAACACTGTCTCCAGAGGCTTGTACAATGGCCATGATGTGTGATGGACGGATCGCTTTAAGCACTTCCCTTCTTATACTGACACACACATTACTTTGGAATAGAGTCAATCTGAACTTTTTTACGTTGCGCCAAAGCCCAAGTTGGAACCTTTCTTCTCTGATTAGCCTCACTAAAAAGAGCATTTCCACATGAACGATGTGTAAACGCACTTACTTTTACAATTAAACATAACTGTGATTTCTACCGCCCATATTTTATGATGCAACTTCTCGAGCGTTTAAGTACCTTTTTTTAAATTCATTTATTTTTTTTATGCCAGGCAGTGAAATTACACTAGTATATTTTTGGACGGGTTAGACTAGCACATTAAAATAAACTAGTGTGCCTCATTTAAAATAGACATAACAGTGTATAAAATATTACTCCAAACGTACATTAGTATGCTTGCAGTAACTTGACGCATAATCTAACTGTTAGATCTGAGAACAGTGTGAATATGTTGAGATCGCTGTATATAAAATTACCAGGGTCTTTTGTCTCGGGAGAAAGGGCTGAACGATAGGAGATTTAAACCGACTACCGCTCGTCTTTGCATCTTATCTCATTGCTGTCTGAAATAAACTCCAGAGATAATAAGATCTCTTTTTAGAATTAGGTTTTTGGAAATGTACGATAAGGTTGTTGGTTCAAAAACTATCAAGATCTGAGGGATTTTCCCCACATATGGAAAAGGATAGTCATCTACTGTATATAATGATGACATCATGACTGTTACGGGCTTGGACGAGCAATCTAGGTAATGCTTCGACCTACTTCTTGGACTGAAAGAGTTATTACAATACGAATCACATAAAAAGAATGTCAGTTTTAGATAATAACCCACCAAAAATCACTGCTGCCTGCTGATGCTTTTCTTTACACTCTGTCTTATTTGAGCTGTACTCATGCAATTTATTCTCATTTAAATGACATTCTGAACAAAATTGAATTTTTTTTTTTATTATTCTGCTTTGCTGTCTTATTTGCTCTGCACAAGTTCTTTGTACAGTGTCAACTATTATACTAGTTCTGCTTGTTCATGGATTAAATAATTCTACCCATTCTAGATGAACACAAATTAAAAGCTTGAGAGAACAACTGGAGGTGTAGCTATTTTATGACAGTTCCTAATGTTTATTCATATGGTTATTATAAAAGATTGAATCAGTGCAGCTAATTATACAGTATTTTACCAAAGGGATTCACTCACCTCACCTGCCTTCAACATGCATATGAACTTGAGTAGCATCCAGTTATTAATCAATAGCGTTTAGTATGATGTTGGCCCATCCTTTGCAGCTAGAACAGCTTTAACTCATCTCAGCAGGCTTTCCACACGGTTTCGGATTTTTGACTATCCTTCCGGAACTGGAAGGGGCCGTCCCCAAACCGTTCCCACAAAGTTGGGAGGATGGAATTGTCCGAAATGTCAAGGTATGCTGAAGCATCTTTGACTGGAACTAAGGGGCCGAGCTCAAATCCTGAAAAACAACCCCACACCAGTTGCAACATTACTGCGCACCAGTGCACAAAGCAAGGCCCATTAGGGCATGGATGAGTGAGTTTGGTGTAAAAGAACTTGACTATGCAGAGAGTCCTGACCTTAACCAGACAGAACACCTTTGGGATGAATCTGGGCGGAGACCGCGAGCCAGGCCTTCTCGTCCTACATCAGTGTCGGACCTCACAAATACGCCTCTGGAAGAATGGTCAAAACTACCCACTATGGATTTAAAATGGGATGTTACTCAAGTATACATGTGAAGGCAGGCAAGAGAATAATATTGGCTATATATATATATATATATATATATATATATATATATATATATATATATATATATATAGCATGTGTGTGTGTGTGTAAAAGAACTGTTTCCACAATAATGACGGTAACAAAAGGTCACCAAAGATGTCATTAAAATTCCTCTATAGTTAACTGCCCCAGAAGTTGGTTTCATCATCAGTGGTCTCAAATGGAAAGCAAATCTTTTCCATTTTGTTTAATAAATCTATTAAGTGTCAATGTGCTGTGTGATATGCAAATGATGATGATTCAATGAAAATGCAAAGTAGCCCATAATGTCATCTAACCCATTTTTAAGCACGCATTAGCTACATTCCCATAAGTTCCGATAAGCGTCCAACAGCGCTTTATCGCTGAATTGCACGATTTAGATTTCAGCTGCTGTTAGTATTTTTTCGTTGTACAGTTGACTGATGTGTCAATGCTAAAAGCAGCACACATGCCCACTGTGAGATTTATCTTCTACACTTTCTATCAGAAAAATACCCCAAACCCCAGTCCAGGTGCGTGGTGTCATTCTAAAGTAATAGCCTACAAATATCCTTTAAGCGAGGGGCACAAGGCTTCCATGCCAAATCTGTTTTTAGACTTACATCCCAGAAGCACCATTTTAATAATGATTATTTAGTGCACTATCAGCAAAACACCATTAACTCAATTTAAAACTCTCTCCGGTGTACGAGCTTTTAATTTAACGGCCGAATCCAGTGTCTTTGGAACGTAACACTCCAGCCAAGCATTGTGTGGGAAGGTATCGTAGCAGACAAAATATATATATATGTATATAATACAGCATATGTCAACACGGCTGGGAATCATTTCATTAGAACTCATGCACTTGATAGCTATCGTATTTTTTTTTTTTTTAAAGGATTCATTTGGGGACCAATTTTTTGCAGGTGACATTATGAATGGTAAGTATTGTTCATTCTAGTGGCATAGGCTATGGTAACATTATAAACCACATTGTCACATATGTCATATTTGCGCGACCACTCATTCATTTCAATCAATGAATGCGTTTTTAAGAAGCATACTGTATGATTGAATTTTTGCTCTGAAGGACGGCAAGGAATTAATCTGCTGTGTTTGTTGAGTCCCAAAAGGATGCCTCACCTTAGCTGTTTTAGCAGCTGTTGCTTGCACTGCTATGAAATCCCCTGACTGTCAGTGATGATTGACATCAGCAAGCTCCCTACACATGTTCAGAGGCAAAAGGTCGCATGATTGTATAATACACATGTTCAGATATGTATCGATTTCTAAGAGCGCCTATGAAAGTGCTCCGGATCGGATCTGAAAACATTAGATTTCAGAAAGCAATAAAAAAATATATATATATAGATTAGGGTATAAAATAAGCATTGAGTGGCTTTTGCGGGTGGAGAGGTGGGATCGGGTACTAAACACTACAGCTTAGCAAAATCCTTCTATTATATACTGTCTCATATAGGCACAGAGTTTAAAAATGTAGCCCGTGTTAAAGTCAATTACTGGCAAGCAGATTACTCTGGTAAGAATTTCATGTTGATTAACAGTAACTCATTTGATCTCTGAATATATGAAAGACATAAAAAAAACACTATATTGTTGTTCCCCGGTGCACTATAATGGCTCATGAGTGAGCTATAATATAGTAATTTATCCTCTAATACCCTTTAAAGATACTGTAACAGGGATGACCTCTATATAAGTACGTACATGTGAAAATGACGTTTTACGTCTAGTAAAGTAGAAGCTGTAGGATAAAACATAAACACACACTTGCTGTTTCCAGATGGTGCACTTTAAGCATTTCTAACATCGCATATAGAAAAGTTGAATCATAATTAGCAAGAAAGGTAACATTGTAGCAAAAATCATATAGTGTCATTTTCTTTTTCACATCCAAGGTACAGTGGAACAATCAGCTAATATGCTTCATGGCTAGATAAAATCAGTCACACAATATGCTAACGAGAAAAACCTACTGTAGATGGCATGAAAAAGCTAGGTGGCACTGTCGTGGTTGGCACTGTACTATAGTCTCCAGGGTCCGGGTTCGATTCCCACCGCGGGGTCTGTGTGCATGGAGTTTGCATGTTCTCCCCGTGGGTTTCCTCCCATAGTCCAAAGACATGCAGATTAGGATAATCGGCAATTAGCACTAGATGGATGGATGGATGGATCTACAATGCAAGTTAGTTCAAATACTTAACCATATTACAACCAAATTCTTGGCTCTGAGTCTTTTTTATAAATCAGGTCTCACAATAGCTTTGGCTGTATTTTAAAGCAAAAGCTTTTGTTGCTGTGCTCATTGTAATATCGTATTGTTTTATGGTATTGTGTCTTCCCTTTTAAACAGGAAGAGACTCACAGTTCTATTTATTTATTTAGTGTGTGTGTGTGTGTGTGTAATTATGTAATTTTTTTATATAGTGAGAAGACATTTATTTTGCATTTTTGGAAAGAGCGTTCAGTGTCAGCCTGAGGTAATGTTTGTGTTTTAGCATGTATTAATTATAACGTAATAACATACGGTAAATCCTTACCAGAGTGGCAATTAACAAATTTGCATTGTAATCCCTATGGTTGCTGAAAAAATGTGATGGGATTAAAACCATTTATTGAAAATAAACCCATCACATTTTCCCATCATGTGCAAGTTTATACAGCATTCACAAAGCACGATCCAGCATACAAAGTATCATTTAGGTACAAAGTATGATACTTCATTTGACTGCATTTAGATTTGATTAAGGTTCACAATGCATGTGTGAGTCCAGACCCACTCTTTCGCAATTAGAGTTGGAAGATAAGCTCCATTGATGGGATATTCTGGACATTCTGACTTTGTTGCCTGATGTTGATTTTGCATTTTATTGCGACATGATGCTGTGCCGAGACCTGAGCAACTGAAGCAACTCCAGATCACAAAACTGCTTGCAGAAGCTTGTAACAGTGGGCACTATGCTTGATGGTGCACCACTTAGTGCGCTTCCCTTCTTACCATCATGTACCCATCACTCTGGAACAGGGCCAATCTGGACTCAGCAGACCACATGACTTTTTTTAAACCTTTGTTGAAAAACTCTCACTCATTCTCACTCACAAGGGCCTGGAGCCTATCCCAGGAGACTTAGGGCACAAGGCGGGACACACCCTGGACAGGGTGCCAATCCATCGCAGGGCACACACACACATTCACAATTGGAACGCCAATTAACCTAACCTACATGTCTTCGGACTGTGGGAGGAAACCGGAGTACCCGGAAGAAACCCCACCGAGCACGGGGAGAACATGCAAACTCCATGCACACAGAGACGGGAATCGAACCCAGACCCTGGAGGTGCAAGGTGACAGTGCTAACCACCACACCACCGTGCTGCCTGAAAAACTCTTATTTTAACTATTACTGTACACATACAGTAGCTCTGATTTGTACTGTCAGTTTTTTTTTTTTTTTTACAACGCAATTTCACCAAGATTTCGGTTAGTGGCGGTGATAATGTAGTTCAGCCGGGTAATCCTCTTTAGTTATTGTTCAGAAGATCAGAGGTTTGAGCTCCAAAGATTCAACTCAACTGTTGGCCCCTCGAGCAATGCCCTTAGCCCTGACTGCTACAGGGGTGCCGTACCATGGCTGTCACTGTGCAGTAATCCCAGCCTCCTATGTGAAGAAAAGAATTTCACTCTACTGTAATGTGCATGTGAAAAATAAAGTTTAAACTTAAGTGATCCCAGATCAAGGTCATTCAAAATAAATAAATAATAATAAAATAATAATAATAATAATAATAATAATAATAATAATAATAATTCTACACAAAGTTTAGGCACCGTACGGATGTTTCCTAACCCAATTCTGATCATTTCAGATCTCCTTAGTTGTTTCTCTTAGTTTGTTTGTTGCAGACCAATCATGTGACAGTGTCTTTGACAGAGTATGTTCCAACAAAGACACTAACAAGCTATTTCTGTCACTTAACTGCAACTTTGGCTTGGGTAAAATCAACTCAGCATGAATTATTTTAATGCTAGAGCATAAATGAATTGTGAGCCAAACGTGAGCAGATGGCTGCTGTGTCGCTTGAGGCTACTATGGCTACGGCAATAAAGGCTTTAAAAGAAATGTTCAGGTTCCACAGGTTTCCCTAATGTTTTACAGATACTACTGTATAGTTTACACTGTAAAACATACTATAAACATTTCCACTAATGGAAAGATGAGCGACGGACTAAAAAGAGTGAAGCATTTTGGGAAAGAAAAATAAAGAATAAAATAAAAAAAAAATAAATAAATAAATAAATAAATAAATAAATAATAATAATAAAATGCTTCCTACACTAGAAACACCTGGCCCCTACAGTATGTGTGTCTCTCTACTTGGCATGGATTGACTGATGAGAGGATGTGCTCCCTCTCACTCTCTCTGTATGAGTGTGTGTGTGTGTGTGTGTGTGTACGTGTGTGTGCATGGATGTGAGAGTCATAATTCAAAACAATCCAGCTGAGATGAAAGCCAGTATAGAGCGATCCTCAGGGGGGCCAGTGGTGCCTGAAGCAAAGGTCTCCTCCTCTCAGGGTGTAAGGATTTCCTTAGGCTGATTGCCGGCACAGAAATCTGGGACAGGGTCCGTTTCTCCTCTTATCAGTCTGAAGCAGTTGTGGTGAAAATGGTTTTGCTAGTGACTTTATCACTTTCGCAATATCTGTAATGTAGTGAGGACTCACATCTTCATACATCATGAAATTTGCAGCATATCAAGTGTCTGTGCTAGCAGTCTGATTGCTCTCCAGATTCAAGATGATTTGTTCGATAGCGCATTGCATTGCTGGTTTTCGGCTGAACGATTAACGAAGTGTCGCAAGATGTTTTATACACTCTCACACACTCGTGATCTGCAGTGTACTGCTGTACAGCGTCACAGGGCCCCGAGATGAGGTGCATCCTGGAAAGGGGGCCCAACCCATTGCAGGGCACACATGCACACACATTCACACATTATGGAGACTTTTTGAAACATCAATTAGCCTACTCTGCATGTCTTGGGACTGTGGGAGGAAACCGGAGTACCTTGCATGGAAGAATATGCAAACTCCAAGCACACTCAAGGGGAGGGGGCGGGGGGGGGGTTTACATTGGTACACATTAGTGTGTATACCTAGATGACATTACTCATACACTTGCATATACAGGGTGACCAATGGGAGTCAGATGTTTTTTTTTTAAGTACTATGTTTTTTTTACTAGTGTAGATTTTTTTAACTAAAAAAAATATATATATATTTTTACAAAAACAGAGGTCAAGACATGCCAGAGATGAACTTCCTGTTCTAAAAATGTCTGACTCTCATCGGTCACCCTGTGCATACTGACAAAAGGAAAAAAAAGAAAAGAAAAAAAACGCACCTTAATTTCTAAAAGGGACAGTACACCATCGCACATTATTTAACATCCAGAGGACAAAAGGACAGCTGATTCCCCTGAATCTATTCACCATATAGTGTGCGTTAGTGTCTAGATGAAGGACACGGGTACTGTAGGACTGCAGGACGTCCTCGAGACCACATAAACTAGAGACCTCTCTGTGACGTCTGCAGGACCTATTAAAACCAGACATCTTCAGGACCATTTCAGGAGCTATTGGGATCATCTTCAGGGTGTCTTTAGTCAGTAATTAGCACCATCTTTATTTTGGGAAGATGATTTAAAGACTGATTAAGAAGGCTTAAGTTTTTAAAGACCTTCCACAGATGACCCGAGGGCTAATCTGCATGCTCGCTGGGATATATTACGCTGTATAGGGATTTTGTATAGGGAGGTTAAAAAAAAGGTGCTACTTCCTGTAGTGTGGACTCAGATTCTTGTTCTTGGCAGACAGAAGTGTAACCTGATGTGGTCTTCCTGTCAGTATGACCAATGTACTCTTCCTTTTCTGACCTCATTAACAAGACGTTTCTTCCTACAGAACTGACACTCACTTGATATTTTTTTTAGACATTTATTTTCACCTTTCTTGCATCATTCATCAAACTTTAGAGACTGATCCAGGAGATCAGCAGTTTGTGAAATAGTCAAGCCAGCTCGTCTCACACCAATACCCATACCTTAGTCACATTCACAGAGATCACGCTGTGCTCATTAACCCAAAGCTCTTTAACTGGATATGCTCTGCAATGCTTGCTTGCTTGATTGATTGATTGATTGATTGATTGATTGATTGATTGATTGATCGATTGATTGATTGATTGCTTGATTGACTGATTTGCATTGCATCATTTTGCTACCTCATAAATAGCTAATGGAATAACTTCATAAATGGGCAGATGTACAGAAATCCAACAAGTATATATTATCTTTAAAAAAATGAATGGTATGGTAATGGTATAGTGGTTTAGTGGTCAGCATTGTGACCTCTTGTGACTTTGTAACAAGATTAGTGGTTTAGATCTCACCTCAGGTCTCTGGGGGTAGAGGTTGCATTTTCTTCCCATGCTTGGTGGGTTTCCTCCTGGTACCACTTTTATTAGTCTAGGCTGTGTGGCATTCCCAAATTGTCTATTATTGGGTATATTACTTTGTGTGCATTTGTGCCATGTGATAGTTTGGGACTCCTTTTGGGGTGCACACCACTTTGTGGGTTAGGCTTCATGCCCTCTGTGAATCTATACGTGATAAGTGGTATAGATGGTGGATGGATGGATTGCAGAAAGCTACAGGTATATTTCTTATATGGATTATATATGTCACATTAGTGGCACGGTGGCGTAGTGGTTAGCAATATTGCCGTGCACCTCCAGGGTCCAGGTTCGATTCCTGCCTTGGGGTCTGTGTGCGTAGAGTTTGCATGTTCTCTCATACTTAATGGATTTCATCCAGTTTTCTTCTTATATTCCAAAGACATGCAGATTAGGCTACTTGACTTTCCCAAGTTGCCCGTAGTGTGTGAATGGTGACTGGATACAATGGACACTACTGGCCTCTACAGTCCCTAGTTGGACTACTAGATGGAATGTAGGGAGTGTTGGTGATGTCACAACATGCAACAAACACATTGGTAATCTATGGCATGCACTCTGATAACATATGCACACCTCGAATCTATAGAATATGCGTGTAAGGATGCGTAATGCATTTCATGTTTTCATTGGAAACACATATTTAGGCAATTTGCAGTTTGTCGAAGCATGTCAATAAGGTTTAATATAAAAATGAAAAGTCTCCAAAAAATAATTGCGTTATGTTATTTCGTTATGATTCACTTAAAGGAACAGTCTACAGTACATCGAACATGTTGTCCACATTATTTATGTGCAACTTAATGTTCAGTGATAGTGTATCCTGGAACTGAAATACATCCAGCAGCTTGTGCATGCCTAATTTAAAGGATGTATTTACAACTGGAAATAGACCGATTGAGATCAAATGGAAAGCTGGATTTTTTTTTTTTTCCCCTCTGTGCAAAGAATGCAGTACATAAACCCGAGGCAACAATTAGAGACCTTCGAAAAAAGGCTTACTGCTCCAGCGAAATAAAATCTTAAGTAAAACAGTGTGCTGTTTTGGTAAAACGGAGGGAATTTCTTCTCTCTCTTTTTTGTTAAGAGACAAATGATCATCAGATGAAATGGAACTTTGGAATGTATTGCTTAGCGAGATGAACCTTTGGTTATTGCGAAATCACCTGGAGATGATTACTTACTTTGTATCATATCTGTCTTGGGGTTGTTTGTCTTCTAGATTCTCAACGGAAAGCTTAATATCTTAACGGCACACCTTCGGTCGCTAGAGAAAATAAAAATGCCCTGTCGGCACCAACCTTCATTACGATTTGTCATTGGTTTTAAAGAAACTATGCTTCTATGTACGGTATATGTACAACTCTCTCTCTCTCTCTCTCTCTCTCTCTTCTCTCTCTCTTTTAATGAGATAGAAGAAATGAAACCTCTGCCTACTAAGTAAGGCACCATTTGAAATCATTATCAGCTCCACATTCTTGTCCGTCCATTGGAGAACTAGAATGTATCTGTTAGACCTGAGGCTCAGTGAAATATAATCATCCCTAACAGGCCATCACTGATAAAAAAAAAATCTTTTCATCTTTTCTACTCTGGTGGATAACGCTCAGATGGGGCTCGGCAACTCCTTTCTATTAAGGGGAGACAATTAATGAAAGACGTTTTGACCCTAATTCCATTAACAGCTCTTCTCTTTCGCAGCACGGTAATATTTCTTTGTGATATTTGCCGAATGCATCCCGCGTCTAGCCAGACTGAATATATCCTGGAGCTCTCTTGCGGAAAGTGGGCAGATGTACTTGAACGAGCGTTCTGCGTAGGAGTGGAGTTTAATTGGACGAGCTACTAGCCATTGAGCCACTGTACTAAATGTGACTTTGAGTACTACTGACAGAAAAAGAGAGAGAAAGAGAAAGAGGGAGCGATTGTTGAGAGTTTGACGTTGTAGAACATCAGTAACAGGCTTCTCAGGCATGAGGAAAAAAAAAAGTTTTAGGCTAAATTAGATTGTTAATATTACCTTGTGAAATGCAAAATACTTTTTGTTTTATTATTATTATTTAGTATAAGATGAAATGTTGACATTTCAATTTATTATGTCTTTTAAGTTCAGTTTTAGTTTCTTTTTTATTCAGTTAATTAGGGAAACCATTTTTGTGGAAGAAAATAAACATGTATTTATTTGTTTCTTTGCCTCTTTACTTATTTACTGTATTTAGGGCCCCAGCATGTTGACAACAGCCCTTTAGGGCCCAAGCATTATGATCATAGAATTATGATTTCATAGTGTGTGAATGCTCTTCACAGGCGTGCCGGTGCCTTAAACTTAGAAAAAAAAGTGGGTAATAACATTGTGGCTAAGAGTGACATCATATTGAGTAACATCATAGCATGGTCCTTTCTTTTTCATCATGCGGGGCTTTCAGGAAGTCTTAAACATAAAATTCCCCTTTTTGTAAAATTATGTCATAAATGGTATTGGTATGTCCCCTTTAAATGCATTTGACCATTGTCTTTCTGGTGCGCCACTTTGGCGATGGCACAAGTGCTTGGGCACGATCATCGCTGCGTGCAACTATATTTATTTATTTATTTATTTATTAATATTTTTTAGATTTATCATATATGTAAGCCGTCACATCCAATCAGGTATTCAGGTATAAGTTTCAATTTGGGTTATTTGAGTTATGTCTATTGTTGGATTCCTGGTTCAATAAGCTACATCTTGATCCCAAGTTTATTACTGTATAATGTCCGGTTGCTGAGATATGGCGAGTGTGAATTTGCTTAAGAGAAGGGCCATAAAAGAAAAAGAAACATTTAAATTCTATTTTTTTTTTAGAATATTTACATGAGGATTCTATGACATAGAAAGAAAGAGAGAACCATCAGCCTCATTTTTGACACCAGGATTTCACAGCTACCCTTAAAAAATAACTTCCTAGCAATAGGGAAAAAAAAGAAATGCATGTTTTTTTTTTTTTTTTTCCACAGCTTGACTAACCATCTTGAATACTGTTCATTAATGTGCTTTACAACAGCGTTTAGGATTAAAACCGTCTAAATTCTGTTAAAGGATCAGGAAGATAAAGTATTTATCAACCAAAATTGAAGATTTGATATGTTTCACCCATTGAACACTATTATTGTGCAAAAATAACCTGTGCGACTTAATACTTGACCTGATATGACAGGTCACATATATGATGGACAGATTATTATAGAATTAAAGGAATATTATTATTATTAAAGGGATAGGCATGGGGATGTTGCATCTGCAGAAGACGAGATAAGGGTGTACTGTAGATCTACTATCTCGATCACAGGAGAGTCAAAGACTTCTCCAGCACATCCCAAATACTTCTAATGGGGTTAAGGTGAGGACAGGACTGTTGTGGTCAGTTCATGTGTAAAAATGATGCCTCATGCTCCCATTAACACTCTTTTACAATTTGAGCTTTATAAATATTGGCATTGTCACCCTAGAGACGCCGTCAGGTAAGAAAAAAAACGTTGTATATGGATGTGATATCCTGGTCGTTCAGTTCATTCTGGTCATCAACTGACTTCATTTTAGTGCCACATAACGTTGCTGAGCCTAGACCTGTCCAACTGAAGCAGCCCCAGATAATAACTCCGCCTCCAGAGGAGTGTACAGTGGCCACTATGCATGATGGGTGCATCGCTTCACTCTGGTCTCATCAGGCCACATGACCCTTTGCCATTGTTCCGAAGTCTAATCTTTATGCTTTCTAGCCTATTTAGGGTTTTCTAATTAGCCTTTTTCACAGACGTTCTCAATGACATTTCTTCTACCACTAATCTTTCCATTGTTCCAAATTCCAGTCATTTCAGCAATCTCCCTAGTTGTTGTCTTTGTTTGATGAAAGCCAACAAAAAGACTCATTGCATCAGTTAGGGTTAAAACAAATTGTTGCCAATTGTAGCATGTTAATTACTTCAGTAATTATCTATTCAAAGGCTTTAACGTATTTGCCAATTTAAATCCAGACAGTGGATATATTTGTCTAGGCAGTGTACAATGTATGAACGGAAAAACAACAGCTTAACACAAAAGCTTAAACAATAACTTAAATTCTTAAGTTATAGTTCACATTATACACATCATAGATTAATGGAGGACCAATGTGCAAGAGTGTTTACTGTATGTAACAGAAGCAGCCCAGCAAAGCTCTTTGATTACTATAACATTGTGGCAACGTTACAGATATTGGAACACCATTTGGTGTTTGGCTGGTTTGAAGAGTTAGAATTACTTTAAGACAACATCGATCTCATATTCTTTTTTAAAGACATTGGGCTAACGTTGAACAAATGACCTCAAACACAATGTCCTACAGTGCCGTGAATAAGTATTTGCCCCCTTCCTGCTTTAATTGCATGCTTTGTCAGGCTGGTTTTAAATGACTTCTTGAATCAGCAGGCCAAAATTTTATTCAGCTTTCCAAAAAAAAAAAAAAAACATCGCAGTTTAGTCATGATTTAGCAGGGGGTGGGTGGGTTTGTTACTTTTTTTTTTTACATATGGCCAAGCAGGTTTGGATAGCGTAAAAAAAAAGAAATCATCATACATGTTTGGGGATCTCGATCATTTAATTATACTTGACCACTAATAATATTTTGTTGCTGCTGCTGTTGTTTTTTTTTGTTTGTTTGTTTTTTTTAGCAATAAGGATGTGCTGGCCTTCACAAACAGCTCAAAATGATCTAGAGTTAGAGACTTAAACCTAGGCCATGGCAGAGAGAGCCCTGAATTATACCCCACCAGTCACCAGGGAACCTACTGTTGATGCTTTTATAAGAACCCATCAAGTCAAAAATACAGTCGACCCACTGTATCCACAGGGGGGTTGCTTCCAGGAACTCCCACGGATGGCAAAGTCCACAGATGCTCAAGATCCTTAAATAAACCGCCGTAGTATTTACATATAACCTACGCAGGTCATCCCCGTATACTTTTAATTGTCTCTAGAGAGCTTAGAATAGCTAATGCACTGTAAATGCCGTGAAAATAGTCATTATACTGTATTGTTATAATGACAAGGAAATAAAAACAGTCTCTCTTGATAGCCCACTGTAGAAACCTAGAGTGTGTGAGTGTAGAAGAATTCCTTGGCATGGAGCCTATACCAGGAGACAAGGCAGGGTACACCCTGGTGCCAATCCATCGCAGGACACTCACAACGGGCAGTTTGCCTTTTGACTGGGGAAGGAAACCCACCAAGCACATGCAATCTGCACATACACAGACCAGAGGCGGGAATCAAACCCTCAACCCTGGAGGTGCTAACTGCTATGCTAACGTGCCACTTTGGAGGTTCTTTAAAAAACTTAATAAAACCAAAAAAGCTGAACAGAAATAAGTGCTTTTACTTCATCAGGATCACGCTTACACACCATGGAGTGTGTTTGTGTGTGTGTGTGTGTGTGTATGGGGGGGGAAGACATATGTTTTAATGTGTAGCAGATGCTTTATTAAGACACATTGTTACCGGGTATGCTTGTTTTTGTGGAGTCAGCATAGCACTCAGCATGTGACAAATTCATGTTATGCTTTTAGATCTTGTTTTTTTTTTTACGAATATATTTAATCCATGGTTGATGGAACGCGCAGAAGGAGAACCTGCAGATACGATGGGCCGACTGTAGTGCAATTTTACAAACCATTAAGACATGAAATAGCTTTAAAGACGTTACATTGGCTGTTTGAGCACGTCACATACAGTTCTTTTCTTTTTTTTTTAAATCAGTGAATGCTATGAATGTTAATATTCTGATACATTTTCATATCATCGTTCAACTGTCATAATCCTGACCTCAACCTACGTACTGTAATAGCATCAATGCTTTGAGGTTGTGATGTCACAACAATATCACAACTACTGTATACCCCTAATGTTAGAGTTTCTGCATAGGAATGTGGCGGAATAGATTGCCTTCATTCACTTTGAGCGCTAAACAAAATGCATTTTATACGATGCCATAAAATGATTCTCGCTGCTTATTTCATAGCCCTATAATGTCCTTGTTTTAGATATTTTCCTATGCCTATTATCTAAAAAGAAAGGAAAAAAAAAAGAATTGAATGTATTTTTCTTCTTCTGTTTGTTTTAATATCCACTCAGATGGGGGAAAAAAAAGACCTTGAAATTGCAAGCATTTCTCCATGACAAGTTAATGCCTATGTTTTTCCACTCATCACGTATAAAACCAGTAGCAATGACGTGATGGACAACATGATGTGAAAATGAATCTTGTGACTTAACAGGAGCAGAGGTGTCTGCTGATTCTATGATGAAATAATTGGACTATAAACACACACGTCAGCTACTTTCCCAACATAAGAAGAAAGCAGAAACCCTGTACGGTATACAGTACACACACTCATACAGCGTGCATGCAATCCTCATATTACAGTACGTGATGTCAAAAGCCGAACGAGACAAGCTAGTCTCCTCTTCTTTTAATAAACCTTCTGACCTTCTCTATCTACCTGTCCGAACGCCTTTGCCACATGTGTATCTTTCTCGTGCATTGTTGTCCTACCTCGCCGTGAGCCGGGGCCTCTCAGAAAACAAAGTCATCAGATAAAGCACCGGAGTGCGGAATAAAGAGCTCTCTAGACTTGGTGGTCGGCACACGCGACGCGCCTGTGTGCTTTCGTAAAGGACAGCTAGGCTAATTGGCTTCGGTCAGGGTGATCACAAGACCTGATTAAAAATGTGACTCCAGGCAGTACACCTGGCTCATGCACCGGGCGCTGCTTACATCACATCGTCCCTTACACGCTCAGCTGCCTCGTCTTGCCTCAGCAGCAAAGAGATTTGTATTTTCCAGAATGCTGCCAGCACATTAAAGGGTTGGCTGAGTTAGCTAAGCAATATGAATTCATAAAAACGGCTTTGAGTGCAGTTGTTATGCAGTACAGCAGTGTAGGCTGCTCATGATATAGACAACCTGAACTCGTACATAAACTTTGACTTAACTTTCAAAGAAGTCAAAGTTTCTGGTTTCATGCCGTTCAATGGAAATATGTGTGCTATGGTGGTTAGCACTATTGCCTTGCACCTGTGCGCCAGAGCCCGGGTTCGAATCCTACCTCAGATGTGTGTGTGTGTGTGTGTGTGTGTGTGTGTGTGTTCTCCCTGTGCTTGGTGGGTTTCCTCCAGGTCCTCTGGTTTCCTCCGACAAAGACAAAGACATGCAGATTATTCCAACTGGCATTCTCAGATTGCCCATAGTGTGTGTGTATATAGTATGTACTGTATGTGCGTCCTACTGTACCTGTATACTACCAGTCAAAGGTTTTCGACACACTTTCTAATTTGTGTGTGTGAGTGTAATGTTATGGCTGATCAGTGTATATTTAGAATGATTTCACCTCCAGTACCACACTAACTATGCTACAATACTACACTGCACATTATATTGTCCCAAATGGCTTTAACTGTGTCCTAAACCATAAAGAAAATTGTGCATTATGGGTATTCTGTCGACCCTGCGATGCATTATTTGGATACTAACCTATTTGGATTTCATGAGCACACTGACTATTCTCCATTATGCTTTTAAACACGACTAGAAAACAGAAAATGCCCCAAATAGTGCACTGTATAATGGATCGTGCAGATAGCATCCTTTCTTTCTGTTTTTTTTATTTTGTATTTTTTTTACTTTGGTTGTTTTATATTCTGGTTCCTGTCTAAATCCGTATTAGTTAATGCCTAATTGTTTACACCTGGGCCAAGTTTTCATCTAATTTCATGAATACATTTATGCTCTGCTTATTGTTAATCCTCTTGTCATTGCTCTAGAATGCATTTACTGAGTGTTTTCTCATGCTGCTTTGCATCTGTTATCTACTTGCAACCTGTTTTCCCATTACTGCCATTTGGATATCTACATTTTGCAGGATTTTGAGTCATTGGCTGTTTTTTTTTTTTTTTTTTGACTGCGCTTTTCTGTGAAAGTAAACAAGCAATATCCCAAACTGGCCCGCTCGTACTTCTTTATCTGGCCGATATACCACCGTGAAATGACAGAAATCCATATCTGAATCAGCCTGCCAGAAATCAGCCGCAACTCATCCTTAATGAGACCATATCTCACACGTAATATGAAGGAAGCCTAGAATTTAGGTGACATTTGGTTTAGAAATTGGACGTTGATTGAATTCAGGCCATTTCTATTCCTCTCTTGAGATGTGGGTTCCACCCTATGGGCATTTACCATATAACTAACCCCTGTCGGTCTAAACTGACCCTTTTTACCCATGAATCCTCTGCTATAGTACAGTATGTGTCAGCCATGCATCTGATTTGGGTCAGTCCATTGCTGTAAACATCTAAAAAGATGCAATAATACACTGTAGTAACACAGAACTACTATCCTATCTAATGTTCACATTCATATTGAAACCTGGATTCATAATTGGTTTTGTTTGCAACAGCCGGTTTCTGAGTGATAAGCACTAAGAAATATCGGCTCGGATCTTGTCTCCAGGCTCTGTGCATGGAGTTTGGATGTTCTCCCAGTGCTTGGTGGGTTTCCTCCTACTTTCCAAAAAAATGGTGTAAAATGATTGGTGTTTACAATTTGCCTGTTGTCTGAGTGTGTGTGCCTGTCCCCTGTGATGGAATGGCACCTCATCCAGAGTGTACCCCACCTTGTGCTTACTGTAGAGTTCCCTGAGTTCATCTAGGCTCTAGAAACCCCCTGTGATGATAGACAGAATACATGGTATACAGTAGACAATGGAAGAACGGATAGTTTTCTTTCCTCAAAAACAAACTATGTACAAGAGAAAGATTACACATGGGTAACTACTTTGGGTGCTGTGGGTTGTAGGGTGGGTCCTGGTGCATTCCATGGTGCTTGATTGGATTGGGATCTGGGGGGCCCCATGGCGGGCTGTGGTGCACTGGATGTTCTGGTGCCTTCCTGTCATTTCCGGTATCGTCAATATTCAGCAAGTTTGACTTTTCTGTGGGTCAAGCCCGATGGGGTGGCCTTTGGTGCCCACATGAATGGGTGAGCCTTGGGTGCCAGTGAACCGGTTACCAGTTTACTGGTATTTAAATTGATTTGTTGTTAATCTGTTCATGTTCTATAGTGTCTGGTTGGTGTACTGTATGTCAAAGTATGTCTAGTTAAATGATTTCTCATCTTTATGTGATAATTTTTTTAGTGAAAGAAAGGCTCTGTCCATCCATAAAGGTTTGGGTTATATTCTAAATATTTTGTAATAACCTGAATAGTTTTGCATTTATATGAAGTTAAAACTATTTGGATACCGGATGCTGTGTATCCTCATGCTGGCCAGTGGGCCTCACCTGCTCATCAGCTTTATAATTCTGATCAAATTGCTTTGTGGACAGCAAAGGCTCAAAATGGATGGCCGTATACTTTTGGCTACCAGTCATGAAATAGGGATTAGATGTGTTTTGTGCTTCTGCTTCTCTTCTCTCTTGCGCTCAGCTGGTCTTTTTGATAGCTTTTAAAAGAGGACATTGGGGGCATGACTTGTTTCAGCTGTCCACGGTGGGAAAAAAAAAGAAAGAAAAAAGAAAAGCATGCTGTTTTTTTTTTTCTTTTCTCCTATCTCAGGGTAGCTTTCTTTATATGTGTGCTTTTGTCTCTTTGCATATTTTTTTTTTCTATTATGTCCTTTATTAAGGGCTCTGCTTTGTCTTTTTTTTATTTGCTGCATCTTTGTCTCACTTTTATATCTTTGTCCAATCTGCCTGTCTGTCTTTTTTTTTTTTTTTTTTTTTTACCTCTTTATCTCTTTATCAAAGTGACATCAGTGGGAGAGATGAAGGATGAGGGACATGCTGTTTCCCAGGTTCAGATGGATCAATCTTTTTGTCATTTGAGCTCATATCCTACATTTCTTTCTTACCATCTATTCACATATACTTCCTCATATAATTTGGTTAGGAAAGAGCTTCGGGTTGGTTATATCTCCTACCACTTAGAACCAACAAAGCTCTTCTTTCTTTCTGCAGTGTCTCAGATGGACTGGCTGAAAGCCTGTCCTGTGTCTGAGGGTACTTAAGCCTTGAGACACTGTTTCATATTCTTTTTTTTTTTCCCCCTCAGGAAAGCTCTCATAAAAATAAATAAATAAATAAATAAAAAATCATGGCAATCAATAAAAGCTCAGATGTCTAAAGACGAAATTCTGAGGCAGAAGGAAAGATGGAATCTCTTGAGGCCAGTCGAGATATTTTTCACCCGATTTTTTATTAATTTTTTTAAAATGGATGTTTTCAATTTCTTGCTTCACATCTGCGATGCAACATCATGGCGACGTTTGAGTGACGGTGAAAAATCCATGTCATGGACATTGTTCTCCTTTCACAGGTGATGATGTCGGACCTCTGTGAGTCTGACTGAGCCTGTTTTCATTTTGTGTGTCGCTGCAGTTTCGCAGGGAACAAATTGATTTGCGCATTGTTATTGATCCTTTTTTTTTTCTTTCCTTTTTCCTTTTTAATATTCCAACAAGAAGAACCATTTCGTGTCTTCTTTCCTTGTCTTCCTTTCAAAGCTGCAGCATCTCAGCTTAAGGAGGTTTTGCGATCACGACTTTAATAGCAAGTCATCCATGACTCAATGCTAATTCTCTTGCTACTTCACTGAGCGTGGTTCTCGTGTCAATCAGCCAGTACAATCAGCCTTAATGAGCATCCCAACCACACATGAGGCACTGGGGATCCAGGAGTACAGTATCTGCAATAGCCTTATAGTGACCTTATTACAAACACAGCTACTGTATATACTGTACAAATGTGCCTAAACAAATGATAATGCATTGCTTAAATGATTTGTCGGGTTACTTTATTCCAGTGTTTATTAATTGTTCTCCTGCAAGGCGACAGCACTGCGCATTATCCTGCTTTTTTTTTTTTTTTTTCACTTTAGCACAACATGAACACTGGAGTGCAGCAGAGCAGAAAAATACATTTTTTTTTTCTTCTTTTTTTTACTTTATAGCTTTCAGGACTGACTGAAACTCACTTCTTTATTTGATATATTTATTTGAAGTGTGGAAACATTCCGCGTATGTTTTTCATTGCAGCAGTAAAAGCAAGAGTGATAAATCTAGTATGATCCAGAAGGCTGTGTTTACTACAGCAAATACGACAAACGCTTATATCCCACGGCTCATAAATGGGATAAAACATCTGTGTTGATTTTTGTTATTATTTATGCAAGGATTCATAAAGTTAAAAAAACTCATAAAGTTTGTATTTAAACATTAAGCAGTGATAATATGATATAAGCCATGGTGGACGGTATTGTCAATATTAATATCTAGTTATTTAGAAAGGAATACAAGACAGGATCTGTCTTGCCATCTGATGAAAATAATCAAAAATCTTTTTTTTTTTTTTTTCTATTTGGAAAAGTTCTTGGAAATGCGCATGCTATAAGGGAAGAAAATATGCAATGATGGGCTACCCAGGTCATTCAGTGCATTCAGGTTGTCAGCTAACTTCATTTTTGTGCCAAATAACATTGTTGAAAACGGATCTGGACAATCCGAAGCATTTTAATGTAATTTTTTTTATTATTGATTAGCCTGTTTAGCTGGAGGTATGGTGGCTTAGCGGTCGCACTGTTGCACTTGCACTTCCAGGGTTGAGGAGTCGATTCCCGCCTCGGGTCTGTGTGCATGTCCTCTCCGTGCTTGGTGGGTTTCCTCCCCACCCCATCCCTGTCCGGGGTGTACCGCCATGTGTGCCCTATGTCTCCTAGGACCCCCGGGAGCCTGTATACAGGATAAAGAGGTATAGACATCGAGCCTGTTGAGTTCCAATTGTGTAAGTTCTCATCATCATGTGCACGTACAGTAGAACTGTTCATACTTTGACTATTAAACCTTTAACTTTGATTCTAATATAAGACAAGATAAGATATAGGTTTTGCAGATGTACGTTTTTACCAATGCAACTTCACAAAGAGTTTAATTGATTTCTTATCATGGTCATGCTCGATTTTTTAATCCCCAACCACGTTTCTTTAGCATAGTTAATGGTTCTTATGTTGCCCTGGTCTATATAGCACATAAGGAAAACCTGTTATGATGAATATTAGCATGGCTGATAGTCCAGCACAATAGCACTCCTTCTGGTGTGATATGGCTTAAATGTCCAATGAGAAGGTCATGGGTTCAAACCTCAGCACCCATAAGCTGTAACTACTCAGCACTACAAAGCCCTCAACCCCTAAATGCACAGATATAGAAGGAGATAAAAGTCAGTCGCTCTGGATAAGGGTGTCCATAAATGTACACGGGGCATTCAAGTCAAACCAGGACTTTTGATTTTGAAAAATAACACAACACAGTTATGAGAGTACAAACTACCTTTGTTTTTCTATATAGTCCCGTTTCACTAATGCGCATATCCCAGAATTTCCATCAAGGTAGAACATCTTCTCAGGACGCCTCAGCCATGATGGGACCCTGTTTCCCGTCTGGAACTCTGGCCTCCCAGGAACTCCTTTAAGTGGTGTTCATGGATAATTGTGTGTACGGTTCCCACAGACAGATGCGTCTCTTCCACAAGTTGGTGAAAGTTATCTGTTGATGTTCAAGGATGAGGCATTCACTCACTGGATGTTCATAGGAACGACTGCGGTGAGCTCCGAGCCACCTCAGCCGGGAACGTCATTCACCGCCATACGGCCTTCGTTAAAACATTTACACCGTTCAACTGTGTTACTGCAACAAGAGTCTCATCACCGTACTGTGCATGAAGTCTTCTGTCAATGCCAAACGGTTTTAGGCCGTTATTCATGTCCCTTAACTTAATTGTATACGTAATGGTTATGGTTACTGACTGTTTAATAAAAAATGATGCCAAATTATGCCAAGAACAATACAAAGACTGAAAGATTTAAATCTGCGTATGTATTTGTATCAATAATGAAAAATGAGCAAAGTCAATATGATTGTATTTTACTAAGGGAGTAAAGACTTTACTTCGGTTTCCTCGCATAGTCTAAATCCATGCAGATTAGACTAATTTCCCATAGTGTGTGATTTATTGTGTGTGTGTGTGTGTGTGTGTGTGTGTGTGTGTGTGTGTGTGTGTGTGTGTGTGCGCCCCCTATGGCACCCTGTATCCTGCCTCGTGCTCTAAGTCTTCTGGAATATAGGCTCCAGGCCCCTGGGACCCTAAATACAAAATAAAGCGGTATAGATGACGATTTCTTTACAATTTGAACATGCAGAGCTACTGTATAGTTCGAGTAAGAAATTGCTATTCCATGGTCTACATGGTGCACTTATTGCATATACCGAGCATGTAAGGTAAACATTGACTTTTTGAATGCTACCTCATTTCATATATGCTCAGTTGGACAACTTTTCATTTTCCTATTGCTCCCGGTCACATGATGTTTGCGAACACACTTTTTTCACTCCTGCGCTTGCATTAGCAAGCTTATTTTTCTGTCTCTTTCTGTATAGCGAAGAAACTTAAAGACATTCAGAAACAGGCTGAATCACCACAATAATCCTAGACAGTGCGATTCTTTTGAATAGGAATGATCACTGATGCTGAAAGCGCTTCATCTTATCTTTTCTTGTGTGAGTGTAGCTTTGATGCGCTTGGGTTGCCAGATTGAGCTGATTTGGGAAGGGATTTCATGAAAAAGGTCTCTTAGCATCACGCCTGAGAAGAAGAGAATTAAGAAAGGGTGTGTGTTAGTGTGTGTGCGTGTGTGTGTGTGTGCGTGTGTGTGTGTGCGTGTGTGTGCGTGTGTGCATGTGTGTGTGTTAATGCAGTCATGCGAGCAGAATTTTATATATATTTTTCCCCCTCATGTGTTGGCTTGCAGCTCACTGGCTGTGTCTCATGAAACAGTGACATTTTCTCAGATGTGATTCATTTTTGTTCTCCGACCAAATAAGGAGAAGAGAAGGAAGAAAGGAGAAAAAAGGGGGATAGAGGGTGAGTCACATGCTGTATAAATCTCTAATCATTTCGCACCATTATCTATTGGCTTATGTGTGTAAGGGAGAGAGAAAGCGCAAGCGAGAGCAAGAGAGAGAGAGAGCAGGTAAAATATGGTAAAATTAGGATAATTAATGAAAGTTTTAAAATGCTGACAGTAATGACTGTAATCTTTAACTCTAGACAAAATTATATCAAAAGTCCAGACCTACAAACCTTTTACATTGGGTTTGTCGATAGATTTAATAATAATAATAATAATAATAATAAATAAATAAAAATAAAAAAATAATGATATATATAATTTGTTGGTCGAAGAAGGAGAGGAGGAAGGCGTGTTCGTGAGGGTTCGATGGAGGCAGATGATTCGCTGTAGTAACCCCTGAAAGGGACCAGACGAAAGACAAAGAAGTAGAAGACGAAGATGTTCATCAATAAAGTGTGCTGCTATACTCAAGTACTGTACTTACTGATGATTGTAGGTCTCATGGGTCACATTTGGGTCACTAATGCGTCTGTGAAATCACATAAACTGTCCTAATCTAATGCTGTAGGTCCTGATTTTAGAACTGTTCCCAGAGCTGTTTGCACATCCAGTTTTAGACGCAGCCTGTGTGTCATCAAGGAACTTTGAGGAATTTAAAATCATTTGTCAAGCATTTTGAAAAGTGTTCAGGAGTTAATGTCTGTGTTTTACTTTATATAGTATGGCAGTCTGGTAAGCAGAAAGTTTATCAGATATTACAGCAAAAAAAAAAAATAATAACAGTAAATGTTATTACATATGAAATACTTAATTACTGCAAACATACAGTACTGTGCAAAAACTAATTCAATTATTAACATGAAATGAAAAAACGATATGTAAACAAATGTTGAAAATTGCCCAAAGATACAATTTAAAAATGGATAGTTTATTTAACAACCTCAGCAGCAGCCTCATTTCCCCTCTCGTCTGTTCCAACCACTCAGCAATCAACATCAGCAGTATACTCATCACCGGCCTGATCGTCTGTCATCATCTGCACCTGTTTCTCACTGGTTCATGCCTTAAGTTGGACTTTTTTTCATGCTTGAATGATTCATACTGTAGGTCACTGTGTGGCATAAACTGCTTAGTTACAAGTACTGGACTGAAAGTGAGAGACAAAAACTTGCCAAAATGAGAGCCAAGAAATGTCCTTAAGGAAGCCTGGAGAAGTATTCCTGAAGGCTATATTAAAATACAAAAAAGTCTGGCCATTTGGAAGCGAAATATGAAGAAATGAGAGGCAGTCCAAGAGTTAAAAAAAAATACTGTATATTTGATTCATTACATGGTATACTGTAGTATAAATAAAAATATAAATAAAAATAATTTATGTTAGCTTTCACAAAGTTGATTATTTTCCTACAACATCACTTGTTGTAGTGTTTTTATTCACCTTCGATCACAACTTTTTGCAAATGAGATTACGGTTTGCTTATTAATCAACAATAAGTAGCACTTCTTAACCATTTTTAATGCAGAAATACATGTTAAAAAGGGAATCAAGGCAGAAATATACTTGCTGTGTCATGTGTATATTTCTCCTCATATCATACTTGCCTACATTCTATGCATATGACCAGAGGATTCCAGTAGGGGGCACACCTAGAAAATGTAATCAAACAATTTTGCATTAAAAAAACAAACAAACAAACATGGTGACACTGAAGGTGACATTTAAGCCCTCCTACCAACAATAAAGATACAGGAGCATACAGGTGGGAATAGCTTTTGACAGGCTTTTGACTTTACACTGCCCCCTACAGTTTACATTCATATTGCATCCTGCAGGCTTGTATGCACATTTTCAAGTTCTTTTTCAGGGGACGTGCAAAATCGAAGCACCAGATGAATTCAGGATACACGAGGAAGCCATCAAGTGTGCGCATACGTGTGGTTAAAAGCATATAGTTCAACCCCTAAGATAAAAAAAAAAAAAAAAAAAAAAAAAACACAGCTATTACTAAGAAACCTGAAGTCCGATGTCTTGAAATCTTGGACAGCATTCATGGTTAAAGTGCTGAGACTGGAGACTCCTTCTAGTAATTCAAATAAATTTCTAATGAAATAAGGTTACATTTTTTCTTCTTTTTACACCTTTAAAATAAAGAATCCAACAGCACTCTGTTGCAAATTATTATATATGAAGTGCTTTGAGACAGTTGTTCTGTCAATGTCTTTTAATGGAACTGAAACGGAATCTTTAAATGCTTTTTTTTTTTTTTTCTCCATAAACTAAACAATTGTTTAAATGCAGGAATGTTTTACATGATTCGGTGCATGATTATGTGCAAAATCAGTTATTTAAGTTACTATATAAATTACTCGTTGTGCCCGTGACTTCGCTTGTGTGGAATTTAATTGCACATTTGTAAGTGCAGTTTATAAAATGTACAACGGCATCTGTGGAATTCTGGAATGAACTAAAATCTTTTCAAGGTCGATTATTTTAATGATATAAGGGCGTTTTCGCTTCTTATCCCGTGGGCCAATGGAAATGAAACAAAGCCTTTATGTTATCTCAGGCTCGGCCAAATACACCTGTGAAAAAAGCATTCAAATTCGTTTGATTGGGGTTTTTTTCCGTAATGCGTGCACAATCAGACAGACAAACATGCAGACAGAAATTACAAAAACCATCATGGTGTGTTGTAGAACTGATCTCACACCCCACCAAAAAAAAAAAAAAAACAGAAATATATTTAATATACAGACAGGCCACCTTTCCTGTTTTAGTATATGTATAGATATATACTGTAAGTAAAGCATGTAGTTTTCCAAAATCTATCAGCATGTCAAGTCTTACAATAATTTCATCCGTGCAAAAGCGTCTGACTTTTTTCCCGAGTTCATCCATCACTTTTTACTCCAAGTTCATAAATCATACGTTAAATACATTCCCAGCAACTTGCAATGTCACAGCTCCTTGTTGAAAAAAGAAGAAGACGAAGAAAAAAATAATCTCACCATGTTTGAGTGGGTTCCTCCATTTGCCGTTTAAATTGTAATGGAGATGAATTGAGCTCTAGCAGGAAATGAGCTTTCGATTGTGTTCAGCTTCCACATGCGAAGAGAGTTCCGTCTTCTTCGGTGCTTAAAGTGCTAAAAAACGCAATTTGCATCAAGTCCAAATGCATCATAACACTCGAGCCATGCTGGTTTGTCAGTTCGAGATTCCCACTGTAATGCGAGCTTCTTTCAGAGCGAGTCGTTCAATTCAACTTCAACGATTCAAAAGAGGTCTGATGGTTTCAATATGGAAAAGGAGACTATTGATCCCACTATGCTCTATTCAGATGTGCATTTTTATTGGTTTGGCGTGTACTTCTGTAAGTAAAAAATAATAATAATTCAAGTGCCTTATTTTTAGGGAGGTTTAGTTAGTAGTCAGCAGCGTTGCCTTGTGCCTCCAGGGTTGGGGGGGGGGGAGCAGGTGTGGTTGTCCATTTTTTATTTCAGGCTGTGTGTTTGGAGTTTGCATGTTTTCCACGTGCTTGGTGGTTTTCCCCTGGTTCCTCAAGTTCCTCGCACAGTCCAAAGACATGCATCTGATTGGCATTTCCAAATTGCCTGTAGTGGACACATGGGAGATACATGGGTTTTGATGTGCATGTCAGTTGCCAGATTTTGGTGTCCTCAGCGATGCGACTCCTCCTTTCAGGAATGACTGATGGTGTGAAAGTCATATAGGTCTTTGAAGTAACTGTGACATTGCCTTGACTGGATGGATGGATGTTTAATGGAACTCTTATTTTGACTTCCTATGCTTCCTGTTTCACAGTTACACCACATACAGTATATTAGGTACGTCCTGCTGAATAGTGCATGCTTTCCTTTTTCCTGTAGTACAGCTATCATTCATTACACACCCTGCTGATGAATGAAAAACAATCCGCAGTTTTCTGCTTCGATTCCTTGCTGCGCTAAAGAGTGGACGCACTTGCCTTAGTCAGTGTTTCTAGCTTGATTAGAATCAATCGCTCTCCGTCGGATAAATAAACGTCAGGAGCCGTGAACACCTATTCAAATCACTTTATCTTAATTTTATTCCAGGTTTTATTCCACCTCTGCTTGATCTATCTCACTCTCTTTCTCCTTTTTCTCTGACAGGTTGCTGTGTTAGAAAGACTGTGTGCGACAGATGACTGAGGTGCCAAGGGATCAGGAGCACTAGAGTGGAAGCTGTCCCAGCTGTCCTGGTGGAGGAAATAGCGAGGAGGGGAAAAGGCAGGACCGAAAGAAAGGGTGCAGCTTGGGCCGTCCGCCCCCCTTCCCCGCCCCCCTCTGCATCGCACAGGTGCGTTTGATTTGCGTCGGCACTGCTGGGATGTGAGTCACTGAAAGAGCTATGTGTTTTTGACTTTCTAGGGACTGCGGCAAATGCCAGGTAGACAGACATTTTAATTTGCTCTCTGTGGCTTAGAACCACCCATAAAGACCTTTTATATGTAGTGGATATGGTTTTATTTTTGCACATGAGATGTAATACAAGAATCTTCCAATATGTTTGCCGTTAGGTTTTATTTTTTTGTATGTACAGTATTTTTTTTCTTTCCATTTAAAAATGTTCATTGCACATTGATATATTGTCACATGCATTTTCTGAATTTTTCCAATGCCGAGGCATAACATGATGAAATGCACATTCGGTCACATAAAGTATTAGGCTGCTATCACACTAGGCGTGACTGATTCATACCATACCCGGTATAATTGCTCCCCATGCTCCTTCTCCCGCTCACCAGCTTTCTAATATTATTTAGTAACCGAGTTGTTGTTGGTCTTTCAGCTGCTCCTATCAAGGGGTCGCCACAGCGGACTATCCGATCCGCACACAACTCGGCACAGGTTTGCTGGATGCCATTCCTGATGCAACTCTCCCATTTTATCGAGACATCAGACTGGTACTGCATCCAGTGGCTGAGGTTTGGGCATTTGATAGGAAATGAATTCGGGCCTCTTGCATGGCAGGTGAAAAAACCTACCAGTAAGCCACCAATGGCCATATTGTTTCATACCCAAGTACATTTGCGTATTTCCACCCTCAGATACAGTAGTCAGTAGTTTTGCAAGCTTCCAAAAAACGCAGAGAAAAGATGAGTACAACGAAGCGATACTGTATAAGCAATATAAGAAACATCATTGTTGTTGTTGGTCTTTCGGCTGCTCCCGGCAAGGGCTCGCCACAGCAGACAAGGGATCCACACATACAAGCTTGGCACACGTTTTACGCCGGATGCCCTTCCTGATGCAAGCCTCCCATTTTACCTGGTTCTCGAGACCCGCACTGCATCAAGTGGCTGGGGTTTGCGCCTTGCGCGTGGAAGGCGAAACACCTACCACTGAGCTACCAGTGCCCCGATAATACCTAATATAATTGATGTTTCTGAAAAATGTCAACCCTGACCCTCTTGCCTGTCTTCCTATTTCATCAGCTATGGCCGTGTAGCTCAAAGGATGATCTTAGTACGTGCTGCATGCACACAGAGATTTTGGAGGATATATACTGTATATGGCACTGAAGATGTCTAAACATGGTCCACCTCCATGTTTATGTATTTAACGTTTAGGTTGCACATCTGATTTGTTCAGTGGCTGAGTGCGTCATACCGTATGCTGTTTTGTGCTCGGGCACAGTATCTAGATTTCACATTATGCAAACGTCCTGGACGTTGGGGTCAAGTGTGCTCCGAGTCCATGGTGAGGAAGTACCCTTAGTTACATAATGGTATGTGATTCCTCCTCGCTCATCGGCCAAAGGGTTTCTTCTTTTGCTTCCTTTCTCAAATGCATACAAACCATGTCCTTATTTAATGCCCTTATTTAATACACTCATTTTGTCAAGTAAACCTACATATAGGTGAGCTTAGTTTAGAAATAGTGTAAGAGGGAAAAAGAGTCCTGCAAATGCAAAAGAAGTGCTTGGGGAAAAAAAGTAAGCCACTTAGCCAAAGGTATATGGCCTGGAAAAATGGACCAAGTTGTTAAATAGGAAGCTTCGTACATAAACTAGTATTAGTCAATTAGAAGTTTAATTGGCTGATGTGTTTGGACAAATTAACTTGGCAGTGTGGCAAACTGTTAAATGCTGTAGTACTCAGATTGGGGGGAAATGTTGCGAAGATACCGTATAATATTGTCTGCACGCTAAATAGTTTAAGGTTATCTGTGTGTGGCTAGCATCTGAGCAATGAAATTTGCGAGCAGGTAATTACCAAAGCATGGTGGTAAACCTAGGCAATTAGCATTGGTGGGGTACACCCTGGATGGGGTGCCAATACTTCACAGATGATGATAATAAGTAGGATAATAATAAGGTGCATTGCAGTAGCTAGCAATGAGTCAGACTGCTAACTAGAAAAATATCTATCAAACTGGAGAGCTGGTACAGTCAGGGGCGTATATTACCAGACACATGTGCAGATGCCGTGATATCTCAAAAACTTTGAAAAACTATATGTGAATGCTTAAGGTATTTTGCTATCTTACACAACAAGATGTACAGTGTGTAACCCATTTTACTATGGTAAGCTATAGTAAATACCATAATAGTACTACCACATAGTACTACTGTGGTACTTCAGACATTACCATGGCATGCACCATATGACTTTATAGAGTTCCAAGGTAGGTTCTTTGGCACTTTGTGTTCAGGTCTTTGGTACTGTGGTAGTACTATGGAAGGTACCACTGTGCTTTGGTGTATACCATGGTAGGATGGGTATCGCGCTAGCACTATGGTGTGTATCACAATACCTTGGTGAACGGGTACTTTGTTGGGTACAAACTGGATACCAAAGCAGGTATCTACTGTAGTATGGTGTTTTTGTACTGTACATACTGTACAATCTTATCCTATCACAGTACCACGCTGGAATTCAGTAAGCTCCTGAGAGCGTCCCATTCTTTCACCAATGTTTGCAGAAGCGGCCTGTATGCCTAAGTGCTTGATTTTATGTACTGTACTTGTAACCATGGAAGTGATTGGAACACCTGAGTTCAATGATCTGGATGGGTGAGTGAATACTTTTTGCAATATATTGTACATACAGCACCATGATACAGGCAGCATCAGACTTGAAAAATCAGACAGTAAAAAATTGTATGGGAAGCCAATGAAAGTAAACTTTAAATCAATCTGATAGTGTTAGTGGTGTGTGAGTCTGAAGTTGTAACCAGTCAATTAGATACTAAATGTTTTAACTGGAGCTAAACAAGAGGATAGAGCAGAGACTTGAAAAGAAATCAAACTGAAGACAGAGAACATTTATTTTGCTTACTGGATTAAATAAAAACATCATTTCCAAACCGAATTAGAACAAAAGACTCAATGTTGTACATGTTCGAGCACATTAAGGAGCTGGACTACTTGTTGGATGGTGAATAGCACCATATTTATAAAAGAAGCCTTATGCTTAAGTTAGAGTATGACTGCTGTCCTCGTATCACAAAGACTCCTAATGGACTCGTAATGTAAAAAAAATATTCTTTTCATAGATTATTAGGTTATGGAACAGTTTCATGGCTGTAAGAATGTGTTGAGAAGGTTGCGCTGCATACAGTAGGTTTCTGCACAGGGTCTCAGGATTTACTAATCTGTCCCTAAATACAGTTAATTAGTTAACTGCACCATAGACATGCACAGATGTTAATGAAGCTAGAAAATGTCAATGTTTCACAGTTTACTGATGGTGTTAAACGGCAGAATCAGATTGGTTTTGCTCTCAAAGGAGGCTTTTTCAGCTTTACAGGATAAGTGGCATCTCGGTCAATATTCATGGCACCCTTTTTTCTTGTACATAAAATCACCGGTGGTTGCCCATCTGTTGCAATGCACCGTTTGTCAACCTCTCTACCCTATCAATCAGAAGAAAGGCACCACCATAGGACCGCAAGTGACCAGATGTTGTTTACCGTTGCTCAGGATGGCACTGACATTGACATGATATTGCCATCATAGTGTGACAAATGTATCAAGTATAGAAAAATTGTTGGGCACTTAATAACATGACTAACAGGAACTAGGAACCTCTGTAGTCCAACTATGGACCGTGGAGACCAATGGTGACCACTGTATTTATTCCCATTTTCACAACTGTGGTACTGTGGGACCTCTGGTCTACATTCACATGCACACATTTAGGGCAATTTGAAAACATCAATTAGTAATTTGCATGTCTTTGGACTGTGGGAGGAAACCAGAGCACCCGGAGGAAACCCACCAAGAACTGGGTAGAACATGCAAACTCCATGCACACAGACCCCTAGGCAGGAATCGAACCCGGATCTTGGATAGATTTGGATAAATCAAATAGATTTAATTCCTTACCAAATACAAATTGTAATCTCTGTTCAATTGCTGTCATATAAGAGAAATAAAACACTTCAGGACATGCAGTTTTTGGTATATTATCAACTTTGGGAGATATCAGGAACTCTACCTACCCCAACCCCACATTAGTTATCTTCCTATCACAGGGAAAGTTGTTTTCCTTGTTTAAATTGATAAATATGAATCAAAAATAGATTGTAATTGCTGACATATTTTCAAGTTTAAACTTCAGCCTGCATATTCACACACACACACACAAACACACACCCTGTCTCTTTCTCTCTCACGCACACCTCCTACCATCAAGATACTTGATTCCCAAGCATCCTTCTCTTGGGTGTCATCAATTTACATAAGTATTGCGAAGATCTAAGATAAAGATACTGTAAGAGCTATTGTTTATTAGTATAAGATGCACTCATAGGAATCATTGCATAAAGAAGTGAGCTGGAGTCTGTGTACACATACAGGGATGCTGAATCTGATGCATATTTTCCTCTTTGTGCTTTTTTTTTTTTTTACCCACAGTCTGCTTCTGCATTTTTCTGAATATTTTTTTTCGAAAATCACCGCATTCCCGTCCATTATAACATTATCGCTGCGCTGCAGGCAAAACTCCCACCTGGGACTGCTTCTCAAAGAGAGTAGGAGTTTGCATGAGTGCGAGACAGTGACACAGTTGGGAGCCTTGCGACCTTTTGATACCTCTCTATTCCTTTAGCAGCTTCCATCGATCCAGCAGTCACGGAGGGAAGTGAAAACTTAGGCACATGGGGATCCAGTGTCCCTAGGCTTGTGCACATATCATGGGCCATGGAAGTGAGAGTGATAGTGGAAGTGCGAAAGTGTCTGGATGCAGAGCTTCTTTGAAAAAATTATCTTTTTTAAGAAGTAGTTTAGGATAGATGTCACGTACTATTGGGGGAAAAGGATAAAACGTTGACTATATGCATGGCTGTTATGTTTGACCTATTTTTTAAGCCTTTAATGTTCTGCTCAACTTTTTGGTAGAATCCTTTTTTTTTTTTACATATTTAAATATTGAAATATGTGTTGAACTTAATTTAATTGAGCCATCCCTACCACTCATGTGGGGTATGCTATGCTATGCTATGCTATACTAAAGACACACACACACACACACACACGCGCACACACACACACACACACACACACACACACACACACACACACACACACACACACACACACACACACACCATGTTGATGATGCTTTGTCTTTGTATAGTACATTATGCCTTTTTAATTTCTTCATGGTATACCATAAAAATACAGTGGCCAAAACATTTATACTATTGTACTATAGTGCAAAACAATTAACATTCATGATTTGTTCTGCCAGATTTTTCTTTTTTTCACTTTACTTGTAAATATATATATATATACATTTACCTTGAAGCGATATCTCAACCGTTTGGAAGACTATGTTGACAACAAAAAGAAACAGTAAAAAAAAAAAAAAACATTGATTGCTGCAACTGTGAAATTGAAAAAATGCTAAGAAAAAATTGAAATAAATGAGGGTGGTGCTGGATAAATATTTCCAACCGAGTAATCTGATTGGAGGGGAGGCATTCCATGAGTGCCGATATACAGCATAACAGCACTGGCACACTGTAACTATACGTATGGGTATTTTAACACTAACTGTCGGTTGCCAGCATCGGTGAAAGTAGGGCACAACGGTCTAGAATACAGAAATGATGGAGAGCAACTGCCTGCCAAAACACACACTGAAAAGCAATCACAGAAGCACTTTCAGCACACCGGATAAAGCTATGTCATCTTGAACAACACAGTGCTTTATTAATAATTGCTTCTGAATCACATCCCATTCATGTTCTGTTCAAGATTAACATGAATGTAGTCATGCTCAAAAGCTAACTAGTTTCTAAGACGAGGTCAAATCCCAAATCCCTCTCTAACCCCTCATCAAACACCTACAGTACTAAAGGGTAGGGAACATGATATTGTACACTCTACATAACATTATAGTTTTCCATTTTATGCTTGAGATTCAACTCTGAAACCCCAGAAGTATTTAAAAAAAAAGCAGAATAAGAGAAAGCATAAAGCAAATCTTGTAAGTCATAAGCCATTTATGTGCTGGTTACATGCCGAAATCTTAAAGGGCAAAGGGATTTAGAAGTTTTATTCACATTTTAGAAGATATACTGTTGGTTCACTTTAGCCTCTGTGACTTCTTATAGTATAATTTTAAATTGAAATATAAGGACTATACCCTACACTATATACACTATATACAGACCATCACAACACATGTGGTTCTGCTCCAAACTCTTGCAACGAAAATGATACAGGATTTGTCTAGAATGTCTTTGCATTTGCAGCATTAAAATTTCCTTTCCAGGATATTAAACAGATTGGATATCAACCTCACTGAATGCCTTTCTAATGAACTGGAATTCTAACTGTACCACAAGCCTCCTCGCCACCTCACTAAGCTCTTGGTGCTGAATGGACACAAATCCTCATATCCATGTTCCAAAATCTATTAAGCCTTTCCAGAAGAGTGGGGTTTATTATAAGAGCAGCTGCTTTGTGGGTTAGAGCTTTAAAATGACTAATATCTTAGTACAAGCACTATTAATTCATTAATAAAGTTTATGGACCTGAAATTTGCTGCCATTACTGAATTGACGGTGGTGGAAATGTACAAAACAATATAGCTATCAATGATTTTGAATATGCAGAATTCACTTTTGGGCGGCACGGTGGTGTAGTGGTTAGCACTGTCGCCTTGCACCTCCAGGGTCCGGGTTCGATTACCGGCCAGGATTGATTCCCGTCTCTGCGTGCATGGAGTTTGCATGTTGTCCCTGTGCTTGGTGGGTTTCCTCCGGGTAGTCCGGTTTCTTCCCACAGGCCAAAGACATGCAGATTAGGTTAATTAAATTGCCCGTAGTGTGTGAATGAGTGTGTGTGTGTGTGTGTGTGTGTGCCCTGTGATGGATTGGCACCCTGTCCAAGGTGTACCCATCCTTGTGCCCAATGTCTACTGGGATAGGCTCCAGGCCCCCCGCGACCGTGAATACAGGATTAAGCGGTATAAACGATGAGTGAGAATTCACTTTTGAATATTGAATATTTGCTCTGAATTTCAAATATAATATAATATAAAGATCATCGCAGGCATGGTGGCTTAGAGGCTATCACTGTCGCCTTGCAGGGACTGGGTTCGATTCCTTTCTCAGGGCTGTGTGCATGGAGTTCTCTCATTGTTTGGTGAGTTGTCCTCTGGGTGCTCTGGTTTCCTCCCACAGTGCAAAAACAGGCTAATTGGCATTCCCAAATTGCCCATAGTGTATGTGTTTGTGCCGTGCGATGGCTTGGCATCCCGGGGTGTACCCCGTCGTCTGGGATAGGCTCCAGGCCCCTCTGCAAACCCATATACAGGATAAAGTGTTAAAGAAGATGAGACAAAGTTCATCATCACATGGGGAACAAGAACATAATACTGTAGCATCACCGATGGAAAACCTACTTTGGAAACAATTTGGAAACATTTAGTACAGTACAAGTTTTTACACCCTAAAGACATCACAGCCGATTTCAAATGATTTCAAAGCAATGCAGTTGCTGGGAGACAAATAAATTGTGTGCATACTGTACATCTTTCTTTGAGTGCACGCGCTCATGCATTTGTTTGTGTTTGCCGATCTGGAGAAGCTGCCGTAGTTTGACAGCCCGTCTGCAGCCTGTTTACCGGCTTGTCCTTGCTTGGTCTTGCACACGTTCATGTGTTGGAGCTGTCTGACTAGCCCGTATATAAATCTCATTTATTACATTAAGCATTTTTAAAGCACCCTATTAGCTATTCTCCTCAGATCTGAGCAGTTCCCTAAAGCTGGATGCGCTCTAATAAACTAGCTGGGACTTTTCTGTCACGCCGTAGAATTTGCACTGTTCAGCGCATCATACGGTGACCGAGCCACTTATCTGCACATAATACAGACGAGAGAATTCATCCTGAACGGAATACACGAGTCGATACAACAATTGCTGAATGATTATCATGTCAGTTTGAAAAAGAGGCTGTGAGTGTATTCGCTGACTGATTTACACGTTTTAATCAGTGTCACATTTCTTGGGTACTTTCTTCCTATTAGCCAGAAAACTGTAATGGTTTAATGGTACTGTGCTGTAGATGTCAGATCCTTCACAGGCATCAACACACTCAGGATGAAGCTTCTAAAGCTATTTCTTGTCACCCTTCATACTGTATGTACGCATCTTTTACTTATGATGATGAATGTAATTAGAATTCAAGGGTGCATAAAAATGTATCCCAGTGCGACGAGATTTTTTTCCACTCATGGTGTATTGCATAAGTCCTATGGAATGGCTGATTTGTGCATTCCAGTATGTGAAGTAGATCTGTGAAAACAACTGTAAATGTGTACACATTTTTGCCCTCAGTACACTCTAGCATGGAATTGCTGTGGGGCAAATGGCAGGTCCCATGCTCAGTGCTGACCAAGTGGTGACAGGTGTTGCCCAGAGGTGTAAGAACTGCCAACTGTGCTCTGATGAACCATAACAGGACAGTACCAGTTAAATGTTGGACAATGCTGTTGAATACAATATTGGAACCCTAATGCTTACTTTATATTTAAAGTGTATATAGTCCTATAGAAAACAGCTGTCACAGTCGGGCCAGGCTCCGACACCAGCCAAACAGCGTCCTTTATCACTGGAATACTAATCATCACCAGCTGAAGTCAATCAACACACGCCCATGAAAGCACACACCACGCCGCACCCATTGCCCAGGCTCGTATTCACAAAAGAGGACCAAATCTCCGAGTTCACGCTAAGAGTATATGCGTACCGCATTACTTACCTGTGTTCTTTGTTTCTCCAGAAGTTTTCTAAGAAAGTTTCCAAGAAGTTTCCCTTCGGCTTCATCTCCGCAGCTCGGTGGTGTGTGCTCCCCGTCTATCCAAAGTCTCATCTGCACAACCTCCCCAGGCTTCTCGACCGACCTCCTTTGTCCACTGGAGAAGTAACTTTACATTAAGTATTGATATAGCGACCCTTGCGCCTCGTACAACAGCCATTGCCCTGCACCACTTAAAAATAAAGATTGCTCATTCGTAATACCTTCTATCGTGTGTGAGTCCGTCTTTATTACAGAAGCCTGGACCTTACCAACACTCAGCATGAGTGATCCCGGGCCCATTCACGCGCTGGTGGAGGAATTACGCCGGATTTTTGTAACACTGCCGCCATTGCCGAGCGGCTCCACCGGCACTTCCAGCGCTTCTTCCACGCTCCCAGTTTCCAGTCCTATGGCGCGACCAGCGCCCTTCTCTGGCGCGGCAGGGAATTGCAAGGGTTTTCTACTGCAATGTTCACTTACCTTCGCTATGCAACCATCAAGTTATCCCAATGACAAGGCAAAAATCGCTTATATAATTTCTCTCCTCAAGGGGCAGGCTTTACAGTGGACGGAGTCGATCTGGTCACAGGGCGGGCCGCTGACAGACACTTATGATCTCTTTGTTTCAAACTTCAGGGAGGTGTTTGAGCGTACCGACAGTGAGGGATCAGCAGGAGAGCAACTATATCACCTCACACAAGGTAATCTGCCTATACAAGACTATGCATTACATTTCCGGACCTTGGCAGCGAGCAGTGGGTGGAATGAGCAAGCCCTCATCACCACCGACCGACAGGGGTTGGAGTCCAATCTGCGACTTATGCTGGCAACTCAGGACGATTCCATCGGTCTGGAACAGTTCATCCAACTCTCAATACGATGTGCCGCACGTCTCGCATCAGTCCATCTGTATGCCGGCCCTGTGACTCTGCAAATCGGGTTATGTCATCAAGAGGAGATCACGTTCCTGGTGTTGGAGGAGTCCACCCCGGACGTCGTCTTGGGACGCCCATGACTTGTAAAACATGACCCTATCCTCTCATGGACCACGGGGGAGATTCTTAAGTGGGGAAAGACCTGCTTCCAAAATTGCTTCCCCAGTCTACCACTAAAATCACATGCTCTCAGCCTGCAGTCAACGTCAATAAAGAGTCCATTGAATAAACAATCTGTGGAAATTCCTCACCAATATTCCTCCTTTGCAGATGTCTTCTGTCCAAAAAGGGCCATGCAATTACCACCACATCGGCCTTTGGACTGTGCAATTGATCTTCTTCCTGGAGAACCACTACCCCTTTGCCGTATTTACCCATCCTCACTCCCCGAAAGAAAAGCCATGGAAGAGTACATCACTGAGGCTCTCCAACAAGGTTACATCCAACCGTCTACTTCACCCGCTGCGTCAAGCTTCTTCTTCATGGCCAAGAAAGGAAGCGGGCTTAGGCGTTGCATAGATTTTCGAACCCTCAACACAGCCACTGTAAAATTCAGGTATCCATTACCCCTAGTCCCAGCAGCCTTAGAGTGTCTCCGTGAAGCCACCCTCTTCACCAAAATAGATCTCCAGAGTGCCTACAATCTAATCCGCATCAGGAGGGGAAATGAGTGGAAGACGGTATTCGTAACACCAACCGGGCACTACGAATATCTGGTGATGCCCTACGGCCTTGTCAACGCCCCAGCCGTCTTCCAAAATTTCATGCACTAAATACTCCGTGAGTTTCTCCACCAGTTTCTTATAGTATACATTGACGACATTCTCATCTTCTCTAAGTCCAAGTCTGAACACCGCCAACACGTCACGAGGGTGCTCCAATGTTTACGGAACTTTCAACTCTTCCTCACAGCCGAGAAATGCTCCTTTCACAAAACGTCAATCAAGTTCCTTGGATATGTGATTGACCGAAATGGAGTAAGGATGGACGAGGAGAAAGTATCTACAATGTCCACCTGGCCGGAACCAACCACAATCAAAGAATTACAGCGCTTTCCGGGGTACGCCAACTTTTATTGGAGGTTCATTGGCAATTACAGCATCACAGCCAGCCCATTAACCTCCTTACTACGTGGCCAACCCAGGTCTTTGAAGTGGACGCCGGAAGCCACATCTGCTTTCCGGCGACTCAAACAAGCCTTCGTATCGGCACCCGTCCTCGTTCACGCCAACCCAGAGCTCCCGTTCGTGGTGGAGGTGGATCTCCACCAGCTTGTCCACCACATCGCAGATATGTCCTGGAACGTGATCGAAATGTCCTAATCCACTCTGCACATTCATCCTTAGGCACGGGACACCCAGGAATCGACCGAACTCTCTCACTCGTACAGGAGCGTTTCTGGTGGCCCAGCATGGAAAGAGACGTGAGAAGGTACGTGAAGGGATGTCCGGAATGTGCCATGTCGAAAACTCCACGACACCTGGAGATCATACCTCTATCCATTCCTCAATGTCCACGGTCACACTTGGGGGTAGACTTCATTACGGACCTACCCGAGTCGGAGGGACGCACCTGCATACTGGTCATAATAGATCGGTTTTCAAAGGGATGTCGACTGATCTCTCTCCAGGGCTTACCCACCGCTATGGAGACTGCAGAACTGCTTTTTAACCAGGTCTTCCATTACTTTGGCATCCCAGAGGATATCGTATCTGATCGAGGTCCTCAATTCATATCCCGGGTCTGGCGAAGCTTTTTCCGACTCCTAGGCGTGACGGTGAGTCTATCTTCGGGGTATTATCTGCAGACCAATGGGCAGACTGAGCGGAAAATCCAGGAAATCGGCCGCTTCCTCCGCACTTTCTGCCATGGCCACCAGAACTCCTGGAACCATTTCCTGGGATGGGCCGAGTATGCTCAAAACTCACTACGTCAGCCAACCACTGGTCTCACTCCTTTCCAATGTGCCCTAGGTTACCAACCCCCATTGTTCCCTTGGAATGGGGATCCATCAGACCTTCCTGTGGTCGACTGCTGGTTCCGGGAGAGTGAGAGAGTCTGGGAAGAAGCTCACCACCATCTACAGAGAGCTGTACACAGATACAAGAACTATGCTGACAAACGCCGATCCACGGCTCCAACATATCAACCTGGAGACAAGGTATGGCTCTCAACTCGAGACATTCATCTGCGTCAGTCCTGTAAAAAGCTCAATCCCAGGTATGTCGGTCCCTTCCAGATTCTGGAACACATAAATCCGGTCACGTACAAACTCCAACTACCAACACAGTATCGCATTCATCCTACTTTTTATGTTTCGTTACTGAAGAAGTATCAAGGTCCTGTTTTTTCTTCCACAGTGTCTAGCCCAGAAGAGTAAGCGCCCCCTCCTCCGATCATCGCGGACAAAGGTCCAGGATATCCTGAATTCCCACCGCTGTAGGGGTCGCCTGGCGTATCTAGTAGATTGGGAGGGTTACGGTCCCGAGGAAAGATCATGGGTGCCTCGCGACGACATTCTTGACCCCAATCTACTAGAGGAATTCCACAACATGCATCCAGATCGTCCGGGCCCCAGAGGAAGAGGTAGGCCTCCACGACGGCAGAGGGGTCGACCCTCAGGAGCGGGTCATGGAGGAGGGTAATGTCACAGTCGGGACAGGCTCCGACACCAGCCAAACACAGCATCCTTTATCACCGGAATACTAATCATCACCAGCTGAAGTCAATCAACACACGCCAATTCGTAATACCTTCTATCGTGTGTGAGTCCGTCTTTATTACAACAGCAATATTCCATGTTTAAATGGAGAAGTTAAATAAAATTATGCTGCCAACAGCATTGCCCAGGATTTTTTTTTTTAAGCATGAACAACAATTGGCTTGTATTTGAAATCCAAGAACATTCAAGAATCAACCAGACAACATACAAACTACAGTATAATCTGGTGAAGGATATTACTCTCAACAAATACCACATGCATAATTATACACAATATTATGTACTCTTATTTTTCTTATGGAGTAATGCATCACAGCTGGCAGCTTGGTATAACGTTAAGCAAGGTCAAGGATTTGATTCCTGCCTTAAGTATGTGAGTTTTCATCTTCTTCTCATGCTTGGTGGATTTTCTCTGGTTTCCTCGCACAATACAAGGACATGCAGATTATGCTAATTGTTTTTTATAAAATCGCCTGTGGACTGGCACCCCTTTCAGAGTGTACCCTGCCTAGTGCCACAAGTCCACTAGGATAGGCTTCAGGCAGAAGAAGCGGTATAGAGGCAAAAGAAACAACACTGAGAGAACCTGTACACATTAACTCAACAAAAAAAAAAATTAGTCCTGGTTTGACTTGAATCTGTCTTGGGGTTCGGGTCAAACTGGGACTAATTGTTCCCTTAAGTTGTATATTTTCCAGAGAGATCTATATGAATGGTGTTGTGTGTCTCTGAACCCGAAGACCTCCAGAGAGTACCCTTATGGAGCGACTTCAACAAGAGCTTTCTCTCAAAATTTAAAACATATCCACAACAGTTCACTAGGTCGGGGTGTCCTCTGTTGGGGAGGGTTATTGTGACAGTGACATTGGCAGACTATCATCTTCCTTGTATCTTCTACTTCAGTAAGTGCCAGTAAAAGGATGTAATTATTACATACCTGCTACTGCAGTAGGTCCTCAAGGAAAACTTACCACTTAGAAAATTATCACTGTGAATGACGTGACGTGACTCAGAGTATAATTTCAAAATCTGTTGTGACCAAAAAAAAAAAAGGATTCTAAAGCATGTTGTGTTAAAGGTCAAAGTAGTACATGGATGATAGCTCTTTATCATAGTCAACTGGGTGTAAGTACACTGTAAAATGATGTATTCACAAAGGATGACTTGATATCATTGTTGTAGTGCAGTATAGGCAGGTATACTATGTGTACCTACTTATTTCACTTGGCACTGGGTATAAATACTTTTGGGATCCCAAGCATCACTTGGGATTCGAACTGGCGATCTCCGAATGATAGGGTGAGCACTTTAGCACTGCGCCACTCGGAGGCCTAGAATGCCAGTTAACCTAATCTGCATGTCTTTGATATGTGGGAAGAAACCCACCAAGCATGTTTAGAACATGGTGGGAATCGAACCCGGACCCTGGGGGTGCAAGGCAACAGTGCTTACCACTAAGCCGCCGTGCCGCTCAAAATAGGGCTTTCTGTGGAAAATTAAAATAATCGAATTAACATGAACAAAAGAAAACAACCTCACGATGCTACATTAGTGCCGCTACTGTAGCTAGCAGCAGCTCGGGTAAACATGTCACTGTTTATAACATAAGGCATATTTTTTTTTCCCTTTGCCGGATCGGCCATTTTAAAGACAAAGGGGGTACATTTATAGTATACCCATTTCTCCAGACACCACCAAACCTCTTTGAGAGGTTTCAGGATGTTTTCTTTTGAGTGAATAAAGAGAAATTTTTACTGATTTTGTATAACCTAAAGCAAATGTGTCGGGACACAACATAACAAACATGTTTACAATGATGGACCTGTACTATCTAAAAATACTCTCTATGTAGAGGTGAACTAAAAGGGAACAACAGACCTTAGGGCAGCCATTGATTCTATTTTGAAAATGGTGTTCCGGGGTTCACTTTAACAGAAATGTGCGGTGTGGTCCACATGAGCGTGGAAGCTTTTTCACTCTGAGTACTGCTTGCCAAGCAACGTGATTGGTTTTTGATGGATGAGAAACAGATGTTATTGTCAGCAGAGGAGACAGAACATCTTACTGATTTCTAACACCAGACTTTATTAGGCTTGGAGCACTGTAATTAGCTCTGCTGTGATTGCATGCCCTGAGAGACTCGCGAAAATATATACAGTGCATCTAAAAAAAAAAATTGGATCATGGAGAATTTTTTTTTTTTCCTGCCATTTAATTAAAAAAAAAATTAAGTCTTGTATATTCTGGACTAATTACACATAAAGTTAAAAGTTTGTTTCAGTTTCAAGGATTATGGTGTATAGCTCATAAAAATAGAGTATCTCAAAATATTGGAATATTCCCTAATATCAATAAAAAAAAAAAAACTAATTAAAAAAAAGTTAATTTATGCACTCAGTGCCTGGTTGGCACAAATTCCCACATCAGTGCGGCATGGCATAGAGGCAATTAGCCTGTGGCATTGCTGAGGCATTATTGAAGACCAGGTTGCTTTGATAGCAGCCTAGGACTCGTTTCAACGAATAAAAAAAAAAAAAAAAAGGGAAATATTTTATTTATTGTCAAATAAATGTAAAAAAAAAAAAAGAGAGAGTTGAATTTAAATAAAATGACATATAATATGAAAATAAAATCATGTTTATTTATTTATTTATTTAGCCTTGTCATTTACATGTTCACCTGCACAGTGGTATGCCGAGGATTCAAAAGGAAATGGATAAGCCCTTCTTAGCACTGTATCTCCATCAGCGTGTACAAACCTCTCCTCCAGTCTGTGTGCTTGGTGGGTTTCCTCATCGTACACTGTTTCCTCCTACAGTCCAAAGGCGTGAGTGGTACTGTAGGCTGACTGGCATTTCCGCATTATCCGTTGTGTGTGCTTACGTATGTTAGTGTGTGTATGCTTGAAAGCTTATGAAAGGCTCTAGCAGCCGACACACTATAAGCGTTATAGACAGTGGATGGAAACAGCTCGGAAGAACAGGAAATGCCCGATCAATCCATGGTTGGGAAGGAATTCTTCTCTGTGAACGGAAGCCAGCGATTATGAAGCCCTTTCCCTAGATGACTAATGTATTTGTGGCCAGTTTTAAAAAGCTATTACAAATTTCCATTTGTAACCAAGTAGATCATATTCAGTAGGTGCCACCGTACGCATTTGTTATATGCTAATAACTCCATTAGGCTTGAGATAATCCAGTGCCGTGACTCGAGGGGTGAAGTCTAGAGGGGCCGCTGAAATTTTAGTAGGATGACCGACGATGCGACATGAAAACAACAGTCTTTGCAATGGCACAGACCGATATTTTTTCACAGCTTGATCTCTGAAACAATGCCTATGGTTACTTGCTCGCAGCTATATGTGGCTCTCGGTTATGTACCCTTGTTTACATCATTTGCAGCGAGGAACAGGAGTACTTATTATTTATTTATTTATTTATTTATTTCCAGCGAGAACATGAAAGGGCTTAAAAACGATTCAGCCTGAAATTCTGTTGCTCATATCTGTTTCATTATGATCTTTTCGGTTCTTTGCTAATTCTCTTTCTTTCCACTCTGTTACGCTCAGAGGCTCTTGTTCTCTCATTCACTATTAGCTTCCCTTTTCTTTTCACACTCTCATCCTTTTTATATTACACTCTGATCCTTCACCTCCAACTCCTTTCCCCTCATACACATGCTCTCTGTATGGTAATACCTTGGCCTGCTCATTTGCATGTATTATTGCCTTCATTGCGCTTCTCTTTTTCATTCCTTTATCTGTGTGGAGGTAAAAGCTCTGGGGATGAAGCCAGAGCCTCAGTTACAGGGTGCCAGGATAGAAAGCGGTGCTTCGGCTGCCCTTCCAAAGAAACTCTCCGCGTGTCCTTCGCGTCTCCATGGACACGGTCCCTGGCGGTCAGAGGTCAGCTGAAAAGCTCAAAGTAGGTAACAGGCTGCCGTGTGGCGTGTAACCCTGGGCTTCCCTGTGAATGCGATTAGCTACGTTTGCATCCAGAGGACAGGACACAGGGTTTCTCGGTCTCCACTGTCATGGAGAATTTCCAAGTCTTTGAGCATCTGTAGCTCGTGAGGGCAGAGCCAGGACCTTTGCAAGCTTTTTTTTTTTCTTCTTTTGGAGAGTCACAGCAAAACCTTCCAGATCAAAATGGTTTGTTTCACATTGCTAACAAGATTTCTGTCTTTCCAACGAGGGATGTCATGCACATGGCTGATTTTCTGTAATAAAGATCGGTTCTAAAAATCATACTCATGCCACAGATCGTGTTCTGGTACTTTGACCCGGTGTGAAGTCCCTATTACATTCCTGCCATATCTTATTTACACTCCCACCTGCCACCATGAGGACATGAAGGGCTCTTAGCAGCTTATTTCCATAATTATTGTTTATATTGCTTTCACAATGGAGCTGTAGTCATGGCTTAAACACAGCCGCTTCCTAGATTTCAGTATCAATGTGCAAAGCCCGAGGAGGAGGTGTAAAAAATGTGGGCTGGATCGCTCTTGCAGCTTTCTTCCTGCATCAGTAGCTAGCTAGTCAGTATGATAGAACAAAAGAAACTTACAGAAAAAAAAAAAAGAATGAGTCCATACTGTATATAATGCCAGTCACATACTGTACAATACACTGCGAATGTATTGAGACATGGCTCATTTGTTCGTATTAAATGAAATGTATTGATGTCGAATTAAATTAAAGCAATAAAAAGAAAAGTTTTACTATGAAATCCGGCAAATTGCATAAAGATACCATTTAAAAGTTGTTAGGGGTTGTTTATGTAACAACCTCAGCAGCAGCCTCATTTCCCCTCTCGTCTGTTCCAACGACTCAGCATTCAGCATCAGTAGTATACTAATCACCGGCCTGATCATCTCTCATCATCTGCACCTGTTTCTCACTGGTTCATGCATTAAGTTAGATGGTTTTTATGCTTGAATAATTCATAGGTCACTGTTTGACTTAACAAACAAAGAACATGCCTCCGAAACAGCTCAGAGAGCCCCAAAAAGATCCCATCATTTAGGAAGACTGGAGAACTATTCCTCAAGACTACATTAAAATAGAAGAATGTCTTTTTTTTTTTTTTTGGAATCAAAATAGCATGAAGCATGAAGCATGTTCAGAATATTGTAGGGTGGGAGAAAGAAAAAGAGGAAGAAGAAGTCGAGATTTCGGGTTTTGGCAGTGACAGGTATAGATGTGTGTGTGTGTGTGTGTGTGTGTGTGTGTGTGTGTGTGTGTGTGTGTGTGTACTTTATATATTAGGATATGTAAGGTAGAACAAAAGCTAGTGTTATTACTTTTATAAAACATATTGTTATGTATATTAATCTTATTATACAGTATGCTATTATTATTTTTTTCATGGAAACAACCGAAAACTACAACAAAAAATACATGATTATTGGATCTGTATTATTTCTTTTTGGAATCAAAATATGAAGAATTGAGGGATGGGGGGGGGGGGGGCATCAAAACTTTACACAGGATTGCATGTAAAATAAGTAAGGCAACATGAAGATATTACAATAATTTACCAATACATTGACCAACAAATGTATCGTTTTATTGAATTTATGTGTATATGAATTTAAAAGCTTAATGATTTTACATGTTTTTGAACCAGTTGACTACAATTACTGTCCAAATCGATTTGTCATGCAGAGGTAGAGGTAATGTTCGTGTGTAACGTACTGTAGGTGTGTGTGGTAGCCTGTAAAAATCTTTCATATGCTCAAACTATAAAAATATAACAACACATTTTTTAAAAATTATTTTATTGCCTCCGAGTGGCGCAGTGGTTAAAGCGTTCGCCCTATCATCCGGAGATCGCTAGTTTGAATCCCGGGTGGTGCTGTAACCTCTCGCAGCCGGAGGTCTAGAGAGAGCTGATTGGCCGAGCTCTCTCAGAGGGGAGGGATGAGAGGTACATAGTGCTCCGACATTAATCACGGCTCTACAGCCAGTCAGGGGCGTCTGTGAGCTCGCGCAGCGGAGGGAGCGGATAGCGCTGTCCTCCGAGTGTGTTACGCCGCCCCCAACGGTGCGCGAGCGAGCAGTTCGAAAAGATGCGGTCGGCTGGCTTCACGTGGTTCGGAGGAAACACGCGATAGTCTTCGGCCCTCCCGGCTGAGTGGTAGTAGTAGCCTTAATGTGGGAGCCCCCTAGTGACGGGGAGGAAAAATCGGGGAAAAATCAAAAAAAAAAAAAAGTAATTTATTCACAAACAGTGTTCTTTTTATTTACAAATATGTTTAAGACAACTGTTTGGAAAGATTTATTCCATTCCCATGAAAATGACACCAACGAACAACGACATGCCGACAATAATTACAGTAAATATGCAACAAATAGCTTTTTTTTTTAAAAATATGATATTTAACAATAAAAAACAAGAATTACTGTTGATCATAATCGTTTTACACCTCTCTCTGTCTCTCGCTGTGTTATTTCCTGAGGTTAATGTACAGTAAGTCACTTGCATTTGCTTCAGCTGATGGCTGATAATTGCAGCTTAATTCAGCTTTCTTCTATTTACTACATGTTTTCTCTTATAACACATATTTGCTTACATTTCGGCAAACCTTATTTTTGACTTGTTATAAAGTTAATCTAAACATTTTTTTACGAGACTACGGTGTCATGTAAAGGCCTTCTATAGACCGAAAACTGGAATGAATTAATTAATGTATTTATTTGTTTGTTTATTTATTTTGGGCGGTGACATCCTGCAGCCTAAAACTTACCAAATGTTCCTCTACTTACATACAGTAACTAATGACCTTTTTTTTTTTTTTTTTTTCAACCTGATAAAGTAAAATTTTGTCTACTTGTAAATCGCATCAACCTCCAGGTTACGGGTTCGATTCCCATGTGCATGCGTTTCCTCTGGGTGCTCTGGTTTCCAAAGACATACAGATTAGGCTCCCAAATTGCCCGTGTGAGTGTGTGAGTGCATGTGTGTGTATGTGTGTGCCCTGTGATGGATTGGAGTTTACTTGACCAAATAACACAGGTTCGCTTAATTACATTAAGATTACTTAGCATTATGTTACAGCTATAAGATGCCCAATGATGTTAAATGTCAATTTTACAAATTAAGTCAATTTCATCTTTATATTCATAAAGTGCAAAATTATATATTTTAAAATCCCTGATGAGAATGGCAGACTGTGAATAGAAACATTATATAGTACAGTACAATGTTTATTGCACTTTATCTACTGCGTAAGTCCCTCCTGTCTTTCTTGTCACCGGCTGCATTCTACCATTCGTCTGTGTCCAGTGGTGTGAGTGTGAGACTGCTAGCTTTACAGAATTGGACAACAGTCACTTATAAGAATCCCGCTGAGTGCAATCAGAGCTCATTACTGCTGAGGGAAGAGGTGGGACATACAGACTTTCACCTTACACTTACTGTAGCTTGCAAGAGGAGCTCTGAGCGCCGAGCTCAATGGCAGGAACAGTTGCTATTATTCACTGCTCCGGCTTAACACCTGGCTTTCACACAGTTTTTGAGTCAGGACTCGACTGGGCCTCTACTACATCCACTAGATTTGATATTAAGTGAAGATAATCCGGTAGAAGAGAGACGATGCAGCTCACTGTGTTAATGTGTGTGTGTCTGGAGTGACAGGTGGAAGCTGAAAGAAATAGAGTGAACACTAACATGTACAGTTAGTGCCTCCAGGGTTTGCATTCAGTGGAAATGCACTAGGTAGTGAGTGAAGTGTGATAGTGTGTGTACAAGCATGAAGCATGTCCAGAATACTGTAGGACGGAAGGAAAATAGAGGAAGAAGTCAAGATTTCGGATTTTGGCAGTGCCAGGTGTATGCTGTGTGTGTGTGCTGTGTGTGTATATTAGAATATGCTATTATTATTAAAAGCTATTATTATTATGTTTATAAAAAATATTGTTAAGTATATAATCTTATTATAAGCATTTTTTGTTGTTGTTGTTCATAGAAACAATCGGAAACTACAACAAAAAAATGCATGATCATTGGATCTGTACTATATTTACTATCTGTACTATAGTACTACTCTGAACTATTTCTTTGGTTAAAATGAACTAAAATTCAGTTTATATTGTTTATTTTGTGCTGAAAATAAAAAAGGATATATCACTCTATACTGCACAGTCCTGAGCCCTACTGTATATATGTATATTAAAAAAGAATAAACAAATATTGTCTAAATACACTAGGAATGCTGCTTGACTCTACATGTTGATTGTATTATTTGTGTTTATAGTGAAAGATAAAACTGTAAAAATATCTAAATTATAAATAATAATAAAAGTTTTAGAACAAATTCGTTTGAATAGGCATTCAGAATATACACTAAAGATCAACCATAACATTATGACTGTCCACCCACCATTTACCACCAAAACACTAATGCACCCTGGGTTCTGACAACCTTATACTGAAACCAGCATTAACCTTTCCAGCAAGTTGAGCTACAGTAGTGCTTCTTCTGGATCGTTCAACATGGGCCTGTCATCGCTCCCCATGCCCATCATGCCTTTGCCACTCATGACCCTGTTACCGGTTCACCGGTTTTCCTTCCTTCAGCGACTTTTAGTAGGTCCTGACCACTGCAGACTGGAAATATCCCTGAAGAACTGTAGTTTTGGAGTTGCTCTGACCCAGTCATCCAGAAATCACAATCTGGCCCCTGTCAAAGTCACTCAGATCCTTATAACTGCCCTTTTTTTTTTTTTTGCTTCCAACACATCAACTTGTAAAAAAAAAAAAACTAGTAAAAAAAAAAAGTTCACTTGCTGCGAAGGCTGGTCTATGTAGTCCGATCACATAGAAAAGCTACTGTTTTGCTGAAAAGGTTAATGCTGGTTTTGAATGGTGTCAGAACACAGTGCATCACAAGGTTGTCAGCACAAATGGGGGACCTACTGTACTCAGAATGAGGTATCTGGTCAAATTGCTATTACTGATCGGCGTATAATTACTGACAATTTGGTCTACAATATTTGGGTGCTTTCTGGTAAATTCAAATGAATCATGGTAAATTATTCAGTAAATTACAAGCGCAAAGAGTTCCTTTATACCTGATAAGGATCCTGCACTTTGCCTATCCACATTCAACAATGCATCGATAATAGTATATCTAAAGCATTTTTGATTGCTAATGGGGTCCGGCAAGGCAGGATAAATTTCATATTTTATATTGATACTTTTTCTAAATTGCTCCAAGAGTGTAAAACCAGATGCATGCTGTGGGAGTGTCTTGTTAATAATTTAATGTATGCTTATGACTTAGTTGTTTTGTCTCCTTATAGTGCTGACTTACAGCAATCCCTCAAAGTCTGTTGGAGTGCAGTATGATGTTAAATTCAATACTAAAAAGATTGTTATTATTGCTAGTTCTAAAGATGATAAGAAGCAAAAATCCCATGATTCATTTTGGCTAGGTGCTTGAAGTGGTAAACGGTATCAGATACTTGGGTAACATTATTCGGAGTGATCTAAATGATGATGATGATGATGATGATGATGATGATGTACTGCTTAAGTGTTGTAACGCATATGCACAGATGAGTAAGCTTGTGTACAAATTTCATAATTGTACAGATGATTTGAAAATGGCCCTTTTTAAAGCTTACTGTACTACACTTTATGCAGTAAAGAGAAATGAGAAAGCTGCATGTGGCGTATAATGGCCCATTCAGAACATTATTTAAGATGCATGATGGATAAGCATAAGTCATACTGATTATTTGTGACTAACAATGTGCCAACTTTTTATGCGGTCCTGAGGAATTTTATGTATAAATGAATTTTTAGACTAATAATATTTTGTGGTCAAGGTTAATGTTAATTGGTGTTATCTATGTTGCTATAGACATTTGTTGCCTGCGGTAATGTATCTATATATCTATAATATCTATAATGTATCTATATTACTTTTATTAGTAACTAGTAATATTGTAATATGCATAATTTCATATTCATTCTTAGTTTAATATTAATTAACAGGGTAATAGTAATTTATCACTTTTTAGTAATTAGTAACTCAAACTGTACGTTACTTTTTCATTCATTTGTTATATTGGTTATATTTTACATTGTGTATGATCGAAATTAATCTGCCATAAACTCTTTGCAGTCTGTATATCATTGATTCCTTCACTTTTCGTTATAACAACAGAAAATTAATTGTTTATATATATATATATATATATATATATATATATATATATATATATAAACAATTAATCAAACAACAATTTATATATATATATATATATATATATATATATATATATATATATATATATATAAATTGTTGTTTGATTTTGAGCTTACATCACTTACCATCATTTTCGTTTTTTTTTTTTTTTCATCAGATACAAAGGTTGTGACCATAGACTGCATCAAAAAATAGATAAACCCTCTGTGCCATTGCCCATAGGTCTTCTAAAGAGCATTTTTCAAGCTTGATTTGTGACTCTCAGTTTAAAAATGCCTAGTGACCTCTGCTACCATGAGCTAGCTACTATAGCTTAGCTTTAGCTTAGCTAAAATGCAAAGGTGATTAAAAGAAATTCATATGCTAGTTACTTTGCGTTTAACTGAACTCCTCCATACCCTATACATAGTCCCATGTCAATTCCTACATTAATAGTGGTAAGTTACACTACAATGATTCCAGTTTTCTGGTTAGCTAAATTGGTGCATAGAAGAAAGCTAGCAGTTTGACATCTGGGGTGCGGTCTATGGGGATTAACCAGCTCCCAGCGGAGATTCAAAGAAGTGCTTTGTGTTTTTGGCATTTCACATTTGCTTCATTTCTCGGAACAGGGTGACCCAGATGTTTTTATGTGCTATGCTATATTTATTTATTATCTTAATAATTTATTTTTAACATAAAGTGCATAGCAATTTTCAGAAGCAAAACATGTAGCCTATCCCTCTGAGGTGTCACACTTCAACAAGCATGAAACCGGTATTAATCTGCCACACAAGGCTTTATACTGTATGTGTGGCTTTTACACATTAAGCTGAAAGCGGAGGCGAGCGTCCACAACCTTTTCATGTGCTTATTTGTGTGACTAAATCTCAATAAGGTGACTGAAAAACTATACATATGTAAACATAATACGAGAGTAATGCATCGCTTTAGATAGTATTCGGTAATAGTAATTTATTACTGGAATGGAAAAGTAATAAGTAATATTAATATATTACTTTCACTGAAAATAACTGGCTTAGTGGTTAATCCAGGGTCCGGATTCGATTCTCACCTTGTGGTCTGTGGGCATGTGGTTTGCATGTGCTTCCTGTTCTTGGCGAGTTTCCTTCCAGAGTCCAAATACATGCAGATTAGGCTAACTGGCATTACCAAATTGCTTGTAGAGTATGAATGAATGTGCGAATGTTGACCAGAGGTCCTACCACGGACACTAGTTGGACTACAGAGGTTTCTGGATAGATGGATGGTTGGATGTAAAAGTAACTAGTAATAGTACTTAATAGTACTTAAAATGTTACTTTTATTAGTAACTAGTACAACGATGGAGAGAGCACAGCATGATACTACTGTATATGTATAAGTAATGTTTGAAGTAAGGTAATCACTGGATAACGAAAGTGAGAAAGCTGGAATGTATCTCAAGGAGCTTTTGGTTGATGTACGTACAGATTTTGTGATCTTATCCTGGAAATCAAAGCCAGAAATGTTAGCGTGTGAGAGTAAGAGCTTAAAAGGTTCGACCCTGGAGCAGTTCTGGATCTCAGCCTTAGCAGAGCTGACTTTTATGTCTGTCTGATGGACTTAGAGATAAGGTGCTGCATGATGGCTGCCAGCCATGTATGATTTTATTACTTTCTAATTTTCACTATTTTCTTTGGGGCAGAAAAGAAGCAGCTTCACTGCACGGCCTTTTTTGGCCAAAGTAACTGAAACGTGTTACTGTAATGACGCTGTTCCAAGTCACGTCCAAGTCACCACACGGTTTGAAACACGAGGATGCTGACTTTTTTTTTTTAATTAGTTTTCTTAGAATAATTAAGAATGTGTATTTTACGGCCATCTTTAAGACGACATGCATACTGTATCAAACAATGAGACAGCATGACGATTTGTTATCGCTGGGTCTCACGTTGTGAACACGTTGAGCCCAACAGATTGCCTCTGAGAAATCCCTCGAGGCAGCGGCTGTGTCACCTGATCTACAGCAAACACATGGCTTCCAGCAGATACACTCATCTCTCAGTCGAAACCAGGGCATACTGGATTTCAGTCATTAGATTTGCTCAGCTGTCCTTTGATTTCACTTTGAGAGTTGTTCTTTTCCTTTGAAAGGATCTTTGTTCGAAGTGGTGGTATTAAAGAAGATGCATTTATACACTCATTATTTATAATTCCATTCTCTCTCTCTATCTCTCTCTCTCTCTCTCTCTGTCTCTCTCTCTCTCTCTCTCTGTCTGTCTCTCTCTCTCTGTCTCACTCTTGGCATCTCATTCTCTGAAAAGAAAAGATGTTAAAACTTGAGAGGACATATTGAAAGCTTTTCATCTCCCCATTTATACGACGATCGTGTATGTGTGTGTGTACATGTGTCTTGCATGTGGGCGGGTGATTGCCATTACAAAACAGACATTTTAAAATCTTTTCTGATTATCACTTTATGCCGTTTTTTTTTTCTTTTCTTTTCTTTGTACTGTTATTTTTCTATAATCTCACAATTACACCAGACATGTTTTATATATCAATTTTATCGATTTTGCGCTTCATTTAGAATGTCTCATTGGAAGTAAATCTGGGCGCATCACCATGTCTATGAAACATGCTGCGCTTGAGTGAGAGCACCTTCAGCATTTTAGCTAGTGGAGGACTCTGCTGCATTCCGAGAGACAAAGGGAGAAAGATGGCTCTGGGCTCACAGACGCCTCAGCCATCTGTCCCCCACGTCCCTGCTGGTTGTCCATGCTCTGTCTTGAGTGGATCCTGTGAGATTCCCCTGCCTCACTATGGCTCCATCTGACAGGGTGATGCGCTGATGTCATGGAAACTTGAGCGCACGTTTCATAAGTCACCGACATGGCAAACCCACAGATGAGTAGGAGTAGGAGGGGCTCACCATCATCTGCAAGCCAAAGTATCCGATTTATTTAAGACACCTATTTAAGACTTTATTAGCTACACCATAGCAAATGCATATCTGTTTTTCTTTTGTTAAATACAAGGGAGGTGGCACGGCAGTGTAGTGATTAACCGATTCCCGGCCACTGTGCCTGGAGTTTGCATGTTCTCCCCGTGCTTGGTGGGTTTCCTCCGGGAACTCCGGTTTCCTCCTACAGTCCAAAGACATGCAACCCGCTGCAATACCCACTGCAGTTCATGTCCTGATCGTCCGTACACTCAACTTTAATGTTTATTGTTATATTTTGAATATGACTAGCATTCACCATTCAGCCTGGTGTGCATGCTAAATGAATAGACAGTGAAATCCCAAGTGTTGATTTACTGTAACACTGAGATTATTCAAGTCCAACTGGATGCATATAAACACTGCTGGCTGTTACTGTAAGTCAACACTCTAAACGTTAACTTAGCACTGTGACTTTGCTGGGTATGAAGACTTCAGGGCTATAATACTGTAGATCCCGAAGTTGTTTCTAATAGCTATCTAAAGTAGGGTGTGTTCCATTCCACAGTGCTCCCTACTCTCTGCTCTCTCCGTGTACTGAGAATTCAACAAAATTCCACCATTCGGAAAAACCCTACAATGTCACCAGTGCAGACGTTACCCTGGTAACATGAGCACCTCAGATGTCTATTGCTGCTACTGTGGAAATGTCACACTGCGAAAAAAATGAAATATTGAATATTTATTGAAAGAAAAGCTGATAGCATTACAATATAATAATATATAATAAAATATGTTATAATAATTCATTTAAACAATTCATATTTTTACATATTCAATCCAAGCATCTAGGAACCTCTGTAGTCCAACTAGGGACCATGGAGGCTGTGGTAGAACCTTTACACATACATTCACACAGTATGGGCAATTTGCGAATCTTCACTGATCTGCATGTTTTTGGACTGTGGGAGGAAACCCACCAAGCTCGGGGAGAATCGAACCCAGACCCTGGAGGTGCAAAGCAACAGTGCTAACGACTAACCACTAAGCCACCGTGCCAGCTCTTTACAGATTACTAGCCTAAATAATAGTAACAATTTATTGATTCAATTTAATTTAAATGTCTTGTGTGACAGTAGTATTTTGTCATTCTCAGTAATAATGATAATAGATATATAAATCCCTTTTAGAGCTCCGTTTTTCTTTCACGCTCCAGCGAGGCACAAAGCATGATGGGAAATTTCCCATGTCCACTTCTGGCAAAGTGATGACCCATTGTTCACTTGTTCCATACACTAATTACAGTTCCCTTTGAACCGAGCAGTTTCGCTCTCTGTGGTCTGAAATCACACTTCACAGGGTACTTCAAGCTGATTGGAACACACCCCTAGTTTGTACTGTAGTATCCTGAAAACACCTCCTACCTGTGCACACTGGGCGGTCCCTGAGCATCTGCTGATTCTATAGAACTGACAAAATATCAGAATGCATGGACTGTACTGTACAGCTGTGGTTAGTGTTTCAGCCAGAAATGTAGTGAAACATAAGAAAGTTCAAGTGTTCAAAAGCTGTTAACTTTTATTGATCAGTTTCCCAGGTGACAAGGTGGTGGCTTATGGATAAGCACAACTGTCTCACACCTCGAAGATGTGGGGGTCGAATCTCACCTCCTGTCTGTATTCATAGAGTTTGCCTATCCTCCCAGTGCCCGGTTGGTTTCCTTCCATAGTCCAAAGACATGCAGTCGATGTTGGTTGGTGTTTCTTAAGTGAGCATTAAAGAAGTGAGTATTTGGCATCTCATCCAGGGTGTACCCCAACTTGTGTCCTAAGTTCCCTGGGATGGACTCCAGCCTCCCTGAGATTCTGCACAGGATAAGAGGTATAGATAGTGAATGAATGGTCACAATCCTCCTATTTCACTATATTTCTGGGATAGGCTTCTTCCTTGTGTTAGTATTATTTTTATTGTTTATTAAAAATATATGGGGAGGAAACCCACCAAGCATGGAGCAATGCACACAGACCTGAAGCAGGAATCGAAACCAGACACTGAAGGTGCAACCACTAAGCCACCATGCTGCAACAAATTTATATATATATATATATATATATATATAAAATCTGTGCATGGTGGCTTAGTGCTTAGTGGGTTTCCTCTGGGTACTCGGTTTCTCCCACAGTGTGTGTGTGTGTGTGTGTGTGTGTGTGTGTGTGTGTGTGTGTGTGTGTGTGTGTGTGTGTGTGTGTGTGTGCCCTGCGATGGATTTGCCATGGTGTACCCTAAATCTCCTGATATCCTGTATACAGAAAAATAAAGTGGTATAGATGATGAGTGAGTGAGTGATACAGTATTAAGTTTGCGAACCACTGTCACTTTTGACTTGTTCATTAGAAATCCAGATGTTCATCCACATTTCTGTCAAACCGCTTCATGACAATGTGTTTCGTCAAGCAGGCTATTTAAACGAACCTATGGATTAAGAAAATCAATTTCGAAAAAGTTTATTCAAAAAATTTGAAGTGAGATATCAGTGTCGTTTCTCTACAGCGTGGTCAACATACGATCCTAATCAGTTATATAGCCATGCAGGCGGCGTGACCAGCTGTTCAGTTTGGCTGCAAAATTATTTACATAAATAATTTCCGAGAATTGCTGATGGTGGGTTCATTTGGGTGCAGGCCAATCAGTCACTCCCAACTCGCCAAGCTGCATTACCTACGCAGGAGGTTCCTATGGCAGTTAAAAGGCAGTCTGAAAGGACAGAATGTCGGGTGTGCAGTCCTTTCGGGAAGGAAGGTGATTATTTGTTTAAGGAAAAAAAAAAACAGAGGAATCTCTTGGAAATACCGCTCTAGAGGCAGAAGAAATTGCAATCATCTTCCTCATGGTGTCAGCACTGAGCACATCTGTTTCCATGGGATCACTTGTGTCTACCGTCCTCATGTTATCTCAGATGTTGTTGCAGGAATGAACACACCCATGCACACACACACACACACACACACACACACACAGAGACAAATCCACTTGGTGCAAGTAAATAGCTTCTCCCCTATCTATTTTTCTTCTATTCGTCTTCTTCAATCCTCACTCAGTGTCTCTTTGTCGCATACAGATTGTCCTCATTTTTCTGTCATCATCTCTGTTTCATTCCCACCTCTCCTACTCTCCCGCTTTCGCTCTTTCCTCCTCTCAGTCTCTCTCCGTCCCTGTTCTCCATTTCTGTCGCTGCCAGTTTCTTTCATAGTGATCCTCTGAGGGCATTTCCACTTTTTTGGTATGTGTGTGCGCGTGCATGCACGCACACACACACACACACACACACACACACATTTATGTGTGCATCTCGGTGTATTTGTGCAAGTCTGCCTCAGCCGAAAGGCCCATCTGTTTAAACACTGCAGCAATCCAAGCAGGATCACTCCCACAATCCTCTCTGCTGCATGCTGTTTGTTCATCCGTGATGCCCCCGTGTGCTCCAGCGCTGCCCGCAGCCCTAACTCGGAGCGCTGCAAACTACATGCCCTTAGCACCGAATCCGCAGTCCTAATTGCCGCCAATTTGAAGGTCAGCCTCTTGTTGTTCTGTCTTCGGTTGCGAACCCCTGCGTGTTTCAGCCCAACGTGGTCAGCAGTAATGACGAACCTTGCTCCACTTCTTCTCATCCTAGCGCCTGGTATTTCACAGCTTGAGATCTAATAATAGTTCCTGTGTCTACAGAACCTGCAGTTTCTGTTTCAACAGGCATCTAAAGGCTTTCTATTTTTACACCCTACATTTTCCTGCTGCCAGATCAAATGTTTTCAAGGATTTAAAACGACCATCAGAAACACATTTCCATTACAGTTTCACTATAATAATTTGTTTAAAGGTGGATACAGACGGATGGACAGACGAGCAGACAGATGGACAGACACACCGGCAGACACCATGGCGCCAGAAAGAATTACAGCTTAAGCAGAAATAAAATCAATGCAATAAAAATCGATCAGGAAAAATATTTATTATAGCCGTGATTATGATTCATCAATACTACTACTACTACTACTAATAATAATAATAATAGGGCAAGTGATAATATTTGTGATATTCTTCACAGGTAGGCACTTCTGACAGTCTGCCATGGCTAAACCTCTCCTTGACCTAAGCTGTTTCCTCGCTATAGATACCTTGCCAATGACAGCTATTTATAAATCCATGCTCTGCTGTCGGGAATGTTGGACTCCATGACCTACAGAACCAAAGTGATATTTTTTCATGATTGCACCGAGACGGTTTTGACCTTATAGGATCTACCAAGCAACCGCGGAATGATAAGGCAGGTGTTATAAGTGATAGCACCTGCAGGATCATTCCCTGGTTTCCTGTGGATCCTGTACATTTGGGGGGTTTGAATCATTTCCAGTCTTTGCTCATGGAGTTCGCCTGCCCTGTTCTTGGTGGATTTCTTCCTCCTGTCCTAAATAATACAGTGTACTGTAGATTGATTGGCATTTCCAAATTGTGCGTGATTGTATCTCACCCAGGTTGTACTCTACTTCTTCATGTTCCCTAGAATGGGCCCCTAAACTGTCTAAGTGGTCTAGATGGTGGACGGATGGTATACATTCATATTGTACACCAATTATTATTAATGTAAGACCATTATTCAAATACATCCAAAAGTGCTTTACAGAAAGAGAAGGAGCCTTGAAAGTGAAAACACTTCGAATCAATTGTATTTATAGAGTGCTTTCAGCAGACGATGTTACAAAGCGGCTTTCGGGAAAGCCTCACACCAGCTTTTTAGTCACAGCAACAGTTGTTGTCAAGTAGCTGGGAAATCAAGCTGAGATGATTCACTGAATCAGGAACGTGAATTGGATAAACAAAGGCCTCCAAGCAAGAGAAACCTGTCAGAGTTGCATTATCAGAAAGTTTAACTAGCATCGTGTCAGGCAACACTCACAACTCAACAAGCCCGAATGACAGATTGTTAGGTAAGATGGAAGTGTACAATACCAAACAAGGTGATTAAATGGTACTCTTTTGGCTAGAGTCAGAGTGTCTAGCTAGAAGAGCTTAACTAAAAAAGAAAAGCAAATCATAAGTCTTATGCAAGCAGAAGTCAAACTTTTGATCGTGCAGAATAACAGAACACAGTTATGAGCATAAAAATGGACCGGTTTGGTCAACAAAGGCGTTCTGTCTTTGCAAGTCAATGCATGACCTCACACTGCACACCGCACCACTTACAGTTGCACATTACAGAAACTCGCAAGGCGGGGAGTTATAGCCACATCCTCCATCCATTCCTGAGCCAGATGTTTCACCGTTTCAGATGTGAAGCAGACAGGCCACCATGGCTTCGGCACACTGAGACAACTTTCTACCTCGATTGATGGAATGCAAGAAATCACAGGGACTAAACTGATATGTGACCATAAGAACACCACTTGTTAGTAAGACAGAGAAGAAAAAAAGGCTTCAATTTGCTAGGGATTGTAAAGATTGGGGTGACACGGTGATGTAGTGGTTAGCACTGTCGCCTTGCACCTCCAGAGTCCGGGTTTGATTCCCGGCCAGGCTCGATTCCTGTCTCTGTGTGCATGATTCTGAGTTTGCATGTTCTCCCCGTGCTTGGTGGGTTTCCTCTGGGTACACCGGTTTCCTCCCAACAATCCAAAGACATGTAGATTAGGCTAATTGGCGTTCACAAATTGCCCGAATGAGTGTGTGAGTGAGCATATGAGTGTGCCCTGAGATGGACTGGCACCCTGTCCAGGGTGTACCCTGCCTTGTGCCCTAAGCCTCCTGGGATAGGCTCCAGGTTCCCACGACCCTGAATACAGGATAAAGCGGTATAGACGATGAGTGAGTGAGAGTGTAAAGATTGGACTTTACAACAATGAAAAAAACATTTGTGGTTTGACGAGTCATGATTGACCCTATTCCAGATCGATGGGGGCGTCGGGGTAAGAAAGAAAGCTCATGAAGAGATGCTTACCCATCATGCATAGTGGCCACTATACAATCCTCTGGAAGCAGTGTTATGATTTGGGGTTGCTTCAGTTGGTCAGGCTTAGGAGAGGTATATGGTAATAAATTAATTATTTTCGCACATTAACTGGCCACTATAATCAAAGCTAAAGGTGATCAGAGTGTGAGATGTTTTTTTTTGTTTGTTTGTTTTTGCCAGAAAGTGTGTTCCAGAATTATCTGGTAAAAATGATATTAAATAAATGCAAAAAGTAACATTTTATGCACATGAACATTTTATACTGTAGGAGTTAACTGGGAATGCATAGAGTAACCATAGTAACCATAGAGTCAGTGCCCTTGATAGTAAGGGAAAATCCAAAAAGCTTACCCCCCCCCCCCAAATATAAAGAATTTAAGTCCAGTTCCTCCTTAGAAGCAATTTCCAAACACAAGCCTCCTTGAGATACCACAATCGCCTATACAGCCCATTTTCCCACAACATATGATGTAGATACCTACGTGAGACCCAAAATTTTCCGTTTAAATGAAATCAAGTCATTCTGGAAATGAATTCAATGAATATTCTGTGATCACTCCTGCTACCTTTTGGAAGGAATACAATGCAAAACCAACAAATCAATACTCGCATTTATATCTGCAATGCACTTTCTCTCTCAGTGTACTGCTGTATTGCACACTTCCCCCCCTCTCCCTTCCATAGTGGCTGCTAAACCCGAGCTGATGCACAAGATTATGGGATACAGTACATGTCTCCCTTCACAAATCAACCAGATGGAGGGATCTCAGGGTCACATTCTATTCAAACACTCAATTCAGCCTTGCTGTCTCTTAGAATACGGCCTGAGTAGGCAGCTTTGGTTATGTTTTAGACACAGCCCCTGCGTCCGTGACCTCCTAATCTGCACATCCATTGAAAGGATGTGCTAGTATATGTGACTAAACAAGCAGCCTCGATTGGAAAAAATCGAGGGCATTTAAAAAAAAAAAAAAAATCTGTTAGACCTTTTATTGAGGTTGAACCAAAATAGAAATGTTCCTTTTTTTTCCATTTGCTATCTGGTTTGGTTCAACAACGGCACCTCATTTACAAACCCAAAGCAAATACCCGGCACTCGCGTTCTTATACGAGCCGGTCTCAGTCCGGTTCCAAGTGTACTCTAGCTCGATTGAATTGCAGTGAGAAAGTAAATCGACCCAGAATCGACCGAACTGCATGAAGTGAACCAAACATACTGTAATGTCTATTTTGGGTTGTGGGCAGCATTTTTTCTTTTCTTTTTGTGCACTAGAGGCTGAGGCATTGCAGAAATGTCTATATGTGTTGTGGAGGAGATTTGGACTCATAAACCTCGATCCAATACACAAAATGTATTAAACTAATTATTTAATTCACCGAGTTATATATTTATCTATCGTTATATTTCTGACCAATAAATAGCCACACATAGAAATGGTTGAATAGGATTCCATCCTTTCTGCAAGTAACTTCAACACATCTGCCTAAACATAACGTACTGCAGATACACTTACTGTAATAGACATAAATTCAATATTAAATATGAATATTTGTTGAAAATGTATGTTTATTTAATGGAAAGATATTGCACTGAAAATTTTAAAAGGTGAAAGAGGACTAAATACGGGCTGAAATGCCACTTTACACTTTAGAGGATCTTTTCATTATTCAAAAAGGTGAATGAGAATCCAAGTAGAGATGATATTCCATAGCTAGGAGATGGTCTAACATCAAGTGCATACAGTAGTCTTGACATAGCATAGTGTGTATCCCTCTGTTGTGCTGCCATAAATAGATCTGACAAATCATGAGGTTGGACCTTCCTTGAATTGTTGTTGTTGTTTTTTTCTTTCTTTCTTGGTCCATCACATCCCAGAAACACTTGACTGGATTAACATATAAGGAATTCCAGGAGCAAGTACTGTAAACACCTCAAACTCTGTCATATTCCTCCAACCATTCTTTTCAGTCTGGCAGGGCACATTATCCCGCTGATAAAGGCCACTGACATTAGGAAGTCATGTTGACATGATGGGGTGTACTTGGCCTGCAACAATGTTCAGGTAGGTGGTACCTGTCAAAGTAACATCCAGATGAATGCCAGGACCCAGGGTTTCCCAGCAGAACAGTGCTCAAAAACCTCTGTTGGCCGCACTGTCCTATCAGGGGTTTCCGTTCAAGGATGCTGTCTCCCCGGAGACTGCTGTACATCAGGTCATTTGTAACTGTGGTGCAAGCAAAAATGCATCCCCCACTTGTAATTTGGACAAAAGAAAAGCTATTTATTTATTTATTTATTGTGCTCTGAGGGTGTACATGGTGCCGAAACAACTAATGGAACAGCAAAAAGAGAAGCGTTTGGATATCGGCAAGCAAAATTTGGACCGATCGCCAACCGGCTGGAAAATTGATTCTTACAGTTTTCTGGGATTTTTGAGGGCCAGTATTGAAACATTATCATGAGAGAGGTTCAACAGTCAACAGTGCTTGTTATAGTGAGATGCTTATTGAAAAGCTGACATTCTGTAAAAAAGAAGCAATGATTGATCTTCTTCACTTTTCTCAACATTCATCAAAAAAAAAGTCAAACAAATCAATTAAAGAGTGAAAAGCAGCGATGGATTGCTGAACCCATGGGCTCCTCTCTCTCTCTCTCTCTCCTTTTTATACATGAACTTCTGCAATAGTCAGTGATGTTTCAAACTGAATAGGACCAAAATTCTTTATTTATCAAAGCTAGGTTACCTCATTATGTCACTGCTGTTCCCGTTATCCCGAGGCCTCCCCGTCTTCTTGCTCCTCCGGTTCAATCAATAACTGTACAATACAGGATTTGACATCACTTTTAATCTAGGGCAGGGGCACTGGGTCTTACTATTATGGAACAGTTTTGGATGACTTTTGTTGGACCCATCACAGACATATATCTCGCACTATCTTAAATACCACATTAACCTTCTTGTTCGCTTCACTGCTGCTAGCGATGGATGGACTGACCCGGACTAGATTTCTTTTTAAATGCCCAAGATATATCATCGCCGTTTCTGTTATTAGCAGTGTAATCGATATTTATGGAAACAGACCCCTAAAACCCCTCCTCGTGCTGATTGCAGGAGGGTCTGCGCGGATGGCAGAGTAAATAAGTGATGACGGGAATATAGTTCCCAAGGGAGGAAGAGAAACAAGGAGTAAATAACTACATAATCGATAATAAGTAATCAGGGTGGAACATGGAAGAGGTGAGCACAATAGTGTAATAAACCAGTGAGTCACATTTAAAGGTTGCAACGTGGTGGCCAGAATGATTCTTCACGCTCGCAGAACCAGCCTTTCACCATGTGAGTCCTGGAATATATCCAAGCCATCAGGAATGAAAAAAAAAAAAAACATTTGATGATATAAACTGGTCATTCAGTACATCCAGGTCGTCAGCTGATTTCATTTTTTTGCCAAATAAGTCTGGACCTGACCGATTGAAATAACCTAAGATCGTAACTCTGCCTCCAGAAGCTTGAACAGTGGACACTATGCATAATGGGTGCATCGCTTTATGCACTTCCCTGCTTAATCTGACGTGCCCATGACTACCCCATGAAATAGGGTCAAGCTGGACTCATCAGACCACATGACCTGTCATGGAGTCCAACATTCCCGACAGCATGGCCTGTTTGATCCAAAGTCAAATCTTTAAACTGCCTAGCAAATTGAAATATGTTTATCTGATTAGTCCCACTGACAGGTGGTGTTCCTACGGTATTAGTGCCCGCATGTTCTGCTTGTGTTCTTCAGGTTGAAATGCTTTTACGTTAACTATTAAACATAGCTGTGTTTTCTGATGCTTTAACCAAGTGTGTGATTTTGCTTCTCACCATCATTTCTTCAGCAAAGTTGCCAGTTCAGCACTATCATATCAGATTTGAATAATGTCCTCCAACAGTTTGTAATCCGGTTCTATTAAAGTCAGCATGTCCTTCTTTGTTTCCTTCTAAAACTGCAATTTTTTTAGCCAGGTAGCATACGTATACGCATTAACGCGATTTTGGCAACAGGAAGTGAACAACACTAAACGATTCCGCGCATCCAGAACTTGTGTCCTTAATGCTTTTTTTTTTTCGGGAGGGAGCTCATAAAGAGCTCAACGCCGCACCACCCGAGCGACTTCTTTGAAAACTTAATCACAACGGAGGAAGTCGGACGCAGGCAGAGTGCCGAGTCATGCAGGAGGCTTTAGCAGCTATGTTTCCTGATGTATTTAGCTGTCGTGCAGCTACAGTTTTCATCCGATTTCACGAAAAAAGGGAATAGATCCACATGATATATAACCTGTCAGTGGCGCGCGGATTCTAGTTTATTCCTCTTCGACCGAGTGTCACGCTGTGAGCAGAGAGTTTGTCTCTTCGAGCAGCTCTATTGACCAAAGATTGTGTTGAACAGACAAAGAGAGAACGTGATTGATGCCTAAAGTGGCGTTTTTGAAGTGTATACTGACAACTGTGCGTCTTCGCTTTGTTGTCTTCCAGCAGCCTACTTCAAAGGAAGTAAACACCACCAGACGAAGAACGTGATAGAAACAAAAATGGAAGAGTGTGTAGTATTCAGGGGCCTCCCAGGATCCTGTTTAGTCTCCATTAGCCCGCCATCGGCACACACTCTTTTCCAGGTGCTGGGAGGAGAGGGAGTTGTCATTACGTTGGGGCTATTAGGGAGGTAATGATGACTCTACTCGCACCGCTGCAGGGTATGCACTGCACCAGATGATGCGTTTGCCTTGCATAAATAATGACTGCAATTTTTTTTTCCCTTTTTTTCCCGCCCAGATCTGACATGATCAACACATTTGTTCGATTCTCTCAAACAGTTCCCGTTTCTGCTCTTATTATTATCGGACGGCGCTGTAAAATGTTTCGGCGGCTTTAACGGCTTGCAGGACAATCCATCCACGTTTAACAGGACGATATGAGGACAGGTGTTTTTATGCGCAATTGTCCGAGTACAGTGTCCTCATTTACGACTGAATCTCAAAGGTGTTAGCTTTGTTTTATTGAGCGTGAAGGTGTAAGACGGCGAGGCCGGTGGTTCGGGACATCTTTAGCCCTTTGTAATTTTCGATCGGGATCCATGATTGGGAAAGGACACACTTAAACTTATAAATTGCCCTTCTGTTGGTGTAACTGCGTCAGATTAACGGAGGAAGGGTGACACCGGAGTCCTATAAAAGGACAAAGAAAACATCTAGTTGTTCATGATGCACAAATGCATTTGCCACAGCCAGTGGGGGGGAAAAAAAAAAAAGTTCAGGTTTATTACAATAAAATGAAAGGTCACCCGAATAATAGGTTTGCAACAGGCTTTCCGGTTGTAAGGATTTTAGTCTGTGTGATCTACATTCTTGGCCATTAACCTCTAAACCCTGCTGTTTTAATGCTGTTTAGAGTTATTATAAATGATTATCCTTTCCAGAGTTTATCCAAAAGTCATCCAGCAATTAATGTAAATGTCAACGTGAATTAGAAACTTTTTGCAGAGATTAAAGCTAAGTGCTACGACTAACATTTGAAATACCATGTCAGGCAAAACCACGTGAAACTATTTTTTTTTAATAGTGTGAAGATGTCAGGGAATAATATTGATTATAACAGGCCCTTGTGTTGTATGTACGCATACATTTAATAAAAGGGCACGCTTTTATAACACACAATGACTAACAGGTCATTATTTAAGGCGGCTACATACTGTACTGTATGTACATGAAATTACATTTTTTTTTTGTTGTTGTTGTTGAGAATATAGATGGAATAAAACAACAGAATGCGCAGTTATAGGAAAACTATAAACAACACGGTGCTGATATGCAGCCTAATGTGACATGCAATTATTGTTAGCACCCTAAAGTTGATTACGTTTCCAATAATGGCACATTCTAAAGTGTTTTATTGCTCATATTTATTCCCCAGATCAATCTGCCAACATTACCAAACAATCAGACGTTAAAAAAAAGAGTGTAATGCATAAGAGTTTAAAGGAACGAGACTAAAGTTTTCTCCTTGCAGATGGATAAATAAATAAATAAATAAATAAATGAATAAATAAATGTTTTTGAAAAGTATCTACCGAACCCTGTGCTAGTCCATGTTCGACTAGAGCAGCTATCAGTATACTGTTGCAGGAATGCAATCACCAATCAGAATTCAGCATTCGGCAGCACTGACCTTTGCAGTTTGAAGATGAAATCCCATTGACTGAAAAACGATGTAAAGCATTGGCCCTTCTCTCTGTCTACAGCTAATAGTGATAAGGGTTACTATAAGGGCTACTTAATGTATAGCGAATGGTTTAAAAGTACAATGTCACATGACATGTGAAACAATATACATAGAATGAACAAATACAGGGACGCCCAAAAAAATGCATACACACTTCAACATGAAAAATGTGGGCCGAAAAATATGGAAGTTGAACGATGGTGAGACTACTGACATTCCTATTACGAGAAAACATAATAAATAAGTAGTTACAACTTTATTGTCATGGATTAGTAGATGCACTCAGCAACGAAATGCAGTTTATTTACAGTATATCAGTGGAAATATAAGCATTGTGCAAATTGAAAGTTTTTAAAAAAATAAGTATAGGTATGGCAATGGTGCATGGTGGGGTGGTGATTAGCATTGTCACCTTTAGGATCTGGTTCGATTCTCGCCTCAGGTCTGTGTGCATGAAGTTTCATTGTTTGCCCCCTGGTTGTTGTATTTCCTCTGGGTACTCCTGTTAACTTCCACAGTCCAAAGACATGCAGGTTAGGCTAACTGATGTTGGCATTGGCGCTGTTTGTGAATGTGAGCGTTAACGTTGACCGACCGGAGGCCCTATCACGGAATTAATTCAACGGTCATCATTGGCCTCCAGTTGGACTACATGGATGGCAGGATGAATATACATATACAGTATATATACAGTATATATTACTCTGAAAGATTTTTTAGAATTATGTACATGGCTATGTATAGAGTAATATACAGTAGTTGTTAAATGTATATACACACGCGGACAAAATTGTTGGTACCCTTCGGTCAATGAAAGAAAAACTCACAATGGTCACAGAAATAACTTTAATCTGACAAAAGTAATAATAAATAAGAATTCTATGAATGTTAAAAAATGAAAGTCAGACATTGCTTTTCAACCATGCTTCAACCGAATTATTTAAAAAAAAAAAGAACTCATTGAAGTTCATGGAACAGGCCTGGACAAAAATGATGGTACCCCTAACTTAATAGTTTGTTGCACAACCTTTTGAGGCAATCACTGCAATCAAACGATTTGTCAATGAGACTTCTACACCTCTCTGCAGGTATTTTGTCCCACTCCTCATGAGCAAGCTGCTCCAGTTGTTTCCGGTTTGAAGAGTGCCTTTTCCAGACAGCATGTTTCAGCTCCTTCCAAAGATGCTCAATAGGATTGAGGTCAGGGCTCATAGAAGGCCACTTTAGAATAGTCCAATGTTTTCCTCTTAGCCATTCTTGGGTGTTTTTAGCTGTGTGTTTTGGGTCATTGTCCTGTTGCAAGACCCATGACCTGCGACTGAGACCCAGCTTTCTGACACTGGCCTGCACATTTCTCTCTAGAATCCCTTGATAGTCTTGAGATTTCATTGTACCCTGCACAGATTCAAGACACCCTGTGCCAGATGCAGCAAAGCAGCCCCAGAACATAACAGAGCCTCCTCCATGTTTCACAGTAGGGACAGTGTTCTTTTCTTCATATGCTTCATTTTTCCATCTGTGAACATAGAGCTGATGTGCCTTGGCAAAAAGTTCCATTTTTGTCTCATCTGTCCATAGGACATTCTCCCAGAAGCTTTGTGGCTTGTCAACATGTAGTTTGGCATATTCCAGTCTGGCTTTTTTATGATTTGTTTTCAACAATGGTGTCCTCCTTGGTCGTCTCCCATGTAGTCCACTTTGGCTGAAACAACGACGGATGGTGCGATCTGACACTGATGTTCCTTGAGCATGAAGTTCACCTTGGATCTCTTTAGAAGTCTTTCTGGGCTCTTTTGTTACCATTGGGATTATCCGTCTCTTTGATTTGTCATCAATTTTCCTCGTGCGGCCACGTCCAGGGAGGTTGGCTACAGTCCCATGGATCTTAAATTTCTGAATAATATGTGCAACTGTAGTCACAGGAACATCTAGCTGCTTGGAAATGGTCTTATAGCCTTTACCTTTAACATGCTTGTCTATAATTTTCTTTCGAATCTCCTGAGACAACTCTTTCCTTCGCTTCCTCTGGTCCATGTTGAGTGTGGTACATACCATGTCACCAAACAACACAGTGACTACCTGGAGCCCTATATATAGGCCCACTGACTGATTACAAGATTGTAGACACCTGTGATGCTAATTAGTGGACACACCTTGAATTAACATGTCCCTTTGGTCACATTATTTTCAGTATTTTCTAGGGGTACCATCATTTTTGTCCAGGCCTGTTCCATGAGTTTATTTTTTAAAATAATTCTGTTGAAGCATGTTTGAAAAGCAATGTCTGACTTTCATTGGTTAACATTCATAGATTTTTTTTAATTATTACTTTTGTCAGATTAAAGTTATTTCTGTGACCATTGTGAGTTTTTCTTTCATTGACCGAAGGGTACCAACAATTTTGTCCACGTGTGTATAGCAATATAGTGTAAAGTTTTATTTTTCTATACAAATATTACACATTGCTGCCAGTTCAAGTTTTAAAAAGCGTACAGATAACAACTAATGAAGTGTCTCTATATTTTTGGCCCCTTCTGTATTAATATAATTAGAATTTTCATATAAAGGGGCTTCTTTGTGGAAATGATCAGCGTTGCCAACGTACACTTCAGCGCAACCATCTCACATCATGTTTACTTTGTTATTTAGTCGAATTAGGTTTAACATCTAGTAGTTGTGAGCATGGGCTGGAATTTAATCAGTCAGTCTGTCACTATGATTTTCATGATTAGTGTTTGGAGCACGCCTGAGTACCAGCACTTAGCACTTGTTTCCACCCTAGGGTTTAGCTCTCTGTTCCTCCTACAACTGTCTAGCACTTGTTACTAGTGGAAACCTGGATCCTGTTTACATAAGTATTTTAAACACTTGTTTCTGTATAATGTGTCTCTAGTAGTTCAATTTCTTTCTTTTTTTGTAGAATATGCAAATTTGTTTGTAACATTTGCAGAGATGGGATGGCAACGGCACAAAGAAGAAAGAGATCCTAGCATGTTAAGAGGACAAGTATTTAAAATAATGGGAAAAAATTAAGAATTGTTCAAAAACTATTAGTCCAAGTACTGAAGAAACAAACACGTGTTGCGTCACCACCATCATTTCACCGGATGTATTGTAAAATAAAATAAAATTCATGTTTGCTTCAGCATTGGAAACAATATTGGTTTAGGCTAACTAATTATACACAATTCTTCGTTGTACTTGGTCTGGCTTTTACTGTAGATAAAGTCCTTCCATGAGCCATCTGGCGGATATTCAGTGAAGCACAACACATTTATTAAAATTTCCGAATGTTGCTTGTGGGATCTCGCGGCATGGCGCGTGCCGAATTGCGGAGTTTCGCGGGAAAAAGCGCGCATTCTTAATGGCCAGATCTGTAGGTCCCAGAACAGAAAAGTATATGGATAAATGTCTTCCTTGATCCCTGAGAGATGCTGGGACCAGGTGAGATATGCTGGAGGATCGGAGGGAACATTGCATTGCGTGGTGTGATTAGAGCTGAGAGGTGTGTGTGCTGGGCCATTTTTAGCATTGTAGGCAAGCATCAGGGTTGCATTTGATGTGGGCAGGGGTAGCTCAGTGGTTAAGGCATTGGACTACGGTTCAGAAGATCCCAGGTTCAAACCTCACAACCACCAAGTTGCCACTGTTGGGCCCTTGAGCAAGGCCCTTAACCCTCAATTGCTCAGATGTAATGGTGATAAAAATGTAAGTCGCTCTGGATAAGGGCGTCTGCCAAATGCCTAGATGTAGATGTAGGCAACTACAGGAAGCCAGTGCAGAGAGCGGATATGGTCTTCTGCTGGTGTAGCACATCTCCTTCAAGGTTGTATGTGCGCTCAGAGATGCTCTTCGGGCATACCTTGGTTGTAACAAGATGTTATTTGAGATACTTTTGCCTTTCTATCACCTTGAACCAGTCTGGCAATTTTCCTCTGACTTCTGGCATCAACAAGAAATTTCTGCCCAGAGAACTGTCACTCACTGGATATTTTCTCTTTTTCAGACCACTCTCTATAAACATTAGAGGTGGTTGTGGATGAATTCAACTTAAGTCACTTAAAATAAACAATTCTTTCCCATGCTGATGCTTGATTTCTGCTTCACTAGATCGTCTTGACCATGTCTACATGACTAAATGCATTAAGCTCTTGCCATGTGATTCGCTGATTATATATTTGCAGTTAAACTGGTGTACCTAATAAAGTGGCCATGGGGGTTCCCTTTTTTCCCCCTTCAATGCTCAGCAAACAACAGTAAGTCTGATAAAATTGCTGAAATGAAAGTAACCACTAGCAGAGTAAATGTGTCTTTCATGTCTGCATCCTTACTCCTTCAGTGAATCGAGTTTTCATTTGATTTGTGTTTGGTCCAAACCCAGCTGTAGCAGAGAAAGCTGAACGTATAGTATTGAAGGGTCAGCAATATACGTATGCATTTGAACAATGATATATTAATATGTATTTATGTAATATCGCAGCATCATAGCTGAGCTTAATATTCACCACAACAGCACGACCTTGAGTGTGATATTGCTTTTATATACTGTAACAGTTCCACAAGACCATTTATTATCAACAGATTATGCTTTGTTTGATTATTTAACCAGCTCTTTTGCTCCACCGAGACATATCCTTCTGTGACTGGCGGAACTAAGCACCCATGACTGGAGGTTACCTGGACTGGCGATCGACAGTTAGTGTACCTTACTTTAAAATTCTTTCCAGTTTTAAGTAGCCAAATGGCGGGGAGAATTAAAACCATGGAGATGTTGGAAAGTCCTGCAAATCGTATAAAGTTCTCTTTTTATTTCCACTTATTCCACCTTAGAATATCAGCCACCTTAGCTTTCGGGTTTCCGGGGTTGAATACCAAACCAAGTAGTGGCTTGATCAGGAGTTTGAGAGGGATTTGGGATTCAGTCTTATGTTAGAAGCCAGTTAGCTTTGTAGCTTTCCTTAGGCATTAATAAAACAATACGGATGGTTCAGATGCCTTTAGGATTGAGTTACAATCAATTATTAAGTAGACAAAATTTTGACTTAATGTTATGGGAAGTGTTTCTTGCTGAAAGTGCTTCCGTGATTGGTTATGAGTGTGGGTTTTGGCAGGCAGCTTCTCTTGCTTCAGTACTGCAGACCATAATCAACTTTCAACCATGCTGATGACTAGTCAGAACTAACTGCTGTTTGTGCATTTTGACAGGCACTTTAATAGCAAAAGTAAATCTATTTTTTTTATTGTTTTTTAATTTTTTTTTCAAATGAAACAAGAAGTATTGCTAGCGGTTTGCTTTGTTTGAGTCACAAGCAAGAAAAAATCAAAATGGCACAATATCATTTCAAATTGTCTGTAACTAGACCTCAGACTATATTGGCAATGTTATGTTAGTCGAGTTTTAATAGAAAATACATCAATATCATGCTTTGATTGTGTTGGAACGAGATTGAGTCTTGTTGCACACAATAGTTTTTTAATTTGGTTTTATTTTTAAAATTTGCAATTTGACAAGACCTTCCTTCTCTACCAGATTCTGTTTCACTTCAAAAGTTGATGGCAACACCTTATTGAAGTACAGATATGCGCCATATAACGTTGCGTGACATTATATGGCTCATATCTGTGGTTCCATAAAATGTAACGTTAAACCGTAATAAGGCTAAAAATCTCCATGGAGCACCACTTTCTTTCAGACAATATATGTATCTCATGTGTAGCTTAATTGTCTATTGAAATATTAATGAAGAGTGTCATCCACCCCAAATGCAGCAAAACCAGAGCTTTTAATGGAAAAAAAGGAGAAGTATCATTCTGGAAGTTAAACAGTAATGTTTGACTACAGTGTAGCTCCATGTCTTGTGGAGGTTAAATGATACACAACTGTACTTCCTTCATGCTGTTTCAGTGGCTTTAATATTCTCCAAAAATCCATTGAATGCATTTAGCTCATTCATGGCAGCCTGTGTTTGGCTCAGCTTCACGGATCACATGACAAGATAAGCGATGTAATCGTTTATCCAGGTATAATCCACACAATAACTGAACAAGTCTAAATATGGACGATGACTTGTGCCACTGCTTTTCTGAAAGAGTTCAGCGTTGGATTTGATTTATGAGCAAGTAGGTTTCAACAACCATATGTTTACACTAACAAGCCGCAAAGAGACAGTTGACAGTTTTCTATGCATGTGCTACAATTTCAGCCACAATGGCAGGTGACAAAGTGTGTCAATTTAGGTGTGATACATTAAGGTGACAAATCTAAGCATGTGAGCTATAGGTAATTTATTATGTACTGTACATACCCTAGCATGTACATCAAATAAACAAGCAACATACAGCGATCAGCCACAACATTTAAACCCAAAACTTTTCCAATGTTGTGTAAGTCCCTCTCGTGCTATGGGGCAGCTGTGGCCCTTTGGGGCACGCCTCCACAAGACCTCTGTGGGTATGCTGTGGTGTCTGGCACTGAGACGTTAGGATGCTGTGGGGTGGGGCCTTCATGCACTGGACATGTTTGTCAGTGGATGCTCAATCGGATTGAGATCTGGAGAATATAGAGACCAGATCAACACCCTTGAACTCTTTGCCTGCTAAGCCCCATATGCTGCTGGATGTGATGCACTGGGTGTACTGGTACTGTTCTATCATGGTCAGTATTCTTTTTTCTTTTTTTTCAGCAAGTTGACTTTTCTGCATGATCAGACTGGACTGACTGGCCTAAGATCCCCACAGGCATAGATGGGCCATTGGTGCCCCTGATATTGTCATCATTTCACTGGTATATAATTAATAATCAATATTATTCAATTAACCTGGTGGTGGTTAGTGTTACGGCTTTGTAGTTATAGTGTTATCCTGTCATTGGTGTATAGTTACTATTCTTTGCTCATCAGAAAAAAATAATAATAATAACACAGTGCATGTCCACAAGCAATAACAGCAGCAGTCGTGACCTGCCTAAAAAAAACAGAAGTGACTTGTGTGAAGGAGGTTAGTGCAGGCTAGACGCTACTGAATCATTGCTGATTCCTAATTCTAAGTCAGTGATCCCTAAAGGCATGTCTTTACTCAAAATGTTCCAGAGAAGACCGCAGCTTATTAGAACCATCTTTTCATCTTTTTTTTTTTTTTTTTTTTTTAAATATGCTTGTGATGAACAAATTAAGAGGACATAAATTAATGAAGGGAAGGTCATGCCCTGAGGGAAGAGACTGTGCGTGTGTGAGAGCAGGATGGATGTTATTTGTCAGGTCTGAAATAGGGAATTTAGGGATCTTCTTGGCTTATGGCTGGCTCTTCTGTCTGCTCCTCCCCGAAGAGTGCAAAGAGGACCAGGCTGCCGCTCTGGCCATCTGCTCTCCTAGAAGTGTGCCAAGGAGGCAACATATCCGAACCCACCTCATTACAGATATGTGTGTGTGTATATGTATAAAATCATGTTTGAACAAATGGTGGTGTTCAGATGTGCATGTGTGTGTGGGGGGGGGGGAAACAACACTTTTTTCATTTCTTTCTTTTTTTTCTTTCTAAGATTTGTATATATGTGGGTGAACAGCGTAAATGTTGTGTATGTTCAATATGACCAGGTTTCACTTTTGCAGCAGAAAGCCATTATTATTCATGCGAGAAAGTCATTATTGCACCTGTGTTTGTGCATGTGTGTGAAATTTCTTGCCTGAGCAGTTGGTCCTGTATTTCTGCACTTGTTAAAGAAAATGTGCTACTTGTTTATCTGGATTTGGTGATTCTAGTGACATCAGCAACAGAGACAACTTATATAACTTTTATCGTATTGCCTTATAAGCAAAAATTGTATAGGCTAAACTTTATAGCTGATTAGTCGCATGGTTTCAGGGTTACATGTTACAAATGATATTGAAGTCAAATACATTATTCGTAATCAATATATAATGGGAGAGAAATTACAAAAGAGAGAGAGAGAGAGAGAGAGAGAGAGAGAGATCAGCATAGCTAGCTAAAACTTAAAAAAAAGATCCATTAGCACTGTGTCCATTAACGATGTCACAATGTTTCTCACAATTTACAGTTAATGTTACTTTAACTTTACAGTTATGCAAAGCACGCGCCTTGTAGTAGAATAATATAATTCATTTATTATTCCTAGCACATTCTAGGGAGACAATGTATAACAGAGATTGCGCCTTATACACACACACACACACACACACACACGCGCGCACACACACACGCGCACACACACACGCGCACACACACACACACACACACACACACACTAACCTGTAGCAGTGCCTTGTGGGATTTTATTAGAATAGGCTCTATGATTTTGCACAAACCCCTATATGGTTTTGAGTTCATGACTCGAACACACAGTTACAGTCAGTTGGCTGTTGGCACATGTCTACTGCCTTTATTCATTCATCAAAACTGAAATCTGAATTACAGCATAAAAGAGAAAGCATAAAAACAGGCCTAAACACAAATGAGCCGAAGCAAAAATTGTATAGTTGTAAAGCTGCTAGTGTGTGTAGTACAGCTTTATCATATACAGTACTGTAAGGAATGCATGAGGAGAATAGAATGAACTGCAGCCTGAAGCCCAGTGGAGCTGTAAGATAAAAAGATCAAAACCCTCTAATTGAAATTTGATTTGTAATTTAAAATTCTATTTATTGACTTTGCCTCAGGGAAGGCCACATGAGTCTTGATATACTGCATTTTTTCTCTATGCATTATAAATCCCTATTTTCTCAGTAGGTTGAGACAGTAAGGAGTAATCAGGTTTTTAGGGCCTCTGAAGTGATAAATAACGATTTGAATAAGCTTTGAAATCCGGGAGAAGTACAGCAGTATTTCTCTCTTTGGATTCTTTGAGGACGGATATACAATATATGAGCTGCACTGAAAGTGTTTAGCTAAGAGGTGTGGGAAGAGGCGGTATCAGGGAGGATTCTCAGCTACTGAACCAAACCCATCCTCTGGATTCAGGTGTGTCCATAGTTTAACCCCACCAAACCCCCCCCCCTGGAGTAAATGGCAGGGTATACACCAAGGACAGGGTCCCAGTGAACCCCGAACAGGGTGCCAATCCATCACAGGGTACAAAAAGGGCACTTTTGGAAACCCCAATTAGCCCAATGTGACTGTGGCAGGAAACCATAATACCTGATCCTCAGTGGTGGAAGCTCAGTGGTTAAGGCATTTGACTACAGTTCTGAGGGTCCCAGGTTTAAATCTTACAACCACCAAGCTGTCCCTCGACTGCTCAGATGTATAATGAGATAAAAATGTAAGTCGGTCTGGATAAGAACATCAGCCAAATGCCTAAATGTGAACCCATCAAGTGGTGCGGAGAACATGCAAACTCCTTGCATACAAAGTCAGGACTCGAACCCTCAACCATGGTGGTGCTAACTACCTTACACCATGCCACCTGGTGTAAATAGTGTGCCAAGTTAAATGTGCCATTTGGGTGGTCCACTATGGCAAATACTTAATGGAGCATTTAAAAGACCAAGAACAATGCACAGACATATCTTTAAGGGTCGAATGAAATTCCATTACACTACCGGAAAAAAAAAATGCTTAGAAAAAAGCCTTAAACTCAATACATAGTACATACACTGATGATCCACAACACTAATACTATGGCCAGGTGAAGTGAATTACACTGATTATCAATTATATACAAGTGAACTGGTGACAGGGTAAGTGGTCCCCTAGACTCCTTTGTGGAGACCAAAGGCCAGCCAACCTGGTCCGATCCCAAAGAAAACCCAATGCAGCACAAAAGCTCCTCCAAACTCCCCAGATGCCAATCTGACCAAGCATCCATGGAATGTGACAGACAATGTCCCATCTATGACAGCCCAACCCTGCAACACACAGCACTAAAAGATCTGCTGCAAACGTCCCGGTGTCAGACACCCAGCACACCCTGAGAGCCCAAAGCTCCCCCCAGTAGAATAAGAGGAACCTACACAATATTATGTTTAATGTTTTGCATTCTAATGTTATGGCTAATTGGTGTACGGCATCTCTCTTGCCATATTAGCCATATGATCAATATAGTGTTGAAAATGTGGAAGTGTAAGGAAATGAGTGGCTTGACATAAAAAGACAAGTTGAGATAGCCAGCCACAGACCGGTCAGCGTGTCCTTGCTGTTAAGTGCCTGCTTCCTTCTTCCATTGGGAAAATATGGCCTTGTCTGAAGGTGTAGAATCACATTTTCTTTTGCATCATATGGATGCCCATTTACATGATGTTGCTTAGGTGAGGAAGACGTGGCACCGGGACGCACTAGTAAAAACAAGACATGCCCAGGGCTATGTTTGTGCAATGTTCGGCTGGGAAACTTCATGTCCTGGCATTCGTTTTGAAATTTCTTTGATGCCTACCACTTACTTAAACCTTTTTCCAGACCAAGTACCTCTTCTTTATGTCAACGGTATTCTCTAACGGTAGTGGCCTCTTTCAGCACTGCAAAATATTGTTCAGGAATGGTTTGTGGGACATGACAAAGCGTTAGAGGTGTTGACCTCTAAATCCTCCAGATCTCAATTCAAGCAATCATCTGTGATATGTGCTGGACAAACAAATCCAATCCATGGAGGCACCACCTCGCAAGTTACAGGACTTAACAGATCTGCTGCTAATGTCTTGGTGAACCATACCACATCAGAGGTCTTGTGGATTCCATGCTAGGTGGGTCAGAGCAACCTAACGGGGACCTACTGTACATAAGCAAGAGGTTTTAGTATTATGGCTTATCCCTATTGGATTGCACTGCATTCCACTTTCATGAATATACTGTATTGTCCGTGTACCAGACTGCAATGCAATGTATGTCTAATCACTGCCGGAAAGAAGAAGAGGAAGGCATGGAAGTATTTTTTTTCTCAAAAGTCATTGCTGTACATAAAGAATACCATTTAAAGGTTTATTGTTTTTTTTGTTTTGTTTTTTGTTAGTATGTTAGCAAGATAAGCATGGTTGAGCTTCAAGACAATTGCATACTCAAAGTTTTTATTAAAGAGATCAGGTGATGCAAAAGCAAGGCAATGGTTTTGCTTCGCTGTGCTGCCGGACACAAAGCAAACAAACTCAAAAACAACAGTCACGATCCCAGCGGCAGCCAGTAGCGGATAGTGTTCCCTTTGCTCAGGATGAATAGAAAGAGGAAGAGAATATGACAGGAGGAGAGAGATGGATTGGTAAAGCCAGACATGAGAAGATGGAAGAAAGAATATGAGCGAAGGAAATTTACCCTTTAACAAGGACACATAATCATTCATGCGAAGCACAACTGCTGCTTCTCCCCAAAATTCTCATCTCTGCAACAGGGCTGAAGTGTGCCGTCGTATGCCTCGGCAGAATGGTAGGGTTAGAGTTAGTGTATTGTATTTACATTTAGGCTGAGTGTATGTTACTTATGTTGCTCGGCAAACACTTTTAATTTTGGGCTACGCAGACAAAACGAATACCTACAGTTACTGGTCAAATTTAATGCCAAGTGTTCATCAGATCCTGCTAGTTTGGTTTAATTCCTACGTGACATCAACAAATGTTACTTTGATTAATTGAGAAAGGTCTTTCAGATTGCACAGGTTGATAGAGTAACTCTTCCTCTACACAAAGGTCCTACAGTTTCCATCACAAGTGACGCATTTGTGCCATCATTGAACCTAATTCGTGAATCCTCTCTGAAAATGCATTCACAGAACTGTGCCACAGAATGTGCACAGATGGATGAAGACATTTAAGGAATGGGAATCCCGCATTGAAGGCAGGCCATGCAGTGGGAGCCCATCAACTGGTGACAAAGGAATTGACAAAGGCGGTGCTTGTGATGGAGACTATGTTCAACAGTACAATACCTTTTTATAGAGGAGAGTTACTCTACCAACATGTGCAGGTTGAACGACCTTACACACTCCGTCTCACTTATCGTCTTATACCGCTTTATCCTGTATACAATGTTGTAGGGGCCGTGGAGCATATCACAGGAGACTTAGGGCTTGATGTGGGGTACAACCTGGACAGAGTGCCAATCCATATTCACAGGGCACACACACATGCAATTAGTCTAATATGCATGTCGGAGGAAACCAGAGTACCCAGAGGAAACCCAAAGTGGGAATCGAACCCGGACCCTTGAGGGGCAAGGCCACTCTGCTAACCACTAAGCCACCATGCTGCCATTTGAACAACCTTTGTTAGTTAATTTTAGATAAAAGTTATGCCCACTTTTTCATTACTTTCACAAAAAAAAAAAAAAAGACAAGGATCCCTTTTATAGGCCCATAACGGCTCAGACATCTGTTTTAAAGAAGATCTGAATCTTTTCTTAAAACGAATTTGCATAATCTTTTCCCCAAACTATTTTCTGGACCATTTGCGTTCCTCGCTTTTAGCTAGATGACTTCAGAGTAGAAAAAAGAATTCTGCTCAAATTAAACGGGCCATTGCTTGCCCCGTGTGACACGTCTGGATTTCTAGAAATTCATGGAAACGCTGATTACTGTAATTCCTTCAATTTTTCATTTCATTTTCTTACTGACATTTAATAAATTACCTTAAACAACGTTAGAAGAACACCCGGCTTCAGTGAATGGCCAAGTTCCAAAAGCTGGACATTTCATGAATAAATAAATAAATAAATAAATAAATAATGCTGTCTTTTTACTTACGTTTAATATGAGTATTAAGTTCACAGCAAAATACAGGCTTGAGTTGCAGACTGGACTGAAAGATAGACACTAATCCGGGTAACGTTGGGTAATACAATTAACTGTTGTATACTACAGTATGTTAGGACTTTGTTACTCTACTATAGATTTTTCTACAATATATAATATGGATCATTAATATTTCATTCATGCTAGTGTGAAAAAGAGAGCTCTACTGGAGTCGACGCAGAAGCATGTGTACAATCGGTTTCTGATTGTCAGCAGTAAAGAATATATCACCGACCTTCGAGATTCTACAGCGGCAATGACAGATGACAGTGATAGTGATCAGTGATTGTAAGACTGGTGATCAGAGGAGAAGTGAAAGAGCTTGGGCTAGAGTGTCTTACGATGTATGTATGTGTGCGTTGGCGATACAGCAGGGGCCGTGATTCAGCAGCTCTCCTGCTGGCAGCGCTGACAGCGAGCGCTCCTTCCTCTCCCAGCTTTATCTCTCCATCTCTGATTGATTTGGGCCCGTCGATGCTCTCAGGTCTTGGCTCCAGTCGGCTCCTGATTGAGATTCGCTGCTACAGGGAGGAGACGATTGGATCGGACGGCTGAAAACACACACCACAAGAGCGGTTAGAAAGAAAATGAGGAGGGAAATGCATGGCACAGGAGATGGGTAACTAGAGAGAAATCAGATCGAGAGCCAAGGCTTGATTTCGTCCGAGGTTTGGGAACAGCGTTGCTCCTTACTGTAGAAGTCACAGAATAGAAGGTGGAGATGTAGGTGAAGACTGAACCAAAGCTTGGAGAGCACTTAAGGCAGATGAAGCTGAACACAAAAATTGCTCTAAGATGGAAAGTTGGGCTGACACACACACACACACACACACACACACACACACACACTTATAATGGCAGGTTCATGAATTCATTTTGTTTCAAGAGGGCATTCAGGAGCTCGGGAGTGCAGTGAGGGCTGTCTAAAGATGACCCATAGTGGTTCTAGTATGTTTAAATCCCATCTCTCTCTCTTTCTCTCTCTCCACATATTCCAAACCCATCCTAGCACTTTCACACTGTTTCTATTCTTGGTATATGAAGCTTTGTCACGTGCATATTATCTACACATAGCCAGAACAGAGCTGAGAGCTAATATAATTATTAGCTTTGGAGAAAGGGATGAGATTTGAGTCACCACCCAAGTACTGCAGAAAGACGTGTGTGTTAGAAATGTAACGATGCAACACAATAATGCAGTCGATATCTGTGTCTATTTAAATGTATACTCAAACTAACAAATAATAATAATAATAATAATAATAATAATAATAATAATAATAATAATAACTGACAAAAAGTTTTCAGTTATTTTACTTTTCAAAGTAAATATTTTGAAGAAATACATATTCTATGTTGTAATGTAGCTAATAATAATAATAATAATAATAATAATCGTTCATGTAAATAATGAATAGAAAATCATGTCTTATATAAATTAATATTAATATGTTTATTAAATGTTATACTTATTTTCAGAATGTGAGTAACAAGTGAAATTTTGATGAAATTTAATTTGCTTTTTGAATGTTTTTATATTTAAAAAGAATGTACTAGCATCAGTTTCTTAGAAGGTACACAGTCAAAAGTTTGGACACAAGCATTTATTTTTTACATTCAAAAACATTTTTTTTGATGCAATAACACAGGACATTATGTACAGTAATTACTGTAACTAACAACAACAATAACAATAAAGGTTATTGTTGTTCTCGAAAGAACGGTATTGTCAAGCCCATGAAGACCTCCCCAGGAAAGCAAGACCAACACGTACCTTTGCCACAGAGAAGTTCATTTAGAGTTAAAACTCTAAAAGCCTCAAAACTCACCAATTAACAAACAGCACTTAGATTATAGGCGTCATGAAGAGCATACAGTAAGTAGCAGACACATCTCAATATCAACTGTTCAAAGGAGATGATTGCATATCTTGCACGCCTTCAGCATTGTTTGAAAAATGTAGAGAGAAATAAAATCCAGGACCATGGAAATACAAGATCGGTCCAATCTTTTGACCTTTTAGAGTAGCATATATGCATACTCTAGGTGTCTGAGTATTTTGCCTTTTGGATAGCCTACTGTTCCCCAGGACATTATACCCAGTTTCCTAACCTACATTCAATCTTCACACAATCCTTCCTTTTTATCCCCCCCTGCTTCTTTCATATATTTTACCCCTTTTCTAAAGCGTGCCCTCTCATGGTCCCTGGAAAAGGATTGCTAATAAAAGAGCACACTTGAGCACATGCAGCCCTCTCAAGCGAGCGCCATCAAAAGGCATTGAAAAGTCACTCATCAGGGGAGCTGCCCTCAGCCACTGGGTACACGCAGGCACAGAATAAACAGGAAATGAGTTTAACACACATGCTATAAAACAACACAAACTGTAAAGAGCAGTTAGAATTTGATGGCTAGCACTAGATGAGGTCTACAAGCTGTGTGATTATGTTTGGCAATTATGTATTTTTTTCATGTAGCAGCTCCTATAAATAAGTCGTGAAAACCTATTGAATTTGTTACATTTGAAAACTGTTTTTTTTTTTTTTTTTTTAAATACTATTTTTCTCATTTGAATGTGAGTCCCATATTTGGAAACATTGAACAGCATAAATTATTATGTAGGAGGGCCATTCAAGTCAAAGGCCTTAAGCACAGTATGGAGATGAGATCTGCATTAGCTGCAGTAAAACATCTGAATGGTGACAATGTTTTAAAGAAGGCTGTACATGTGTGAATAACGATCCCGGTTGAGGTTTCTCAGAGTTCCCGTAAACATTCACTGACCTGATCCTTGAAAATCGATAGATAACTTGTTCGCCAACTGGACGAAGAGACGCAGTGTTGAGGTTTGAGGGAACTGTACACACATTCTTTTACCAGCAAGCCGTTTTCTGGGAGTTCCTGGGAGGCCAGCGTTTCAGATATGAATCAGGTAGTCCAATCATGTCACCCTTCTACTCTAACAACTGTCATCTTCTTCTGCACAACAGAAGGTCCCGGTTTGACTTGAACACCCCTATTATTAAAGCCTATTCCTTATTTTGTGATGTATAACCATCCTTTATATTAATAGGTATTATTTAGATTTAAAGACATCATAATCAGTAAAGATGATCGTAAAAAGCATTAACCTTAAATTAGTTTGTTTTTGCATTTTAGTATTCATATTAGTATTGTCAGTTATTTTGAAATATTCTCATAAGTATAGTCTGTGATGTGGCCCAGTGACCCTGTGTTCTGACAACAGTTCCCTAACATATCATTTCAATTTGCTAAAAAAAACTTTTCCCATATTTACATATTTATTTACACAGCTAACAGTCTTTTTTTTTTCAGTACCTCACACTATGTTTATTTTACTCCTTCTCCAAATGTACTGTTTCAGCGTCTATGTAAAATAGCCACGCCCCTCCAGAGAACAGTAGATCTGAGCAACAAGCTGGTAAAAGGTTTCTGTCATATCAGGTCACATTAGTGGGAATGTCTTATTGGTCCTGGGCAATACATAAATGAAAAAAAGGAACAAAAAGCAGGCGTGTTTTTCTCATGTGTTTTATTTGTACACACATCAGAGACCCATGTGAATGTCTAAAATAAGTAAAAAGTGAATTTTGAATAATAGGTCTCCTTTAAAATTAATTTTAAAAAATGTAAGCCGTCTTTAAATAAACAATTAATGCAAATGAATATATATATTAGTCTCCATTTGTCACCCTCGAACAATAAAGGGCTTAAGATGAGACCCCATGTGAAAGAAAATCCTTCCAAAGCTCTTCTAATGGAGTGTTTTGTCCAAGAGCAAAGCGCTAAAAATTACTGTAATTCCACTTATCCTTTCTTAAAGGATTTATGGCATTCTTGCGCTCTCAAACAGAAGATGAGGTGCTTTCATGTTTCTTTCACCACAAAAAGTAGTCCTGAAAGAACGATTTATACAGATTAAGAAATCATAAATCTAAAAAGCACTTTCCAAAAAAAAGTCAAATGTTCATTGATTGAGGGCATCAAAGTCACTTTAAGTTTCTTCTTCATCTTGTGCAGTGTGTTGAAATTCCTGTCTGTAGTAATTGCACTAATGCTACAGATCTGGTACGTAGTGATTACCATAAACTGTATCTATCACATCTGTAATGGGGGGGATGTGAGACTAAAAACAAACATCTGTGTAGAATTTGCTGTTGTTGTGGTTTTTATTTTCTGCTGTGGAGCCTAAAAAGTTGTCAAACACGGCTGCTTCAGTGTGTCAATGTGCATTGGTCTCATATGATGTCAATACATTTGGACAGTGACAAAGACTTCTTCTTTTTTTTTTTTTCTGAATCGAATTTCCTTAGAATAGCCTAGAATAAAGGCACGCCTCCTGTTCTCTATGGCAATCCATACTCTGATCATTCTAGGTCTTCAGTGCTTTCAATCTAGCAGCAGATTTACAATAGGAAAAGCAGGTCACTGAATTGAAGCACACTTCTCCGAAACCTGCCATACATGTGCAGTAGCCAGGTGCCAACCAAGACAGCATCACCATCAAGGTTATGTGACTTGTAATGTGTCTGTGAGAACGAAGTATTTTCAGTAACCGGCCGCAGTATCATAAGGGACCACCTTAAAGACACTGCTAACAAGATGAACAGTTTGACAGCAAAATGCAATTAGGCCGTTTACTCAAATTACGTTTACTGTAAGTACTAAGCTTTAAACTTCCACGTTTTGGACAAACTGTGACATTATGGTCGCTTTTCTGATCAATAGATCTTATACAGTAAATCCAATCGGATCTCTTTTTTTCTGTCATGTGATCAGTGAAATGAGGTGTGCAAAGCAGCGGCTGCCATGAGTGAACTAAATGTGGTTAATGGATTTTTGGAGAATGCTGAATGAAGGTAAAAAATGAAGGAAGTTTAAAAAAGGAAGTTTACACTCTGATCTGTTGCTGCCATCGCAGGTGCCATAGCATTTTTATAGAGGGCTGATATGTATCACTTGTGATACGTTCTGTAAAACAGAACATCATGCGCGTTGGATATTGTGCGAACACCAGGTTATATACGTAACAAAGCTGTGTGGGATACCGTAGTGTAAGTAAGTAACTAAGATTAATTCGTAGTACAATTTTTTGTTTTTCTCCATCAGTGCTACCCTATTATTCGCCTCTTTCTGCGTTCCTGCTGTCACTCGCACTGGTATAAGCCACGGTGCAAAACTAACATTAAGCAGAGATATAACATCACAGCACTTCGTAGACACACAGAGACATGAGATGAGAAGCAGCTGGGTTCACTGTGTCTGCTTACAGTATGTCCACCACTCTTGTTCTAGATTGAAGTTTTTTTAACTATGGTTTAACCTTATGATACCACAGGAACGTGTGCAGTCAGACGATGCACCAACAGACAACATACGGCACCTATATCTGTTTTGATACACTCATGCGATCAGCTACTTATGTACTGTACAATTAAAACCGGTACAGTGAGAGCTTGATGTTGCAGTGCAAACTGAAGTGTTTGTGTGATTTAAAAGGTTTCTCTTTCTCCTAATCCCCAACAATTGTTACGATTAGAAACGTTTTATGCGCAGCAATGCTCAACACTTTTTTTATTTTATTTTTTTGCCTTGATTTATCTGCCGATTTATCCCTCGTGACAAAATGGTGGGAGGTTCAGTTATAGCATTTTGCAAAATCACATTAAAATTCACACTTAATTAACCAAAACAAATTCGGCTTAATATTGTGGCATATGTGCTTTTTACCACCCTTGTGACTCAACGAAATCATGCACAAAGTATTCTCTACCACTTTCGAAACACTTTTTGACTTCAACGTTTTTCTCAAAACCGCAGAAAGAGAGTTCTCATTTCGCTGTCAAACTGTTCCGATATTATCACCATGCTGTTATTCTCTGAGCCTAGCAGTTATACATGTTGTGCTGGTATGAGTGCATCAGGTGTGGCAGTGTTACTGTGTTGGAAGGCAATCAAACTGTGATGAATGGATAAACAACAGACAAGATAAAGCCAAGAATGGAAGCTCTAACTCCTACAATCCCAGACGAACAGAGGAACGGTAAAACATACAATACAGTAGACTACTTACAAATTCCAGCCAGCATTGCTGTGCTGATAATGGCCTAGAAACCAAATAATATCTATCCTGGAGTCGTCCAGTGATGGTCTCATTTTATTAAAAGACACAGTTAACTGAACCCGACAAATTGTCTAAAGCATCAGATGGCCAGTAATTTTATACCTGCAGTAGAATCACATGAGAGGGATAGTTAAAGTGGTCATTGATCGTATGTATATTAGGTACACTGATCTACTAACTAATAAACTGGTGACAAATAAACTGCAGTGCTGTTCCTGGAACGTCTACAGAGAGCGCTATCGATTTCCTGCTTCCCAAAATGGCTTGTTTGCAGCACACAGCAGGAGCAGTGAATGTATAGTAAAGCCGCACGCTAGAATGGGGTCATCAAGTGGCACAGCATTGTCCAGACGACAACCCGGCAAAATGTTTCAAGCCAAGCACTTCAAAATTATCTTGTAGCAAAGCTTATAAATGTATGGGGCAAAAAAAAAAAAAAGTTTCATGTCCAGTAAGTCCAGCTTTTTAAGTATTTTATTCATTGCTGATTTTGGAGCAAATTTTCAACTGTATACCTGCTGTACATCAAAAGACCAGAGACTAACTCCAGAAAGATGTAGAGAGGTCAAAAAAAAAAATTACAGGTATGTATTTTTTTTATATTAATATTACGCAATTATGAGGAAATAGTGACTTGTGGCTTGCTAGACGAAGACTTATGCATTATGCAAGTTTAAAATAGGGCGGCCTGGTGACTTAATGGTTAGCACTGAGGCCTCGCACCTCCAGGGTCAAGGATAGAATCCTGCCATTGGGACTGTGTGTGTGGAGAATACATGTTCACCCTGTGCACGGTCACTCTGGTACTCCAATTTCCTCCTACAGTCCAAAAACATTCAGAGTAAGCTAATTGGCATGTCCACATTGCCTGTAATGTGTGCGATTTTGCCCTGCAAGGGAATGGTTCCCAGTCCAGGCTGTACCCCGCCTAGCTTCCTGGCCTCCTGCAACCAATGTATAGCATAAGAGGTATACAGAGTGAGCACGTTAGTAAGAGTTTAAAATAGATTCAAGTAAAATATAAGGAACTTTATTTAAGCAGGAGTTTAATATAAGCAGTCATATTAGTCATATAAGCTTACACTCAAAAAAAAAAAAAAATTATTTAGGCCTAACAATGACGATTTATGCATTTTGATTGCATATAAAATTTCCATCCATTCGGATTACATATTTCTAGCATAACCAAATTATTAAGCTTTATTTGATTCTTATTTGCAAGTTACATGTAAATGAAATTAGCAAGAATGCGGTTTATGTATATCAGACCAACAAATACAATTTGTTTTAAATTGATAATGAAGAGAAGTATGTATCATTACATAATAATCCCAACTTACTTTAAATGCATTCAGATCATTCTTAATCATTTATAAAAATCTATTAATGTATTAACATTAATATATTTTTTATTCCTCCCAAATCCCAATATACAAGTTACAAGACAAACACAACAGACCACCTTGTTTCATATTTTAAGAATAACAACCCAAAACTGGATGAAAAAAAAAAAAATACAAAAATTGGTAGCAAAACATACAGTACTAGCCAGTGCTGCAGATATGCAGTTCCTCAATAAAAAATTGTGGAATTTAAGGTAGATAGATAAAACAGGTAAACCTGCTAACAGGACAGCTTACATTACAATAACATTCCGAGCCATAAGCCTCAGTGGTGTCTTTGCACTTACACTTTTCCATGCATGTTTAATTGCGAGATTTTGGTATAGAATGAACATTCCACAGCAAATATTAAATAGCTAAAACCACCAATAACTAAATTCAACTTTCAAGCATTAGAGTTTAAAAGTTAGCTCAAACAATACAAGGCTCAGAACAAGTCGACCCACTTGCATTTAAAAAGGAAATGTCTGTTAATTAATCACAGAAGCATCTTCATTTTCAGTGCTTTCAGGACTTTTGGTGACAGTTTGCTACTCCATTGTTCCACCAGGATTTTCTGAAACACTTGAAATGTTCACCAGTTCCATAGGGTAGAGCAGGTTAAATGCATAAATGAGTCCAAAAAGCATCACATCCATGTGTGAAGGTTTTGCAGAACTCCAAACCCTCAAGTATCTCACCAACATCTGTAGGTTGATCTCCAGGTCCAGCACTGCCGGAATGACATACAGTAGATGCCCGTGGTCGTCTGTGCAATTCGAGATGTCAATACCAATACCAGACACAGTGATATTCATATATTTTTTGAAGCCATTAGATGTGCACAAACACGCACACACATTTGGCCCTTGTCGATTATTAATGTTGACCCCCCGGCTAAGATGTAAACACAGCTCCTAGACGTTTAAGTCAGAAAATAGGGATGTAAATATAAATGTGAGAAAAAAGAAACATCCCTATATATTTTAATTAGTAATACATCTAATATTGGCCAATGAGAAAAATGCTAAGTGGCTAAGTTAGCTCATATTTATTAGGGCCATGTGCAAGCTAGTTAGCTAGTGGACTAACCAAGAAAACGTATAGTCATTGCACTGATATTAGTGTAATATGATATATACAACGCTAAAAATGTTTACATATGCAGAAACCAACAGATTAATTAGGATGACTACAGATGTACAACTTATCTTAAAATGAGGTCACAATCCGGCTTGGTCCAGTGCAAAATGTTAATGAAAGTGTTGCTTCACTTCGCTGCTGCTATCGCCCTCTACTGACTGGAGTGTGGAACTGCTTCATTTCTGCTTCTAAACGATTCCTTTTGCAAGATTTGAATGTAAAACAGTCTTATACAATTTAATTAATTGGCTCTTGTTCTGAAGACATTTTAACTAAATTCATACTTTTTAACTGATTAAATTAAATAGTTTTTTTTTTATAATTAACAAATTTTAATTAATTGTAAGTAATCTGATTACATAAATTTTTAAAAAATGATTATTTAAATAAAATCAAAGGGATGCAAATACTTAGTAATAAACTATGCCATGAGTCTTTTTTTTTTTTTTGAGTGTCTGACCCAAAGAAAAGCCATATTAATTAATACTGTACACTAGTTGCTTATGGAGATTTCTGTGAGACATACAGTATACCACATTTATTCATTCATCCGCACTAACTGCGTTATCCTAGTCAGAGTCACGTTGGTTTAAATGACCAGCCGAGATCAACATCGGCACCGTGGTGGCTTAGTGGTTACACTGTCGCCTTGTACCTCCAGGGTCAGGGTTCGATTCCCGCCCCTGGTCCATGTGTGCATGGAGTTTGTATGTTCTCCCTCTTCTTGGTTGGTTTCCTCCCACAGTCCAAAGACGTGCTGGTTAGGCATTCCCAAATTGCCCTTAGTGTGTGAAAGAAAATCAGGCGTCGAGCTGGCTACCCGATCCCATAAGTAACTGCCACAGAAACGATGCAGAGTCTCTGTGGTCTGATGAGAAAAGTGGCAGCGTGAGTGGAATTTTTATTGCAAAACATAATTATGAAATGTTTTATTTATAGCCATAAAAAGTTATTTGTTAAGTATTAAAAGTTCTTCAGGTTATCAGTGTTAGCAAGAAATTCTGTGCAACTGGACCTTTACCGATTTTAGTCGACTGCTTTTGCTTTTGATGGTTAGTTGACATGAGGATTAGAGGACTTGAGACCAATCCTGATTGATTTCCGCCAGACAATAAATGCTTTTTTTTTTTTTTTTAATGCAAACCACAATTCATTGAGTTCTGCTTTCAAACAAAAATCTGAAAATACACGACGCAGATGTAAAGCACGATTTATGATTTGCCTCTGCATGTTTGGTTTGGTTGCCGCCGAACACGCAAAAGCAAGCGAGATGGACAGATTGACAGATGGAGAGGGAGGAAAGGTGCAAATTAAAAGAAGGATAGAGGAATAGAAAATAGAGAGAGATACCCTTATTACCCTTCCTACAGGGTGCCTGCCATCACCTTCGCAACAGGACACCTGAACACACACTAATTACAAGCCAAGCTCAAACAGGCACATCACAGCGGCGGCACAGGGTTTTTCTGTTTGCGCTCTCTCACTCTCTCATACTCATAAGCCTTCATCATGCTGAATAACTGAGTCTATGACCCAGTAAATCCACATATTCATGTGGGATCTCACACTCCTTGTGCTTCTACAGCACTGTGAGACTAATTATAGATATAGAATCCGGGCAGCAAAAGCTGCACAATGCTGTGATTTCTGGTTCCCTTTTTCATCATCCTCTACAGAATTCTCCTGAATACCAACCACACACATGTCTCAATTACAGTCACAACCACAGTCTCAAAGCCTTAGATCCAGAAGCAAGGATGGCCATCAGGGTACAGTGACATATTATACAGAAAGTCACTGTGCTGAAAATGAGGAAGCCACTGTTTGGATTCTTTTTGCCAAATAACCAAGAAAACAGGAGAGAATTTTAACCATTATGAAAAAAAAAAAAAAAAAAAAAATGTCATTTTAGGCACATCCATCACATGAATGCTCCAGCTTTCTCATTTTAATGTAATATACAGTATGTTTGATATGTGCCTCCCGTAATTAAGACAATTTAGAAATTACATTTTCACAGTGCTTAACTTGTGGAAGCCGGGTAAATAGTTGCCTCGGATATCAAACTGAGTTGATAAATCATTCCCAGGAGTGTTTACACTAGAAAAGTGTAAATGTATTTGTAAAAAATCTAGTTATTTCTGAAAAATGTCAATTATTGTTTGTTTAAATTTACATACAGTATAATGAAAGTTATCAAAGTGAGCATTCATTGATGGCTTCAGATTTCGTCATTGGTCATACATCATTGCAACGTTATTCAGTCAGGTTCCAAAATTACTTAAAAAACGTTTTTTTTTTGTTTGTTTGTTTAGTTTTTGGTGTCTGTACACCACTACATTGAACTTAAAATGAAACACTGAAGATGTGTGCAACATTTTTTACCCGTAAATTTAAGGGGTTAGACTCAAGACTACCATTATTCATTATTCACATATACACCATTCATTTATTATTATGATTATTCTTATTATGATGATGATGATGATGATGATGATGATTATTATTATTATTATTATTATTATTATTATTATTTATTTGTTAATATGCCCAAGCGAGTATGAAAAAAACATCTCTTCTTTTCTTCTTTAGCCAGGAATTTCTTGAGATCCGTGGTTATTATAGTTTGGATGTACAAGGGCTGGTCATAGTTACAGTATTGGCAGATTCCTTCCGTGCTATTCAGGATAGCTCCGGTTTTCTTGGGTGCCGTCTTTGCACACATTGTCAGGACATTTGCTTGAGGATATGTAATTGTTCACTGTACCGTAGAACAGATGGATGTCCTATTTTTTTTTTTTTTCACGCAAGATGGTGGTGTACTGTCCTGAAATATACTGTATAACAGCCAACACTGCACATATCTCCTAGGTACTGTAGGTTATCTATGCTGAATCCCAGTGGGGAAAAACTCTTTTCTTTTCTTTTTTTTTGTCCTTTTTTTATAGTGTCATTCAAAAAGATAAGACAGTGGACAAACATACTGTACTTAATTTTGTGCTTAGTTGTCTGATCAGGGATCATCGTAATTCATATGATCTGATACTAAACAAAAATCATAGTCAATTCATTTTCCTATATTTTATTGACAAAACTTTGGTGCATAAACACACACAAAAAGATTAAATAAGAATTCAAAGGCAGGGTATGATAATGTAGGTCTTTAAACTATAGCAAGTCTGAATAAACAAGTTTAATGGAAGTGAGAATAACAAGCACCGTATCTTTAGAAGCAAAAGTTCAATAAAAATGCTCTACACCAATCAGCCATAACATTAACACCACTGACAGGTTAGTTGATTAACACTGATGAGCAAGTGTATACCAGTAAAGCGGTGACAGGATCAGGGCAGCACGGCTCATCTTCTCTATGCCCGTGGGGAGAAAAGGCCAGATCATGTGGTCGATCCCACAGAAACAAAGTCAGTGCTGGCCCTGAAAGAAAGGTATCAGATCACACAATGCATCACAGCTTGGCGTGTATGGGACTTAGCAAGCAAAGTGTTCAAGTTGTTGATCAAACTTCCAGATTCCCTAGATCTCAATCTCCGACCAAGCATCCATGGAATGTGCCGGACTACAAGTCCTTTCCATGGAAGAATTACGTCGCAACACATAGCATCCAAAGGCTCTGCTGCTAACGTTCCAGTGCCAGATAGAACAGAACACACCAGAGGTCATGTGGAGTTAAACCCCAAGGGGGAACGAACCACCGCGGCAGCACAAGAGGAACCTACACAATATTGGGCTCAACGTTTTGGGTTTTAATGTTATATACAGGGTCGCCAGGAGCCTGGAGCCTATCCCAGGATAGAGTGCCAATCCATCACAGGACACTCACTCACACGCTCATTCACACACCATAGACAATTTGGGAATGCCAGTTAGTCAATCTGCATGTCTTTGGACTGTGGGAGTAAACCAGAGCACCTGGAGTGAACCCACCAAGCACAGAGAGAACATGCAAACTCCATGCACACAGTCCCAAGGTGGGAATCAAACCACGACCCAAGGTGCAAGGTAACAGTCACCATGCCGTCTTAGGATTTGTATAATGGACTTAATTGAATAAAATGACACATTGTGATTGAAGTCTAATTGGTGACATGGTAAGCTTTCCATAAAGAGTGGGAACTCTTTAGTCACATTGCTTTGTAACAGTCAGTAAGTGGTGGAATAGAAAACTGCCATTCTTGAGAACAAAGGACTTTCGCATTTCTTTGTAACATGACAAAGCTGCACTTTGGGGTCAGAGAGACTCGAAGTTTAGTAAGTCCAGCTGTAAGTAAAATATAGCACTTATATATGCTGACACATTTTCTAGACATGGCACGACATTACATTTTCTAGACATTTTAACATGACAATATTAAAAATACATTAAAGTACAAAATATCACCTCCGATTGGTAATCTCGTGTGAATAGGACAATTATTTTCTAGGAGCGTGTAACCATACCAACACAATTATTATCTGTCTAACCGTAACCATAACAACCCAACTATTTGCACATTCATGATCCTGAAGGTCCTCGGGCTTGTGATCAACAATTGACACTTGAACTTCAGTTTAACCTGTCTTTGATAGACAGAAAACACAAAAGTGCATCTGAGATAAGGAGCGCCCGTTGTACAATATAGTCTTCTCCATGAACCTGTCGATTTTTATCTATTTACAAAATCTGGTTAAACTATGTGATTATGACAAAAGTAAGATACCACTCTCTGTACCTACTGTATAACATTGTATGAGGTCTAGCCACCGTCTTCAGAGCTTACCTTGTACAAGGAAGGGCACACATGTACCCAATCATGCCAGGTAACAATGCTAACCGCTAAGCCAACAATACTGTATATGAGATTATCCCAAGTAAATCTTGTTTTAATTCTATAACATACTGTGTGCTATGATGTGCTCCATGCCAGAGTGTAAGTAAGTAATCAACTAATATTAGACCGGGGGTAATGTAAATGACTACATCCTGCTTACATCAGCTTGAGGTAATAAGTAGATACTTTTTTTTTTTTTTTATCAGTGACTGCGTGCCACTTCCTGCTGCTATCATTATTATGTAGTTGCCATGTCACTTTTGCATCCTATGCCTTTCTATTAGTAGTGACTTTTAGGTTTTCGCCACTCCTAGAACTTTATTATCATCTTTCTTTGCTTTGCAGTGGCACTAAATTGGCTGGTGGAGAGCAAACCACAGTAAGCATTTTTGAACCACCTAATTTCAACTCATAAGCAAAGAATTGAGTCTGAGACAGCAAAACTAGGCCAAAGACGGCCCCAAAATCAATAAAATAGAATCACTCATCTCCTGCCTGTGTGTGAATGAGGGACCCCATTTTCTAAAATAATCTGATGCTCAGCCTTATAATCATCACTTACAGTACTTCAAGAAGAACCTTTTAGACTTTACACCAACCAGCACTGTCTGTGAATGAACGCTCCCTCTTATTTTCCACTGTGGGAGCATTTCTGCAGTGGGCTATGTTAACACTGTACATCCAGTTTCATGTGAGGTTACAACCTAATTTGTCTCCTATTTGAAACCTAACTGCTTAAAGCAAGTCGTTTTCTAACTACCTATTTCTATTCCTAAAACATCACCAGTACACAGGCACTATTTTCACACGCAAAATTAACCAGGATGACACCTTCACTTAAGGAACACTTAGGGTTTGAAACTAACAGCCTTCCACAGTCAACAATTTCCTCTTGCTTTGCTACTGAGCAATCGGTAGGTTCCACTTACCGCAGCAAATTGACTATCTTCCACAATTAACAAAACTCTGTAAGCTGTAAGAAGCAAGAAAAACAAGTCCAATAAAAGTTAAGCAAGTAACAGTTCTACTGTGAGTAAAGAACAAACTTCACATGAATATAAAACTACCCAAAACCTTCCTATTAGTGATGCACCACAAATTGTGTGCTTGTGACCCAAATTATGTGCTTGTGACCCAATGTCTCAATTAGTTCAAATCGAGGCACAGAGAAAAACAATGCTTTTTAAATGTATTTGTTTTATATATAGGATCTGAAAAGAAACATGACTAAGACACTTTAAAAAAAAAAATCTTATCCTTAAATAAAGGTTGAAGCTAAGGTTTAGGTGGCTATATACAGTAAGCTAAACTAATTAAGGTTGACCAAAACATTATGATTTGAATGAATTATATAAACTAAAAAGAAGCACATACAAAGCAGTTCGAATCAATCTAATGGTTCCTTATACCTGAGAAATTCAGTAACTTAGTTGTCGCATGTCTTTTGACTGTGGGAGGAAACCAACCAAGCACAGGGAGAACATGCTACCTGGAGGTGCAAGGCAACAGTGCTAACCTAAGGCAAAATGTCACCTTAAATTTGATTAACTATACATTATAAATATAAAGTATATGTTTTGTTAATGTATAGTGTTCATTTGTTTGTTAATTAGCTTTTGTCTTTGCCAGTTTTGTTAATTTATGTTGTTAATTTATATTGCATGTTGCACCTTGGTCCTGGAGGAACACTACAAAACAGATAAATTGTTAAGATGATGATGATGATGATGATGATGATGATGATGATGTGTGTGAGATATATACGTACATATACCTACAGGATATGTTTACTGTATATACACCTTTTTGCTTAGAGCTTCTTGATTAGCCCACAATGTTTTCACAGTTAAATCCACATACAGTAATTATACTGATATTCGCATGAGCACATACACATGGTGATATTCCAATACAGAGAAACAATGTCAAACAAAGTGAGGATGGTCCAAGACCCACTCTTTCACAATCCGATACCTGGAATTTGCCCATGCCTTTAGAAAAGAAAAACTCGATTGTTGTGATATCCTGGCCTTCCGTATATTTACGTCGTCAGCTGCCTTCATTTTATTGCCACATAATGTTGCTGAGCCTAGACTTAACCAACTGAAGTAACTCCAGATCATAACACTGCCTCCAGAGGCTTGTACAGTGGCCACTAGGCATGATTGATGCATCGCTTCATGTGCTTACCCTGATGCACCCTTCACTCTGGGATAGAGTCAATCTGACAACATGACCTTTTTCCATTGCTCCAAAGTCCAATGTGTATGCTACCAACTGTAGCAAATCTTTGATCATAGTCATCCATGGTTTTTTTCAGGCATCCACTACCATTCCAGGTTTTAATAATGAATTGGACAGCTCTTACGCCATTTCCAGTCATTTTATTTTATTTCCTTGATGCAGGCCAAAAATGTGACTCATGTGAAACAGAGCAAGAAATTACTAAATGAATGATGCTGTCTACATATATATTGTATTTGTTGATCTTTTAGGTTCGTCACTATCTGGAATTTATGTGCAGAATGGTTAGTGAGGCAAAACAAGTAGTTAACAAGCTAATTAGGTTTGCCAACCTAAACTGATTAAGTTTATCTTAAGATATGGAAGGATTTTTTTTTTGGCACAGTTATATAAAATTTATATAACTGAAACTGAAATTGAAATCTAATAATAATAATAATAATAATAATAATAATAATAATAAATAAATAAATAAACAAATAAATAAATAAATAAATAAATAAAAACTTACAAGAAAACATACAATAAATTACAAGACCAAACACCAGACTAGCTTACGTAATTGAGTCACAGGGCAACACCAAGTTGCGGATTGATTTGAGATAGAACGTCAGTGCCAATGATAATGATGCAAAGTTAACCAGATGAAACACAGAAGACAGATAATGATTTTTTTTGTTTTTGTTTTTGAGACACTGTTCAATATATATTGAGTCACGCACCACCAAGAAAGTCCTAACTTGTGCTGGCACTGTGGCAGTTGAGAGTATTAAAACGGGCATAAATCATTTTTGTGATTTATGAGTTCTCCAGTGGTCTTACTTTTATTACACAAGGCTTTTTAGGTGTAATGCATTTATGATGGCTGCATGTTTTGTGTGATAGATTGCTGTTAAACATCACATACCTGGAGGTAATTTCGGTACCACATTCACCCATGTCATAAATGATTAACCTGGCACTAAGGAATATGTGAAATATAATTTCTATGACTATGCTTATAAGTGATTACAGTTCTACATTCTGTTATGGAGACATCTGTTGAACATTTTCTTTAAAAAAAAAAATCAATGATATTACATTTTCATCTCTGCCAAATTTAGTCAAGATTTTGGAATTCTGTCACGCCATGTTTTTTTCCCCTTAAATATTATCTAATCCAGCTTCATGTAAGGTTTTAGGGTGGAACTGATTATTATTATTATTATTATTATTATTATTGTACCCTACCAGTGCAATAAGTAAATTAGTAAACCCAATATTTGGTTTAAAGTCATTTTAAACATCACCATGAAGTACTGTTAACAGAGGTGTATTTCAGAGCCAAATATAAATGAATTGAAGCATGCAATAAGGATAGTAATTTGCAGACGTTCGATTTGTTAGCGTGCCATGATTACTTTAAATGGTCTACAAATATGTGCTTCCTTCTGAAATTTGGTGGTGTTTACCAGTGTTAGCGTTATCTTTTTCAGTGCTTGTCTTGCAAATGAGATGCTTCATAAAATGACGTGCAGGTGACATTAACTAATATTGATATTTAAAGCTTTCTAATTAATAGCTAACTATCTAACTATCTAACTAGGTTGGATCCTAAATAGAGTAAAATGGAAAGCTAGTACACTATGTATGGTATACAATCCGTTGTATATCAAAGTGAACTAAAAGCAATTATTCAAAGTGTTGTTTAAGATGATGTTATCGGATGTGTTCATTCTTGATGAAAGTGCTTCCATGACTGGTTTTGCATGTGGCTTTGGGCATGGCATCTGATAAGCAACATGCCTTTTCTCCATCCAGAAGTGGGTGGGACTATAAGGGGACAGACGGCATGACTCACTCATCATCTATAGCGTTTAATCCTGTATTCAGGGTCGTGTCCCAGAAGGTGGGATAAAACCTGGACAGGGTGCCAATCCATTTCAGGGCACACACACATACACACTACAAGCAATTTCGTGGACACCAAATAGTCTAATCTGCAGGTCTTTAGACTGTGGGAAGAAACTGGAGTACACAGAGGAAACTCATCAAGCACGGGAAGAACTTGTAAACTCCACACACACAGACTTGAGGCAGGACTCGAACCCGGACCTTGGATGTACAAGGTGACAGTGCTAATCACTACGCCACTGTGCCACCCCAATTCAATTCAGTTCACTTTTATTTACTTGATATAGCACATTTAACGACGGTCATTGTCACAAAGCAGCTTTACAAAATCAAAAATATAAGATCCAGAGACTGTAATCTACTTGGCCGCATACAGTATACAGTAAATTCTAAATAGCGACTTACACAAAGAATAAGAGCTGGAATAGAGTTTGTCCTACTTTAGTGTTCTGCCCGTCAGCTATAAGCCTGGAAACACCAGAGGAGTCCTGTCTGTTACAAAGAGCTATTTTAATCAACTCTGTAGTAAACATGGCCTAATTGTTCTTCTTGGAAACCTTTCAGATCAGGAAGGAGTATAGGTATCAAACTTTATTCATTTTATCTCCAGGATTTAAAACCTGAAGCAATAGTTCTGTAAAGGTGGAGCATATACTAATGATAATATAGTTGTTTTAGTTATCATTTTGCTGGCGTGGAGGCTTAATGTTTAGCATTTTTCGAGGATGACGCCTCAAATTTCATCTCTGGTCTGTATGTGTGGAGTTTGAAAAGCATGCAGTGAAGATTGATTGGTGTTCCAAAATCGCCCAAAGTGTGTGGGTTTGTGCCCTGTAATGGGTTGGCACCCCATCCAGAGCGTATCCCACCTTATTCCCTAATTTGCTTGGGATAGGCTCCAGTTACCCTGTGCCCCTATATAGACAAATGGTAGAGACTATGGTTGGATGGATGGATGGATGGATGGATGGATGGATGGATGGATGGATGGATGTCTTTATTATTTAAATATTGCAGTAGTCTGTTGCTTAATAAGAGCATTTGGTAGCTCAACAATAAAAATGAAGAAAAGATTTTGGCAAATGAGATAGATTCCCATTACCTGAGTGTGAAACGCAAATCTAAAGAACACTAAGCGGGTCTTGTTTGATGGATTATATTTTCTGCGCTGAGTAGAAAATTAGTTAAATGTGCCCTTTTTGTTGAACTTTTTGTTTAAGACAGTTACATGACTTTCTTTTAGCATCCACTTCTGCCTGTTCCTTTGACCTGTGCTAAAAAGACACAAAGAAAATGTCTCCTGTTCTTGTCATTAGTAACAAAGTGAGGTCTGTGTTGAACAGTCACCTTTAATCTTTTAAACCAGAAGCCTTTCTCTACATTATATTCTTGCATTCACTTACACATCCTTCTGCACTCCTACTAGAGAGTCATTCACATTAATGAAGCCTGGATGATTCATATAATTAAAGGGTTTGAGTAGGAAAGGACAGAAGCTAAAAAAGGCAATGTTCGAAAGCTCAAAGAGAAGAGCTGCTCTTTGTGTTAATGGCAGGAAATAATGGAAAGACAATTTTAGTTTGTTTCATATCACTCATTTTTTTCTTTCTCGCTTTATTGCATCCTGAATTAGGCATGAACAGGAGCACACCTTTTTAATTGCATTCTGCATCTTCATCCCTTTTATCGCATTAGGTTCTCTCAGAAATTGATTTGATCAGGGTAATGAAGCACATGAAACTATTTCAGCTCGGTAAATACCATAACTGAAGAGATAACACAGGTAATACAGCTTGGGCAATTTAACAGGTAGTATACTTGATGAGAAACAAACATATGGACATAAACTTTGACATGATCAGTAATAGCAAGGTCTCTTATAAAGAGATTCTTCTTAACAAGTTCAAGTTTCTACGTGTTTGTTGATAGAATTGAGGAGAGCCTAGTATTGACTGGTTTAGCAAACTGTATATGAATTCTTGGTGCAAACATTTTAATAAAAACTGCACATCTATGAATCGGATCCCGGCTGAAGTGGCTCACAGCCCACTTCAGACGTTTCGTGGAAAACATCTCAGTTTGATCACCAAAGACATCCACCACACCACTTGCTAATTAAAGGATGTTAGCTGGGAGTTAATGCCACATATAGTTATGATCGGGCCATTAAAGGAGTTCCTGGAAGGCCAGGGTTTCAGACTTGAAGCAAGCAGTCCGATCACGGCTCCGGTGTTTCTGTCTTGTTGGTATGCAAGCACTAGCAAAACCCTTGTATGAGTACATTATTAGCAGGGGATTATATAGAGAAATAAAGGGAGATTTCTACTCTCATAACTGTGTTCTGTTATTCTGTACAATCAAAAGTCCTGGTTTGACTTGAATGCCCCTAGTACATTTTTAAAAAAGACTGGTGGGAAGCATTTTGATGTGGTGCTGTGATAAATGTTGCATGTCACTTTTGCTGACCTCAAACTAGGTGTATAAGGTGTATATATATATATATATATATATATATATATATATATATATATATATATATATAAACAGCCAGACATTGGCCACAACTTTACTTTTTCAGTGTTACTGCCGGACATCTCTACTCTAAGTAAACCTTGCCTTGGATAGAGCTGCAAAAATCACAATGGACAATAAGATGAGTATAAGTACACTGATATGGATGATGCTGATGATCAAATTGAGAACTTCCTTCTCATTGTAAAGTTATAATTTGTTAAGATTTGATAGTAATTTGGCTTGTATTTCCATAAGTAAATTAGCATATATACATAGGGGCATCTTTCAGTGGAACCGGAATATAATTTTTAAATCCAATTTTCTCCCATTTCACCTTAAGGGATACCAATAAAAGGAGGCAAAAATTATGAATTATGACTAAAAAGCATGCAAATAAGATTTATTTAAGATTAATTTGAGTCTACAGAAGTGTATGAACACTTGACCCCCACAGCCATATTGAACATCTTGTTCCACATTCAGTCCCTTTTTGCCGTTATAATAACCTTCACTCTACTGGAAAGCCTTCAACTAGATTGTAGAGTGTGGCTTCAGGCATTTGTGCTTATTCAGCCTTGAGATTCCTGCCTTATGCCTAGTGTTCCATTTAGAGGCTCTATTCAATGATAAATGACTCCTAACATAAACATCATTCATATACCCTATATATATATATATATATATATATATATATAAAGGACAATTACTATATAAGGATAGTAACGTCCTGTTTGTGGCACATTAGTATATGTGAGGGGGCAAACTTTTCAAGATGGGTGGTGACCATGGTGGCCATTTAGAAGTCGGCCATCTTGGATTGGTTTTCAATAGGAAGAGGGTCATGTGACACATCAAACTTATTGGGAATTTCACAAGAAAAACAATGGTGTGCTTGGTTTTAACGTAACTTTATTTTTTAATTAAAATTACTTAATCATTTAACAAATTTCAAATTAAAATCTCTTGAATGGGTCTGGGTAGTATGGGGTGTGGAAACCAGATCCTAAGACCTGAAAGTCAACAACTTAGGGCCTTAGCCATCTGAGCCACTACTCCCACGTCTTGCCTTTAATGTATTCCTGCAAAAGTAGTTCCCCTTGAAGGTAGCTCGAGGCATTCAGCACCACTGGTAATGTTTTCTCAGTCATCTTATTATCTGTGCTTAACATGCCATTATCACACACAGACAGATAACTGCACTGTGATTATGGGAAGCCATTAGGGTCAAACTTGGTCATATGATTATTTTGCGTAAAAGAAAAAGTAATACATTAAAATTTCTAGATTAATCTCATGAGTTAGCACATTAATATTGACAGCCCTAATAAAAATAAATAAATAAATAAATAAATAACTTCCACTTTTCTTTTGAAACGACTTTTCTTCAATTTGAGCTATAGTAGCTCTGCTATTGGATCGTCAGACTACATGGGCCAACCGTTACTCCCTGTGTGAGACTTGGCCGCCCATGAAACTGTCGCCAATTCACTGGTTTTTCTTCCTTGGAGCACTTTATGTATAGACCCTGACCACTGCAGCTCAGGAGCATCCCAGAAGAGCTGCAGATTTGGAGTTGCTCTGACCCAGTCGTCTAGCCATCACAATTTGTCACTTGTCAAGGTATATATAAAATGCTGTTTCTCTGTGTTGTTTTTCTCTCATCCAGTTAGCACATACTCAACACTGATGTCCCACTGTTAAGCATTTGCACACACCGTTTAATTGTTTTAAAATATTATAATGTTACGGCTCACTGACATTGTGTTTTTTGTTGTTGTTGTTGTCATTATCAGGTAACCTTTTAAGCTTTAGAACATGCCAGCTCATTCAGCCAATTCCCAGATCCCGTTATCAATATGTGAACAAAAATAAACCATATATATCAGGTTTGGTTCCAGATACTTTTTTGAATTTTAATAAGTGATATATTCGGAGCCTTTAGGCGACAAAAGAGAAAATGAGATGTAAAAATTAAATGACACCTTTTTGCTCGCTAGCAGGAGATATCAACAGCGTGTCCCTCAGGAAAAGATGAGATGGTTATTCATGTTGTACAATATGAGATCTGTCGCAATATGTACAATATGTATTCTCCCCACAGTAAATATATCAAACTCAATCTCTTTTTGTGGAATACAGACCATGTGAAAAAAAAAAAAAAGGAACGGAGAATGACTTCCCAGGAGATTTCTTTTTATTCAACATTTGAATTCCCCCTTAGACTGACAAGAGAGTTTGAATATAGTAAAAGGCCTTGGCTTATGTTGAGCCGTGTGAGATGTTGTATGATGTCCCTCTGGCTCGGTTCAATAAGGAATGTGTTGGGTCTAGCATTTCTAGACAGAATTCTGTGTGACACTGTGTAATAATTCAGGTCAACTTCTAGAAAGTGCTATATTGCTTCAGCAATATGTGTTGAATATACAGTTTCTCTTAAACATACTCTCTAATACAATATAAAAGATTGTGTAAAAAAAAAAAAAAAATATATATATATATATATATATATATATATTTTTTTTTTTTTTCTAAAAATGTGATGAATTGATTTTTTTTCACTCTGGTGAAACGGATTTGAATGGATTTAATGAAGTTTAAAAGGTGGGATCGGTACCAGGCTAATATTTTGAGGTAGACGCGAGACATACACACGTGGACAAAATTGTTGGTACCCTTCGGTCAATGAAAGAAAAACTCACAATGGTCATATAAATAACTTTAATCTGACAAAAGTAATAATAAAAAAGAATTCTATGAATGTTAACCAATGAAAGTCAGACATTGCTTTTCAACCATGCTTCAACGGAATTATTTAAAAAAATGAACTCATGGAACAGGCCTGGACAAAAATGATGGTACCCCTAGAAAATACTGAAAATAATGTGACCAAAGGGACATGTTAATTCAAGGTGTGTCCACTAATTAGCATCACAGGTGTCTACAATCTTGTAATCAGTCAGTGGGCCTATATATAGGGCTCCAGGTCGTCACTGTGTTGTTTGGTGACATGGTATGTACCACACTCAACATGGACCAGAGGAAGCGAAGGAAAGAGTTGTCTCAGGAGATTCGAAAGAAAATTATAGACAAGCATGTTAAAGGTAAAGGCTATAAGACCATTTCCAAGCAGCTAGATGTTCCTGTGACTACAGTTGCACATATTATTCAGAAATTTAAGATCCATGGGACTGTAGCCAACCTCCCTGGACGTGGCCGCACGAGGAAAATTCATGACAAATCAAAGAGACGGATAATCCCAATGGTAACAAAAGAGCCCAGAAAGACTTCTAAAGAGATCCAAGGTGAACTTCATGCTCAAGGAACATCAGTGTCAGATCGCACCATCCGTCATTGTTTGAGCCAAAGTGGACTACATGGGAGACGACCAAGGAGGACACCATTGTTGAAAACAAATCATAAAAAAGCCAGACTGGAATATGCCAAACTACATGTTGACAAGCCACAAAGCTTCTGGGAGAATGTCCTATGGACAGATGAGACAAAAATGGAACTTTTTGCCAAGGCACATCAGCTCTATGTTCACAGACGGAAAAATGAAGCATATCAAGAAAAGAACACTGTCCCTACTGTGAAACATGGAGGAGGCTCTGTTATGTTCTGGGGCTGCTTTGCTGCATCTGGCACAGGGTGTCTTGAATCTGTGCAGGGTACAATGAAATCTCAAGACTATCAAGGGATTCTAGAGAGAAATGTGCTGGCCAGTGTCAGAAAGCTGGGTCTCAGTCGCAGGTCATGGGTCTTGCAACAGGACAATGACCCAAAACACACAGCTAAAAACACCCAAGAATGGCTAAGAGGAAAACATTGGACTATTCTAAAGTGGCCTTCTATGAGCCCTGACCTCAATCCTATTGAGCATCTTTGGAAGGAGCTGAAACATGCTGTCTGGAAAAGGCACCCTTCAAACCGGAAACAACTGGAGCAGCTTGCTCATGAGGAGTGGGCCAAAATACCTGCAGAGAGGTGCAGAAGTCTCATTGACAGTTACAGGAATCGTTTGATTGCAGTGATTGCCTCAAAAGGTTGTGCAACAAACTATTAAGTTAGGGGTACCATCATTTTTGTCCAGGCCTGTTCCATGAGTTCATTTTTTTTTATAATTCCGTTGAAGCATGGTTGAAAAGCAATGTCTGACTTTCATTGGTTAACATTCATAGAATTCTTATTTATTATTACTTTTGTCAGATTAAAGTTATTTATATGACCATTGTGAGTTTTTCTTTCATTGACCAAGGGTACCAACAATTTTGTCTACGTGTGTAAATTGCTGTCAGGAAATTTGTCTCAGCATTTAATAAGCTTTTCTCCTGACTTTTAGTCATGTAACACATTAAAAAAAATGCAGAAGAAAAAGGACATTGCAGACATAAAACCTATAAGAAGTTGTTTAGAGACCATGGATTTTAATATTGGTAACATTTGATAACAAGTAAAAGCATCATACCAAAAAATAAGGTGTGTTTTTTTCAAAAGCCAGTCTATTCTTGATTCTGAATTTCAGGCAAATATAATGAAATCCTGGGCAACATTGCTATGTCAAATTCTTCTTCTCACTGTCCATTCAATAATCACATTGATATGCACAGTTGCCAGGTCTTCATGAAAACTTTCAGCTTCTCCAAAAACAGCACAAAAAGAACTGAAACAATAAATTTCTTCTTCCTCTTCTTCCTCTTATTATTATTATTATTATTATTATTATTATTATTATTTCCAGCCTTTTTATGCAAAATAAGGTCACCATAGTGTTCAAGCATTTTTTTATTAGACCTATGTATATTACTCCCTTTGCCCAATTAGGCAACTGCTGAACCTCGCCATATTCCTATCTATGAGATTACTATATCAGTATCAAAACTGAAATTAATCACCTCTCCATCCCTCTTCCTGTTGGTCATATCGAAAAAATAAATCGTTGTCATCTATACCGCCTTATTTGGTATTCAGGGTCAGGAGACTATCCTAGGAGACTTAGGGCACGAAGAGAGAAGTGGGGCGCAAACAAAGTTAACATTTTTATACTCACCTGTAAATAGCCATCTATCAGGTGACTAAGCATCATTACTACTAGTAGATACAAACATGTTCCTTGCACTCACTCTGGACATTCACTGACACTAGTGGTCACTGCACACCTGCACACTCATGGACATAATGCACACAAGTCACTTTAAATATGACACTTTACAGCATACTTGCACACCACCTGAACATTCCATTCTATTTATGTTCAACTCCATTCCCACACAGATTTCCACAATTCTATATTTTCTATATTGTACAGTTGGGTTTTTCTTATATTTTTCTTATATTGTACATTTTGTATTGTACAGATATTTTATCCTTTCTTAGTTAAATTTATTTTCTACTTTGTTTTTCATATTTGTTTCCTATTAATATTCTTTATTTTAAAGTCACAGGCAGTCGTCTAAGCATTTCACTGCATATCGTACTGTGTATGTGTATGTGACAAATAAAAATAGAATTTGAATTTTAGTATAAAATAAAGGCATGACTCACAGCAGCTCCGCTTGCCATAAGAAGGGCTGGAGAAGACTCGTTGAGAATGGTCCAATCACATGATCTCAAATATTGATTTGCTAAGAACGAAAAAATGCGAGTGTTCAGGGTGCACGGTGTTGCGCCCCAAGGATGATTTGAAAAGATCCAATCAGAGCTCAGCCTCACATGCTTTTCAAACATTTACGTGTCTACATAGACACTCGTTTGTCTGGTGCCCCACGTACATGAACACAAATGAACGTAACACAGTTTAGATTTTTTTCAATTGCAAATTATATTAAGAAATACAGCGGGATATTGTGACTAAATGACATTATTTCATTATTAAAATAAATAATTACATGTTAAAGGAGCATTCTTCTCTGCCTAACTTTAAGGGGGGGCGGCGCCCCTGCACCCCGTATTGACCAGCCGCCACTGGAGGACAGGTACACCATGGATGGAGTACAAATCCATCGCAGGGAACACACACATACACACACTATCAAAAAATCAGTAATTATTCCAAATTTATAAGAATTTACTTGGTTTATTTAGAACAGTCTGACACCCGCTCCTTTGGCCATAAAGTTCACTGCTGTGGAAATTTCTGGCACACCTCCACGACCTGTTGGGTTTGCTGGAAAGAGAAAGAGGTGACCGGATAACTGATGAGGTTTCTGCAGGTACTCATTCTGACGTGACGTGAAGTAGAATGGGTAGATGGAGTTAGATAACGCTGCACAGCTTGTTATGGTTGGAACTACCTTAATAGAAGTTGGGTTCATCTTTTATACATCTGGGGCTTAAAATTGCTGCAGAGAAATGTCTCTTCTGTAGAGTGTACAGACCTGAAAAGAATACGCTGTCACAAAATGACTTAACATGGCATAATATTGCATCCTGTAATACCTTGTACCTAGAATCCTATAAGATACTACCCATTACCATTTTGACAGTATACTATATAATAATAATAATAATAATAATAATAATAATAATAATAATAATAATAGTACAAGACCATGTTTGGAACGGCTGCATATTTTGAATACTGCACTGTTGAAAATACATTGTATAATGTTAATTTGTAAATAATGCATTACGTTCTTTAGTAGTGGTAGTCATACTGTTGGTGATTAATGTATGGTTTTCATACCACCAGATCAGGAGCCACCATAAATCCATATCCCAACCTGGTCCAGACATTAGTTTGCTCCCACCTATAGTACCAGTCAAAAGTTTGGAAACAGCAGTCAAAAGATTGGACACAAGTTCCCGCAAGAACAGTAATGTCAAGTGCATTTGAAAAACGCATCAAGCACCATGATGAAACTGGCTCTCATGAAGACAATCCCAGGAAAGCATCCAAAATCTACCTCAACTGCAGAGGAGAAGTTCATTTCGAGTTAACAGCCTCAAAAATCATCAATTGGCAGAAGTTCAGATTAGAGCTGTTATGAGCAGTTGATATTGAGATACGTATTGAGATACTTTTACTGAGAATAAGTAGCAGACACATCTCAATATCAACTGTTCACAGGAAATTAGTGTATATTTGATTTACAATGTAAAAAGAAATAAAAGTCAGGACAGAACATGGAATTGGAAGGCGTGTCCAAATGTTGACTGGTAGTATACTTATTAACTCACCTGTTTCCCACCAGTCTTCATTTTCTTCTGCATATTTATTTACCCTTTTAGAAGTTTGTCCTTCCAGTCCATACACCAATCTGCCAATAACATTACAATGCAGTTCATTGATCCCAATACTGTGTGAGTTCCCCTAGTGAGAAGCTGCCACAAGACCTCTGGATGTTAGCAGTGGATCATTGTGGTTGTTGTGTGTTGTGGCGTGGGTTTTCCATGGATCAGACTTGTTTGTCATGTGCATTCCCTGGATGCTTAGCTAGATTGAGATCTGGGGAATCTGGAGACTGGATCAACAACCTTGAACTCGTTGCCTGTTAGTCACCATCCATGAAATAGCCAGAATAGCTTTTCTGTTGGATATGATAATACAGGCTGGCCCTTAGTCCCAACAGGCATAGATAAGCCTTGGGTGTCCATGATCCTGTCACCAGTTTAGTGGTAGGTAATTGCTAATCATTGTTATTAAGTTTAACTGTGGCCAATCGATGTATTCGAACTTGTGTGAACATAGACTTTATTGGGGCTTGATTTTGATTGTTCGCTTTGTATGAAATATGCCCTTGGCCTGGTTTTGACCAAGAGCATGACTGCTGATTTTGACATTGTCTACAAATGTGTGAATAATTGTTATATGTTGTAAATAAGTAGATTTCCCTTTTACATTTTTGATAATGGAAAAAAAAAAATTCAGAATGATTTTTAACACTACATTTGTCCTTTACCTGCTACTGTGGTTTCGAATGTGTTCGATTGTGCTGGGATTTTTATCATGATGGCCAATCAGATTGATGCATGCTACAGTATACTGCACCGGAATCGACTGCTCTGGCATTACAAAACTACGCAGTAAATTGACACATTGTATTGAACTGCTGTATTAAACTTCAGCAGTAGTTCCAAATCATCAGTCCACATAGATGGATTCTTGTTTTGTCAGGTCTTCGACAAAAACGTAAATTGATATTTCATGCTATGCCTACAAATGGCAGCCAGGTACTCATCTAAATGTCTTCAGTCATCTCCCGTTGCTACTTAAAGTGCAGTGAAGTCTGTAACTGCACTTGGAATTAGCTTTTGTTGCCTTGACTCCCCAGTAGTTAACTTGAAATAAAACCGAGTACAAAGTTAAACTGTAGACTGGAGCTTTAGGGTATGGATGTCTATTTCAAGTTCACAAGAATTAAGGTTGCAGTTATACAGACACCTTAGTGCCAAAAGGAACAAAAAACAAGAAGAAGAAGAAGAAGAAAAGAACAGCGAATGCAACGAAACTTAGAGAATCGTGCTTCACATTGCAGCAGGACACTGACCTAAGGCACAGTGCTAAAACAACCAGGAATGAGTCAGTGACCTGAACATACTGAAGATAAGCCCGAGACAAATCAGAAAGCCACTGAAGCAAACCAACCAAAAAGTGCTGTATAAAATGCTTGGAACGTTATCACCAAGGACAATACTCTACTGCCAATGTAAGGCTACAGTCTGTTCACATTATAGACTACATTGCTTAATTGTTTTTTTTTTTTTTTTTGGTTGTTTTTTTGGAATTTGCATGGCATGACGATTCACGTTCATAATAACAAGTGACTTTTATCTGACGTTAACATGGACCAATCTGTCCTCTGAAACGGCATGCACATACACATTGATACACCTTTGCTCGTGCCATCAAATCTAAGACACTACATGGGACGTGCCTGTGAGATCTGCCTGTTCTCATTTAGGTCTGTGAATGAGTCATACGTACGAACATCTGAATTCAGGATATGTAGCTGATCTAGGACCACATACTGTACACATCTGAAAAAGATCAGATAATGTAAATGTACCCTAAAGTCTATGGCGCTCAGATGTGTTCGTTCTAAAGCATTTTAAAGCCTGACTTTAATTGTCCTAACAAAGGTGATTGCATATAATGCTTATTGATCTAATTGAAGGACTATACATAAAAGGAGCTCCTATCCACTGGATAAATAGTTGTGCTGTGCTAAGTAACACTGTCTAATTACTTACGGGCTTTATCTCTTAAACTGATCTCAAGGTCTAATGAGCTGCTCATGAACTGCTGTCCCATTAGTCTGACACTGCAGGTGAGACACAGCTGACCTTGACCCAGAGTTGGGTGGCCTTGGTACTAAAGGGAGAATGATTTCTCATTGCCTTTCCACTGTATCTTGTTAACTCTCCCTGCTGCGTAAGCACATACAGTATGTGGGGTAAATGGGAGGCATCTATATTGTTTATTGTGAATGGTTGGTGATGATATAAAATAAGTAAGACCAAAATGCTAAGGTCTAAATATGGTTATAGGTGTCATTCATTCGTTTTTGGGTAACCATTTTATCCAAAGCAATTAATTACCTATCCATCGCAGGGCACACACATGCACACACATACAGTATACACACTCACGCTCATTCAAACACTACAGGCCAATTTGGGAGCGACAGTTAGCTGAATCGCCAAGCCCTGGAGGTGCAAGGCGACAGTGCTAACCACTAAGCCGCCATAATACACTAGATTAACCTGGTATGCGGGTATCAACCAAGAATGTTCTTTGTGATGGATTCCTCAATTAAAAAAAAAAAAAAAAAAAGACAATATTTTTTCCAACGCTTTCTGGTCAAGCTTTTTCCTTCCTGACACTTAAAGTAAAATGTGTGTGTTCCTGCGAACTCCCTAACAGCTGTGCCAAGACTTGCCGTGCTGTCCGCTTACATTGCAAGAACTGGATTGTACAGCCACAATCTGTTTATTTTGCCCAACATCAATATTGACTGAGCTGACACATGGTTATATTAGAATCTATTAAGATGCAAGTGGTAAACATTTTACACAGACAACCAAGAATAATTTTAACACAGCACCAGTCTTTGGTACCTAATCTCACTATAGAATGTAGCAAATAGTATTTATACAGTAATATACGATACAATACAGTAATATATATATATATATATATATATATATATATATATATATATATATATATATATAATGTGATATATCATATATTTTATGATATTATATTAGATATGATATTATACGATAGAAAATACTAAGGCTTACTATAGCATGTAGTAAGCACTACATTAAACAATATAGTTTACTACTGCATGTACTAATTACTATAGTTCATTACAGCATGTTTTAATTACAATAATAAATACTTTTTTTTTTTTTTTTAGTTTGCCATCGCATGTAGTACTTATTGTAGTAAATACTGGTTTTCTACAGAGTAAAGTCCACTACTATAATAAATGCTACAGCTTATTAGAGCATGTAATAAATTAAACATAAATAAATACTAAATAATAATAAATAAATACTAAATAATACATAATAAATGAATAAATTAAACAATACACGTTACTAAAACTAAAACAATCATTATTATAGTAAATGATACCTACTGAAGTGTGTAGTAATTACTACTTCTTATTATAATTATTTATTATAGCATGTAGTAATTATTAGAAATAAATACTATATTATATACTACAGTGTGTACCAAAGTACTGTAGAAATTACCAAGGTTTACTTGGTAGTCGATCAAGTCACAGTGTAGGCAATTCCTATCGTTAATGCTACAGTTTTCAACAGTTCATCTACATTAGAAATCATAGCTCTATTATTTCTAATTCTAATGTGAAAGTAAGAGCACGTCCACATGCAATGTTACAAGAACTAAGAGGGTTTAGATTAAACTGCTGTGTGCGAAAAAAAAAACACTTATTGGTGAGACAAATGACAAAAAGGCTTCGATTTGCTAAGCAGCATAAAGATTGAACTTTGGAACAATGGAAAAAACATCACATGGTCGGACGAGTCCAGATTAACCCTATTACAGAGCGATGGGCGCATCAGTGTAAGAAGGGAAGCACGTGAAGTGATGGGTGCAGTTTGGAGGCAGCATTATGATCTGGGGTTGCTTCAGTTGGTCAGGTCTAAACTCAGCAACATTATGTAGACATACAATGAAGTCAGCTGACAACCCAGGTTATCACCACAGTGTTTTTTTTTTTTTCTTCTTCCCTGATAGCATAAACATATTCTGTCAAGCTCAAAATCTAACAGATTGGTTCCGATGGTGCATGAGGAATCATTTTCACACATAACCAACCAGCACACTGACCACTGCAATCAAACCTAAGCTGGTTTAGAACTCCTTAGGAACATGACTAGGATACACGGGTTAAGTAGTGCATACTGTACTTAAAAAATAATAATAATAATAAATGTCTTATATTCCTTCAGTGGGTTTAGCATTATTACAGTATGTGTTTGTACCTGTGCCAGGGAGGAATGATGCAACCTGACACAAAGCAGAGTTACTGTTGCCAAAGTTGACTATTTTTCAGTAATAACATATCCTGAAGTGTTTTATTATACCTACACCAAAGAAAGTCTGCCAAGGATTGCGCTGATCCAGTAATAAAGAAATATTGTGCTTTTTAACAGTGTATAGTTGCAGTTCATGTTGTAGAATAAGTTAGGCAGTTACAAACAATCAATCCCTATCCAGCCTTTTTCTTTCTTTCATGAAGTTTTCTACTTACAGAAAACTTTGATTTCTTAGTTATTTGAGATATTTTCCTTTTATTATAATTAGCCTATGTAGAATATGTGTCATACAAGTATGATAAGGCATTGAACAACATATTCCATATAAACCTATTTTTATTACAACCCACACTACTGCCGGAGCAGTTGTTATTAAAAAAGAAAAAGGAAAATGTTAAAGAAAGAATTAACACCTTCTGACCCATCGGATTGAAGACATGACGTTTGTTACAAGCCTGATGTACTGCAGTCATGATTCTGGCGGTGGTATTTATGATTTTAGAATATAACACAGCTTTTGGAGGTGTCAGAGATGCTCTAATGAAACACAGTAGAACTGGCAACCTTCCTATGTAGTGCAATGCAAATAGTTTAAATGCAAATGATTAAATCTTGAAATGATGAAGAAGATTCAGAGGTTGAGTAGAGATATGCATATTGTTCTCAGATGTGCTTGATTAAAGAGAGCAAGAGAGTGAGAGAGAGAGACTAAGAAAATCGTGGAAATGTATCCTTAGATCATTGCAAATTATTATAGTGGTTTATGTAGATGCTACAAGGGAAAATGTAAAGCCGGTGCAATAAAATATATACAGTACAAGGGGCGTTCAAGTCAAACCGGGACTTGTGGGGACATTTCTCATGAATGAAGTACAACTGATTGAGAATTACAGGAAACTTCAAGCCCTGTTCGGTTAGGGTTGGAGCTTAGCTGCAGTAAAACATCTGAATGGTGACGTATTAAAGAAGGCTGTACGTCCATGAATGATGATCACCCGGCTGATGTGGCTCGGTGCTCACTGGAGTCGCTCCTGTCAACATTCAGCAAGCAGAAGACTTGATCCTTTAAAATTGACGAATAACTTGTTGCCAACTTACAGCCCCGACCTCACTCCAAGCCACATGTTTCACATGTTTGAGCCAGTAAAGGAGTTCCTGGGAGGCCAGGGTTTCAGACATGAAGCAGAAAGTCCTATTATGACTCTGGTGTACTGAAAAAACGTTCAACCTTGATGGTATACATGGCGGTTCTAGCTTGATGATGTAGCAGGCGATTATATAGACACAGAACTGTGTTCCGTTATTCTACACAATCAAAAGTCTTGGTTTGACTCGAATGCCCCTTTGTATATATGCAAAGACTGATTTTGTGCTGTAATGTTTTTCACTGTGGAAAAACCTTCCTGAAATACCGCGTATGTAGGACTTCATAAATATCCCCAGCCTCCTGAGAGCCATGATTTCACTTCGTGTTCTCTTTCTTGTTGCGCAAGTCTGTGTGTGTGTGTGTGTGTGTGTGTGTGTGTGTGTGTGTGTGTGTGAGTGAGAGTGTGTGGCTATGTGTGTGAGTTTGTATAAGGTGAGAAAGTGTATCTTTGAGACAGAGTGAGTGTGTGGGTGCAGCGCTGGTTTGTTGTGAGCATGTGGGTGGTGGGGTAATGCACTCTGAAACGCTTTGAGGCCTGTGTGTGTATTGTGTGTACGTGTGGATTCTGATTTAACTGAAAGTAGTAGCGCTTGATGTTATGTTGCTGGACAGCAAAAACCTTCACTTATTGCAGTTGGCTGAACTCCAGCGGCTCTGTGGTCCAAACCGGAATCCGTATTCCTCATTACAACCCTCCACTCCTTGCTTTCTGAAGCTGAGAGTCAGAGCGCTGTGCAGCGCACTCTTCCTTGCTGAACAGAGGCCAGTTCTTATCAGCGGCAACACTGCTCCTTCTGTGTTATGGGGCGTGAAAGAGGGAGACGAAAGCAGAGGCATTTGTTTGATGTCTGCCAGGAAAAAAGAAAGCACTGTCCAACATGGCTGCTAACACTCTTCCGCTTCAGCTGGCACGCCAAGATGACTGAAGGCTAATGCTAACCGAGCATTAGCATTCCGGTCCGCACCGAGCGAGAGGTCTTGCAGGATCTGAGGACGGAGCTAACACGTTCTTTCATGTTCTCTCTCTGTCTTTCCCAAACAATATCTCCCGCTCATGCGGCTCGGATTTGAGATCAAAGCTTCCTTATTCATTTGCTAATTTAACACATATTTTAATAAGTCCCACTCTCTCGTTCTCGCTCTCGCTCCCTGGCTCACGCTTTCTTTTTCACTCTTTCTTACTCCCACTTCCCACTTCCTGTTCGCCTCTCAAGGAGTGATGGGCTCAGATAATACAGCCTTCGCAAAAGAAAAAAAATACAAAAACAAGAAAGAACAGAACCGCCATATAACCCAGCCAAGCAGACTATTAAGTCGCACATGGTCAGGTTGGATAGTGTGATGATTGGTGCAACAATTATATATGGGTAGCTCTAAATCCCACACACAGACGCTTGTAAATGACATATGTGCTTGGCGTATATGGCATGTTTATGTGCCACTTGAAAATTTATTTTACGTCAATCCCCACGTAGTTGTAAGGGTGGCGGGTGCGAATGATGTTAGCCTCACATTTTCACCGAAGTGCTGTCCAATTTCGCAGACACAGCATGATACACCACTCCTGGATGAGCTTTAGCCCTTGGGTTCCTCTGCTCATCTTGTACCTGTCCTTAGGCAAAGACACACACTTAGGTCTCAGAGAGCATGTTAGCTCTGCGGGCCTACCCATCCGAAATTACATTACCCATCCCGATTACCATTGAAATCCTGCGATTCACTTTTACTTGACATACTTCTCAGATTCCTCTGCCTCTTGTGGTTTATATATAAGCACACTGTATTATTTATGCACTTGCCATGGCTTATAATAGGTATTAAGTTTGAAATTAAAGGACACTTAATTTTTATTAAATCAAATGGAGTTAATGATTATGAACAATCTATTCTATATATATATATATATATATATATATATATATGTGTGTATATAAAGATAGATAGATAGATAGATCGATAGATAGATAGATAGATAGATAGATAAAAAGGTAATATTTACTTCAAGGGAAAAACATAGAAGTGTTCATATAATAGGAAACATCTATCTATCTATCTATCTATCTATCTATCTATCTATCTATCTATCTATCTATCTATCTATCTATCTATCTATCTATCTATCTATCTATCTATCTATCTATCCTGTATATATAGTGGGGGTTGGACAATGAAACTGAAACGCCTGGTTTTAGACCACAATAATTCATTAGTATGGTCATTAGGGCCTCCATCTGTCACTAATGCAGCATCAATCCGTTTTGGGAATGACAGACCCAAGTCCTGCAAAGTGGCCAAAGGGATTTTAAGCCATTCTTCTTGCAGAATAGTGTCCAGGTCACTACGTGATGCTGGTAGAGGATAACGTTTCCTGACACGCTCCTCCAAAACACCCCAAAGTGGCTCACTTTCATGTTCATTAAACCACTCTGTCACCAGTCATGCTGTGTGTATTGATGCATTTTCATCCTGATACACAGCACCACCTTCAGGATACAATCTTTGAACCATTGGGTGCACATGGTCCTCCAGAACGGTTCGGTAGTCCTTGGCAGTGTTGTGCCCATCTAGCACAAGTAGAGGAATTTTTCCCCTTTTGAATTCTGACATGTCACCCATAATGTTGTGTGCATTGCAATATTTTAAGCAAAACTGTGCTATTACTCTGATATTTAAACATTCGCACTCTGCTCTTACTGGTGGAATGTGCAATCAATGAAGATTGGGCACCAGGCTGGTCAAACTTAGCCATCAAACCTCCAACACTACTGTAAATTAGCCAGTGTTTCAGTTTCATTGTCCAACCCCTACGTACCAGGGCTAGGATGTCATACAAGATAAGAAACGTAAAAGCAGAAGGGTATAAATACATTGTGTTTATAAATATATTAGTATTAGGCTTAGTTGTTTGCCCAGGGTCGGGGTTCGATTCCCGCCTTGGGTCTGTGGGCATGGAGTATACACTATGTTCTCGTGTGTCCTCCTTGGACCTCTTGTATCCTATGATAGGCTTCAGGAACAAAGCATACCAACAAGGACTTTATGTTTAAGTTAAAACTGTATGAATATATTAGTAATAATTGAAATTACTGTGACACTGACCAACATGAAGCAGTTAATTGTAATGTGTAAATGAAAGCACTAAATATGATATGCAATGCCAGGGTCAAGGTATAACCCTGTTACAGAGGAGTTTGATGCTGATTTAATTTTTCATACAAAATATATTTTTTAGTCCTTTGTGTGTGTGTGTGTGTGTGTGTGTGTGTGTGAACAACAACCAGAGGGGGAAAAAATCCCTTTAAAAAATATATTTTTGCATTTTTGTATGGGCTGAAGATTTAGACAAGCCAATTAGATCTTCCCCCTAATGTGACCTCATATAAGAAGATCCCCTCCCCCAGCTTGTCGATCAACTCTACTAAACTCTTCTATTCTCTGGAAGGGAGTGGGTTGACAGCAGCTCATTCACACAGACACTGAAATGGCACGTTTCGAAGAAGTTTGAAAAGATGTATTTCAAATTGGAGCATTAATAGACACACTTGGTGTGTGTGTGTGTGGGGGGGGGGGGGGGGGGGGGGGGGGGAGGGGGACCTTAAAATGCCTATCAGATATATCAGCCTTTTTATATTTTATTTATTATTATTATTTGTTTTATTATTTTTTATTTTGGAGACAGTCAGTGACTCAGCTGTTCGGACAGCCAGGGGAAATTCATTTAACCAGCCTTGCTGCATTTTTTTTTTTCCTATATCTTTGAGGAAGTTCGTGATAGAGACTCAAAAGGAACATCCTACACGGCATCCCACACTACAAGTACAATGCCATAGATCTTACTTTATTTCTACATGGTTTTAATAAACTGTTCAAGACTAAAAGCAACCCACTTTATTCTAAAGCCATTTTAAAAGAACCTTCTCACGGTTTTGCTAAAAGCATGCATTTCCACTGAATATATAATGTCCACCCCCCTTTTTTTTTTTTTTTTTACTTTCCTAATCAGATTACAGGGATATACCAGAGTTACATCATGCCTTAATTTATTCCATTCTACCCCATGCTTTGACCTCACGTCTAATCTTGTCAGCCACATTACCTATGCTACCACATTGCAGGTAAAAAGAAGAGGGGGAGAGGCAAGTAATCAGTAAGGAGATATAAATATGACCAAATATCTGATGTAGTTTCATATATATATATATATATATATATATATATATATATATATATATATATAAATTTATATATATATATATATATAGAAAAACTAGATGTGCCCTCGACTACTCTTGCGTGGAATTTAATTGCATAATTATAATCGTGTTTAAAAAGCGCACAATGGCAACGACATCAGGATTTTTTCAAAGGTGATTCTCTTAATTTGTACTGTTCTCCTTGCATCTACTCATGCAATTTAACAGCCAGCCAAAATCCATCCATAAAGTACAGACGAGTCAGGATTCATCTTAGTGTTTAATGTTTAATAAGATGCCAGGTACCTTATGAATTAAGAGTAAAACTAAAAAAAGAAACAATAGCAAATAAACAATAATCAGAAGGCAAAGAAAACAGCAAGAAATACTAATACAGTAGGCTAGGCTAAGAGCTAATGGCTATCCCAATATTACATAAAATTGAAGCTTTAAATAAACACAATATTACAAATATATGCAAATATACATAATTAAGTATTATATAATGAAAAAATAACTTACAGATGATACGCTTATAAACACAAAACAAAGGATGGCATTCAAACATACCCTTTTCCAAAGGTACCTGCCACTAGGGGGCAGCAAACTATTTTAGCGCACCAAGTCTGGAGCGGAACATAATTATATAAGGGCATTTTCCATGTAAATTTCAAAGTAGCATATCTTCTCATCTCATTGGCCGATTGCGATGAATCAAAACCTACAGTATATGTTACCTCAAGCTCAGTCAAATACACCTGTGCATTAAAATACGTTCAGTACTTTTAATGTAATGATCTGATCATATTATAGGTACCTAGCTGGCTAAAGGTTTATCATGGAATATGCTAGCATTACTATTTGGCCAGAAATGATGTGAGTAGTTTGATATATTACAGAAGTAATGCTTTATATGATATTTACTGAATTGCCAAGCTAGGTGGATGAGTGTTAGCCCAGTGAGGATAGCTTCACAAGCTTGTTTATTCTAATTCAATATTTACAGTCAGGACTTTTTTACACTACTGTATCTATGTTTGGAACTGATTTTGTTTGATGCTTTCCATATTAACATCACCAAAAAAAAAAAAAAAAAAAAAAAAATATACACACACACACACAAGAGTCAAAAATTATCCGCACTCTGGTTATATTAAAACTTCTCTTGATCTTATCACGGCTGCTGTCTCTTCAGTCACTGCTGTGCAGGTGTGAACGTGTTACATCAGTTTATTGGTAACTGAAGTGTGAGCGCAAATGAATGCACGAAAGAAGAGCAGAGCGCATTCAATTGTTTTTGTGGTCTGAGGGTGTACCTGGTGCCGAAACAACTCACGGAAAAGCATAAACAGAAGCGTTTGGATATCTGCAAATAAAATTTGGACCGATACTAGAAGGAAAGGGTAGGTTTCTTAAAGAGAGAGTTATTACTGGTGATGAGACATGGATGCATCACTACAAGCCAGTAGGAACGGAAACATTCTCAATTGCAGACCGATACCGAGAAAAAACTTCAAAAGGCATTCACAGTTTTCGGGAATTCTCAAGGGCCAGTATTGGAACATTAAGAAGAAAAAGTTTTAATGTCAAAAATGCTCGTTAGAGTGAGATGCTTATTGAGGAGCTGAAGCCTTAACGTTGGATTAAACACAGAGGACTGCAATCCAAGGGCGTTGTGATCTTGCTTGACGATTCACGTCTGCACACTTCTGTGCACACTGTTTACGCTCTGTTAAAGTGCCCCTCCCGTAGTCCTGAACTCACATCATTAGGCTTTCACCTGTTTGGTCTCCTTGAAAGCAGCCCTACGAGGACGAAGATTCATCAAGATTCTGATGAAGAAATGAAGATAGCGGTTTGAAGATTTGTGGCTTTCTTGTCCAAATTTTCTTTTCCAAAACTTAATACGAATAAATTCTGCAGGCCGGGTGCGGATCATTTTTGAGTCATCCTTGTAGATGAAAACTATGATTTAGCGAACAGCATGCATAGCTTGCTACCTTTAGCAAAAAAAAAAAAGATAACAAAATTGCAAAAAACAGACAAACAAACAAACAAAAAAGGTTCATTGTTTCTTTTATTTTTCAGACAGAGCAGTGAATTATAAGACAGATGTTTTTATTACAGTTGTAAAACTTGCAGCATGGCACATAACAAGAAGATAGCAGTTTAAATTGTTCCTACCACCCTCCTGAGGTGCAGTCATTAAACATATCGGAATGGACCAAACTCCTCCAAGAACCATTTCCTCATGATTGATAAGTCTATCCACACATACTTTCTTGTCTCAGAGCCACTGTAGATGCTATATTTATTTCATATTTCATTTCAACGCCTTCACTCTGGAAGCTGTTGAGCTGTCCTCAGAGGATGGATATTTTCACTGCTTTCACAGTTGTTCATGGTGGCGAGATTTGTCTGTGGTCTAATCCATTTGTTTCTTGCTGCTCTAATAAATGGGAGATAAGCTTGCTAAGACTTGATGTTCATGTCTTGGTCATTTAGTTCTGCATCATGATGATGAGGTCAACTTCAAATCCATCTTGCGTAAACCGGCGTTGCTTCTCATTTCAGTGTGAATGTTTATGTCCAGGCTAAAGAAATGAATTTACCATTCTTCAATTTCCTTGGACACCTCTCAGGCACAGTATGCCACTTCACCATGCCCCTTATAGCAAGATTTCTCTAGCTGTCATTGGTGACGGCTCATGTTCTCCAAGAGAATGTCACATTAGCTCAATGTGCACACCAGTGTGAGCAGCAGCATTTCTCAACACATATCATCTACCAATTCCCATGGTTCACCATGCTATCTTTAGCAAATTCCCCCTTTCCCAAGGTAGCATTAAAGTGTTTTTTTTTTTTTTTCGTCTGCACCCAAATTAACAATGTAAAGGAAGGAATAAGTAATAACATGAATGATAAGTTAACTAACTAACTAACTAACTAACTAACTAAAGAGAGTCTGAATTAGGTATATTACAGTACATACAGTATATTATGTATATTCTGGAAAATGTGCAATATATTATGCAGAGCAAGGGTGAGGGTGGCAGCTCTGCTCTGGTCACTTGTTCTCTAGTCTCAGCCTCAGACAATCTATCCATAGGATAAGGAGCACCTTTGTCGTTTGTACACTTCTTTGGCGTTAACCTTGACCAGCTCAAAGTCTGCGGTTTGTTTAGCTCTTTTATGTTTCCCTCACTGGGTTTTGTTTTTATATTCAAGAATGTATCCTTGGATTCAAAAAAGGTCCATGGATTCCATTTATAAAGGTTATTAAAGGGGGACCTATTATGCAAAAATCGCATTTTAGTCCTTTTAAGACATCCATACGGGTCTCCGGTGTGTGAATACAAAAAAAGAAAAGAAAAAATAAGTAAAACTTTCCAGGCATTTTGTCATTTTTTCATTTTTTTTGTATCGGCTCAGATTTAAAAAGGACAATTAGATTTTAACCCCCTAATGTGACCCCCTGGTGGTTCGAATGTTTAAGGAAGGTCAGGGGTTTAAGTTGCCACTGTTGCCACTGGTGAGCCTGGCAACTGCTCCAGGGGCATTGTATCCTGGCTGACCTTTCGCTCTGACCCCAGCTTCTCAATGAGATATTCGGAAAAAAACTAATAAATAAAAAAATCCACTGTGCTGTAAGGTACATTTGAAAAATAACTGAATCTTAATCTTAATACAATAAGACACCTTTTGAAAGCTTGGGATCAGCTCCACTCAGTTATTCCCAGCTCTGCTGTTGGGATGTTGCTTAGCAGTAGTTCATTTAGTTCATGGGCACTAAAACTTGTTAAAGAAAGAAAGAAATAGCAAAACCTTTAAAGCTTCCCGTTTAAGGGCATACGTAATTAGTAAACAATATATTCTTGATTGTTTGGCAACAAACTGCGGATAAAGGTCTGTATCCGTTCGGTCATTTGCGATCAGTCACATGGCCCATTTTTGTGGAACTTACATTTATGAAGAAAATATAGCAGACTTTCTAGAGAACTTCGCGCTCGGGTTTGTGAGATGAGATGCTATACCTGCCAATATGGTCAAACTCATCTAACGGCAAATTTATAGTAATGGGAGCGAGAGCGATTCCGTCGGATTATGTACAAATTAAATTCTTTGGAAGGTTATTACCACTAACTCCTCGCCCCAGAGCTATTCGTCAATTCTTATTCCTGAGCGTTGGTGCGTGGCTCACAAGACTTATACGTGTGCAGTCATGAATCAGTGTCAGCAGGCAAATAAGAAGAGTTTAAATGAGATATTTACTGTAAAGTCAATTCTTATTTTGAATCCGACAGCTCACAGTATTTAGCACGTTTGACCTTTTGGTATCATGCCCCATTTATTTATTTTTTTAATCCATGGTTGGTATTATTATAGTTATGCGACCAAAAACTTATATAAAATGACTGCACTATGTATCATTATTACATTTTTATAATGTCTTATGAATATAAGTTTGTTCCAAATTAAAGCCAGAGTTTTCGTGATGGTAGTGCTTTTCTTTTTGCATTCTGTCTGCGTACAGACGTGTTTGTTCATAAGCTTGTCTGCTGAACTCTTGAAGAAGCTTAGCCCACCAAAGGTCAGCCCTATTAAAGGCAGCAACAGACTGGATCATTGCGTAATTACTAGCACTAACACCATTTACTCTTTTGCTATGCTGGACAGATTAGCGGTACTCTTGCTGCCTGCGCTGATGCCTCTGCATCATTACTGTCATCTCATGCACTTTACAGTCCCACTCCTGGGGAGCTTGATGTGGCTCAGTGTGGGCTGAAGAGGACCAGATAGAGCGGGTTTGGTTGGTTAATATAATTGGGAGGATGCACGGACCCTAGAAGCCACTGACTGCATGTGGAATGTTGATGGATCTGTCAAGTGCATCTGCGAAGAGGGTGTATAGGAGGACCACAGCTCTTATGTCGCACTCATACTCTGCTCGCACCCTGTTTTACCCAAAATGCGGAGGAATGTGAGCTAGCGTGATTTATAAACCTAGTGCTTTATGACGAAAAAGAAAGAAAGAAAAAAAAAATCTGGCTTTCTTGATTTATATGCAAATATAAAACAAATTTGGTACAGGTAACAAAAAAAAAAAAGAGAGTATTCGGGTGTTAGATGTGCGCGAAAGACAAAAACATTAGATGTAGGTGTGGATGTGTGCAAAAGGGAGCTGAGAAATTCAGTTTAAAAATGTTTGTTATTCACAGGAGCTTCTCTGTGAATATTCATAGAGGTGTAAATATGCAAATGTGAACTGCAGGAGCAGGAGACTTCTCAGAGCACCATATTATATATATATATATATATATATATATATATATATATATATATATATATATATATTTTTTTTACAAATTCTCATCCAGAAATAACAAACACACAGCCCCTGTTTGCCCGAATCACCCTCTGCACCACAAGCTAGCTTTATTATGGTAATTGAGCTGGATTATAATATTCATAGGCAGAGCAATTATGTTACAAAAGTGTATAATCAATGTGTAACCAACTAAGAGACGTGCACGGGGCATTCGACTTCATTTTTAAAGGATACCAGTTAATTACTAGTTAAGGAACACATAATGTCAGTGGACAATTATGAATGGGCCTTTTTCCCTTTCTAAAAAGTGTTAATAATATCCCTGTGGTCACAGCGAGATGGCTGTTTTATGAGCGCTTGTTTCCAATATATGGGCTCCTATTAGCCTGTTCGACGCTCCAATTCGGTGGTATAAACACAGACCGCTATCCACTGCTAACCAAGCCGCGATATGCAATATGTTTCCTCGTACTGTACCTCTCTCCAGGCTGGTAATGCATGCAGGTGCAAGCCTGCCTCTGGCTAATGCACAGTAAAGAATAATTGCTAGACAAGCACCTATCCAGCCCTTTTCTTCTTTTAAAAACCTGAACAACCGGCAATTATTCAGCACTCAAGCGGTCAAAACTATATTCTGCCCTGCCCTACCTTCCACTTGTCCACCATTAAACGATACTTATCAGATGTCAATATGCGCCATGTTTCTGATTAGTGTCTAAGAGCTGTGACTTTTTCTCTCCTAGTAATTATGTGCATAAATGGTGCCACTTTGGCACCAGTGCTAGTTGAAATGCCAAAGTGCCATGTTTGGGTCATGGATAAAGTGCTCTTATTGGTTTGTTTGGAGACTTTCGCTCTCCTTCAGCATACCAGCACAGGGGAGTAACTGAAATTCACACCTTATGCCTTGGTGTAATCTATGGGGCTTTCAGCCATGCAGATGAAGTATAAAACATACCATGTGTAAATACCACTCTCCTCTCAGTCAGGGCTAGGAGAAAAATAAGCTTTTTTTTTTTTTTTTTTTTTGCTTCTTTTGTAAGAATATAACAATACAGTGGTTTCAGAGCCCAGACTGAGATTAGAAGCTAATCAACTCAAGAAAATGATTTCTACTGTACTGCATAATGTATTAACATAATTAGTGCATGCACATACATACTGTACACACACTCACACACAGATGCAAACAGTAATACTCCTTCCTGATCTTAACGGTTTCCAAGAAGAACAATTAGGCCATGTTTACTACCGAGTTGATTAAAATAGCTCTTTGTAACAGACAGGACTCCTCTGGTGTTTACAGGCTTATAGCTGACGGGCAGAACAATAAAATAGGACAAACTCTATTCCAGCTTTTATTTTCTGTAGGTCGCTATTTAGAATGTACTGTATGCGCCCAATTAGATTACAGTCTCTGGATCTTATATTTTTGATTCGGTAAAAGCTGCCTTGCAACGATGACTATTGTTAAAAATGCTATAAAAGTTAATTGAATTGAATTGGCACAGTGGCGTAGTGGTAGCACTGTCATCCAAGTCATCCAAGATCCTTCTTTGGCATTATTAAAAGGAGTTTGAATGTTCTTCCCATGCTTGGTGGGTTTCCTTCTAATCTGCGTTTAAAAACAATCCTGTAGTGCGTGAATTAATATGTGTGCCCTGCGATGGACTGACACCCCATCCAGGGAATAAACTGCCCCATGCCCCAAGTCTCCCGAGATAGGTTCCAGTCCCCCTGGAACCTATCTCGATGGAAAGTGCCTGGGAAACAGTGTACGGAATGGGCCGCATCATATAGATGATATAGCCTCATCATCCAGGCTAATTTGTGTTCCCAAAGGCTTCAGGCTCCTGCAACAGGATAAGATGAACACATCACCAAAATAGATATCCATTACATGGCCTAAAGTATGTGGACTCCTAACAGTAACTCTCATATGTGCTTGGTTAAAAACCCAATCCAGATTTAGTCCCAATTTTACTCTTATAATATTCTTCACTCCCCCAGAAGGCTTTCCACTAGATCTTGGAGCCTGGCTGAGGTCCAAGATCTAGTGGAACAAACACTGTTCCAGTTCATCCCAAAGGTGTCCACTAGGGTTGAGGTTAGGGCTCAGGGCATCCCGCCCAAGATCTTCCACACCAGGCTTGGCAAATTGTTCACCCCATAAGGTTCACTAAAGAGTGTGATGCCCACATACTTCAAACTCTTTGGAAACTATACACTAAACTCTTTGGAAAATATATACAAAAGATTAAATCTATTACTCTTAAGGTGTCCTACAGTAGGTTTATCCCTCTGTGGGGAACCCTAGATTCAATGTAGAACCCTAAACTAGGTTGCATCCTTATCAAAGTTTGAATCAGGTCATTTTTAAGAAGTTATGCAATCTTAATTATTTAAAAGTTTTCCATGAGGAGACTATTACTTTTGGAAGGAGTCTTCAGTGTTAGCACTTTTGTACCAGTCAGAGTAAAAATAAAGCTGCAATCATTGGTAATTTCCTGTGGGACAGGAAGAAATAAAACAACTCAGGATGTGCTGTTATAGGAGAACTTGAGTATTGTAACTTTTTTTTATATTAACACTTTATCAACAGACATTTTTCCTTACTACTGCTCCTAAATTAACTGTAGAGTTATTCTATAAATCTACTACACAATGTTCTTTCTCAGTAGAAAAATGCCAGTTGCAACAAGGCTTATATATATATAATAATATCCTTTACCTGGTGTATGTGTGTATATATATATATATATATATATATATATATATATATATATATATATATATATATATATATATATATATATATATACACACATATATACACATATATACACACACATATACACACACACACATACACACACACACACCAGGTAAAGGATGGTTTCACTACTCATTTTGTCAACTGTACTATATTACAGAAAAATATTTTTTATTTGTTTAAAAAGCAGCAAATGTGCCATACAATAAAGAAAGAAAGAAAGAAAGAAAGAAAGAAAGAAAGAAAATCAGCACCAATACTGTGTTTTGGCCATATATACTATACACACGTGGACAAAATTGTTGGTACCCTTCGGTCAATGAAAGAAAAACTCTCAATGGTCACAGAAATAACTTTAATCTGACAAAAGTAATAATAAATAAGAATTCTATGAATGTTAACTAATGAAATCAGATATTTCTTTTCAACCATGCTTCAACTGAATTATAAAAAAAATAATAATAATGAACTGATGGAACAGGCCTGGACAAAAATGATGGTACCCCTAACTTAATAGTTTGTTGCACAACCTTTTGAGGCAATCACTGCAATCAAACGATTCCTGTAACTGTCAGTGAGACTTCTGCACCTCTCTGCAGGTATTTTGGCCCACTCCTCATGAGCAAGCTGCTCCAGTTGTTTCCGGTTTGAAGGGTGCCTTTTCCAGACAGCATGTTTCAGCTCCTTCCAAAGATGCTCAATAGGATTGAGGTCAGGGCTCATAGAAGGCCACTTTAGAATAGTCCAATGTTTTCCTCTTAGCCATTCTTGGGTGTTTTTAGCTGTGTGTTTTGGGTCATTGTCCTGTTGCAAGACCCATGACCTGCGCCTGAGACCCAGCTTTGTGACACTGGCCAGCACATTTCTCTCTAGAATCCCTTGATAGTCTTGAGATTTCATTGTACCCTGGACAGATTCAAGACACCCTGTGCCAGATGCAGCAAAGCAGCCCCAGAACATAACAGAGCCTCCTCCATGTTTCACAGTAGGGACAGTGTTCTTTTCTTCATATGCTTCATTTTTCCGTCTGTGAACATAGAGCTGATGTGCCTCGACAAAAAGTTCAATTTTTGTCTCATCTGTCCATAGGACATTCTCCCAGAAGCTTTGTGGCTTGTGAACATGTAGTTTGGCATATTCCAGTCTGGCTTTTTTATGATTTGTTCTCAACAATGGTGTCCTCCTTGGTCGTCTCCCATGTAGTCCACTTTGGCTGAAACAACGACGGATGGTGCGATCTGACACTGATGTTCCTTGAGCATGAAGTTCACCTTGGATCTCTTTAGAAGTCTTTCTGGGCTCTTTTGCTACCATTCGGATTATCCGTCTCCTTGACTTGTCATCAATTTTCCTCCTGTGGCCACGTCCAGGGAGGTTGGCTACAGTCCCATGGAACTTAATATTCTGAATAATATGTGCAACTGTAGTCACAGGAACATCTAGCTGCTTGGAAATTGTCTTATAGCCTTTACCTTTAACATGCTTGTCTATAATTTTCTTTCGAATCTCCTGAGACAACTCTTTCCTTCGCTTCCTCTGGTCCATGTTGAGTGCGGTACATACCATGTCACCAAACAACACAGTGACTACCTGGAGCCCTATATATAGGCCCACTGACTGATTACAAGATTGTAGACACCTGTGATGCTAATTAGTGGACACACCTTGAATTAACATGTCCCTTTGGTCACATTATTTTCAGTATTTTTTAGGGGTACCATCATCTTTGTCCAGGCCTGTTCCATGAGTTTATTTTTGTTAATAATTCCGTTGAAGCATGGTTGAAAAGCAATGTCTGACTTTCATTGGTTAAAATTCATAGAATTTTTTAAAATTATTACTTTTGTCAGATTAAAGTTATTTATGTGACCATTGTGAGTTTTTCTTTCATTGACCGAAGGGTACCAACAATTTTGTCCACGTGTGTAAGTACTATATGACTACTACAATTAGACTTTTTGAAACGATGGTCAAAAAATGGTTAATTAGGCAACATGGCAATTTCAAGCTAAAGCACAGGGAGCACTTAACAATGCTTTTCCTTAATAGGATAAAAAATGATATTTTTAAAGAACTGATTTTTGGGATAAATATACCCATTATCATCGGACACGGAATGTACCCCAAATTACAATGACTCTAAATGCAACGTTTGGAAAAAAAAAAAAAAAAAAAAAACACATTTTATTCACTGTGCTTGTTTTTCATGAGTCAAATCAGAAGCTTATTATTATTGTAATTTTAAATACACTATCAATGTCTCTCAATTCATAAATGTGATTCTTGTAGAAACTAGTTCAATCTAATATCTCCACAGTAGTTCACCAAGGTGTGTTTCCTTACACAGTAGGAGTTTTAATAGGTTATCACGGGGTATTTATCATGTACACCATGTACACTTTCTTTCCTAAACCCATATCTAAGCTAGAACCGTGACATAGCATAGATGCTGTATCTGGAGTTAACTAATTTGTTTTAAAAAAAAAAAAAGAAAGAAAGAAAGACATTTGTAGGCTAATCTAAATTGTAACCTGCTTTTAACCTTTTCCACTCCCAGGTGGTGGCTCTTATGCTCATAACTTCTGTACACACCTTTCCTATTAGTCTCAGTATAGCTACTGATTAATTCATAACAATACCTGCATAATATGCATTAAAACGAACAGCTGCATAATAAGGTTGGTTCTAAAGGATTTTACAGAATTCGAGACTTAATGTGCCAGCTTAAATAAACATAGTATATGATTTTCTTTGAATGTGTATCTGAATTATCTCCCATGTATTGTTTTTATTTCCCAAATATTATAGATGAGTTTCCATATTCAGAGGCTGTTATTCTAGTTTATGTCCCTCTGGAGCGTCTGCCAGAAAGCCATAACATCAAAACATAGCATTGGTGCCACTCCATTAAGATTTCATGTGGAAAAGTGTGCAACGCTCTAGTTTCACATGTGAGAATCTTCCACTCTATAGGCCATTGTAAACATATCCTCTGCATATCCTGCATTTGGCTATATTAAGTATTTAGATGTCTTTCAACCTGCTCAGGCTGTTTAGCTTAAAAAAAGAAACATGTCCTAAAAGCTACCTGTACCCACACCTCTATGAAACATTAATGCGTGCAGTCAATGTGGATAGAGGCGATAAAGAAAAAAAGAAGAGAAGAGTGTATAATGGCAGTGCAATGGCTGAAGTAAACAACATGGAGGTCTTTAGTGAAAGAGCGAAGAGCTAAAGATATTAAAAGGAACTCTTTGCTTTTCTGTTACATGATATAATTTCACTGTCAGTCATCAGACAGTCAGTGCAGCTAAATCTCTACTATCTTATATGTAAAGAATACCACGAGCAACTGAAAATATTTCAAATATTGATAAATTGATCTAGGTGAACTTGATGGCATACGGGTTAACAATGTGGCCTCACACCTCCAGGGTTGAGGGTTCGATTTCCGCCTTGGGTCTGTGTGCGGCGTGTAATGTGTATGTGCTCTGTGACGGATTGACACCCAGCACGAACTCCCCCCCAACCCCAAAAGTTAGTTAATTAGTTGTAGTTAATCAACTGTTTTTGTTTTGTAATGTGCCATGGTTGCACATTTTAATTTCCTAATAAATGACCCAGCATGCTTTTAACAAGTTTATTATTACAGCTTTAACATGCCCATGATTATAAATTTTGGATCATTGACAAACAAAATGACAACATATCTTTCCACCCGTTCATTCCATTTACATTCCATTGGTTTATGTAGTGTAGCACATCCAATATACAAATCCCTGGGAAAGAGTTGTTATCATTGAAAGATAACATGCTAGAACGAGCACATTAATATAAACCTGTGACATGAATTGCAATCCAAATGGCCGTCAGAGCTGCTGTTAATCAGGTTGGGTTAATCGGAATTCAACGGTCTTGTCGTATAGTCGATTTTTACGACAAACCAGTGCTTAGCACTGAAAGTGAACATATGAGTTAGCTACACATCATGAGTCTTCGTTTGTTCATTTTATCCCATCATACTGTGGTTGAGTCACCAGCACACACTGGGAAGGAAGATGGCAGGTGCGGAAACCTGGCAGAGGAAGCAGAGACGTGTTATGCCACGCTTTCTGGGAGAGGAGGAGCGTCGAGTGTCTCTTGCATATTGATCTGTCACGCACATCTTTTTGCTCCATCACATTTCAGACAACTTTCAACAAATCCGTGCGTGTACAAGGCTGATGCAACACTCCTCGTAGAGTAGAGAGCGAGGACCCCCCCAAAAAAAAGAAAGAAAGAAAGAAAAAACGCTGCTAAAAAGACAGACCTTTCCTTAGTTAGTTGTGTGGATAATGGCTGTTTCTCAGGAATGGCCATGACTTCCATGGGCGTAATGAAGAGTGGGGGATTAAGCTCGCCTGGATGCATCACTACTCTCTTTCACTCAAACCCTCACAATCTGACTCCCATTCCTTTCCCTGCCATTTCAACTTTTCCACACGTGAAGCCCAAAGCTCGACGTTTCCCCCTGCTGACTGAGAGGCGTAAAATATCTCCGGCGTCTCCTCCTCCTCTGCAGATGGCATGTCCCTTTCATCTCTCCATGCACGGCTTCTTGATATCCGTCGAAGCCGTGCTCTGGCACGGAAAATAATTACATTTATCTGCTTTTATGCAAAAGTTAGTAATGTGGAAGTATATGTACAGACAATCAAAGGCCACAAATCAGACATTCATTAGCATTGGCGTCGAGCGGTAGCACAAAATAATTACTCATACTTGCACAGCTGGTGCAGCGGTCTCACAGTGTAAATCTGATGCTGACAGGAGTGGGTGTCATATATTCTGACTATGACGTGGTGGAGGGCAATTAAGATTAGCATGCTGGCAGCTTTAGCACAACCTTCCTATAACACACACACCCACACACACACACTTTTCTACTCTTTCTACTCTGCAGTTCCTGCATGCATACATTACAGTAGGGAGTGGCAGTGTTTTTTTGTTTTGTTTTGTTTTTTTTTGTAACAAGAATGTTCTAAGTGATTTCAAGCGTGACATACATAACTTATTCCTGTCCTGGGTATTAGCGCTGGGGACTGAATGCATTATCTTTAAATCTTGCGCTCATCTGTTTTTTGCTTGTGGCAGTTTGTAATTTTGTAATCCAATGGTCCAAGTATCTGTGATATTAAGTAATTAGATTGCTTTTGTATGCCTTAAAATAGCTGCAAAACATAGTAAGTAATTAGGAAGTCATTTAGCAGTTTTACGGTGAAAACCAAAAGTTGAAATGACTGTATGGTGATTACAAATTTAGTTATATCTAACATTTTAAATGGAGCATCCCATGTGCAAAATATAATTTTATAGTAATGTTGTTGTGCCTGTTTATTTTTTAATTATTTATCTCTGTGTAAGGGGAAAAACACGAAGTTGGGCAACACTAGCTGGATAGTTCAACGTAGACCAGCCATCAACAAATTGTCATGAAGAGGTCTACCAATTGGATCTCAACGATGTATTTCTATACCCAAATATCTCAGAGACCACCTTAATTTGATTGTCAAATTACGATAGAGTCTTTAAATGATCTACTAAATGGCAACAACCATAACCCACTATCAACTTAAGCTAACATGCTGGCTGATAGTCTTGATATGTTGTTGCCAATCTGTAGACTGTATCTGAATGGCTGCGTCTACATTGTACTATCTGAAAGAAAAGGAAAAAAAAACAGTTTTTTGGCTCAGAATTTGGGTCTCGATTATTCCCTTGGGTGTATGTTGTGTGTGTGTAAAAGAGAACCAGCAAGAGAAATTTAGAGTATGTACTCCACATACATGCTAAACCCTCTTTCTCTGTGTTGGACCTCTTCTGATTTTGCAGGAGTGCAGCCATGGAGCGAGTGTTCTTCTGCCTGTCCCTGTTGGCTCTACCCATCACCGCAATGCTGTGCCCAAAACGTTGCACCTGTCAGAATCTCCTACCCTCCTACACGGTCCTGTGTGCCAAGACAGGCCTGCTGTTCGTGCCGCCCAATATCGACAGGCAGACAGCCGAGCTTCGGCTCATGGACAACTTCATTACCACGCTCCGGCACCGTGACTTCGCCAACATGACTAGCCTCATCCACCTGACCCTGTCTCGCAACACCATCAGCCTCATCCTGCCCTATGCCTTTGCCGACCTGCAAGAGCTCCACGCACTGCACCTTGATGCTAACCGTCTCACGGCGCTGGATGACACACATCTGCAAGGCCTGGTCAACCTGCGCCACCTAATCCTTGCCAATAATCAGTTGCAACACATTTCTCATGGAGCCTTTCAAGACTTCCTAGAGACTCTAGAGGATTTGGATCTGTCTTATAACAACCTGGTACATGTCCCATGGGACACCGTATCTCTCCTTGTCAGCGTCAATACACTGAGTTTGGATCACAACCTCATCGAGTATGTGCCAGAGGGCATTTTTTCTAATCTGCACAAGTTAGCAAGGCTCGATATGACCTCCAACAAGCTGAAGAAGATTCCTCCAGACCCACTGTTTCTACGCATACCAGTTTATGCAAAAACAAAGGGCTCGCCACTAACAGCGTTGGTGCTGAGCTTTGGTGGAAACCCACTGCACTGCAACTGCGAGTTGGTGTGGTTGAGGCGACTGACACGGGAGGACGACCTCGAGACGTGCGCCTCTCCCAAAGAGCTAGCCGGAAAATACTTCTGGACCATCCGTGAGGAGGAGTTTGTGTGCGAGCCGCCCATGATTACACGCCACACTTCCAAGATGTTTGTAATGGAGGGTCAGGAGGTAAGCTTGAGGTGCAGGTCTATGGGAGATCCTGAACCTACCACACACTGGGTGAGTCCGGACGGCAAGCTGATCGCAAACACATCTAGAACAACCGCCTATGAGAATGGCTCTCTGGACATCCTTACAGCCACTGTGAAAGATTCAGGCGTGTTTACTTGCATAGCGTCTAATGCGGCTGGAGAGGCAACGGCCCCTGTGGAACTTGTGGTGAACCCCTCACCACATTATGACCCAAAACTCGAACCTGAACCAGGACCCTCAGACATGCCCACCTCCATCAAGTCAAACAGCAGTGGTGGGCAGACAAGGGTGGAACAGCGGGTCAGCGTGACTGAGATATCAGCCACATCAGTCACCATCCGCTGGCCTTCCCAAAGCCATATCCCTGGGGTTCGCATGTACCAGATTCAATACAACAGCTCAACTGACGACATCCTCATTTACAGGTGAGTGCAACTCGCCTTTCTGATTTATTATTTACCATATCTCTTGGTATTATTATTCTGTTCTTGGAATAGTATCTCTACAGGGGATCACTGTCTAACATCTTTCAGAATTCACAAAATGCGGAGATTTTCCGTCTTACTCATAATCAGCCTAAGGTTTCACTTAAGTGTATTGCTGAGAATTGGAGCATTCCTACAGCTGCTTTGTTTTTTTTTTAAACAAATGTTGCATGAAAGATGTATATTTGCTTGCGGTTCAGTTTGTTGCCAGGTGTTAGGGAAAGATAACCTCTAAAGTTAATTAATATTGGTTCTAGCCGTCATTAATCAGAAAATGGCATAAGAAGTAGAACAATATAAAGAATTGGAATTATTGTGCTTTAAAGTTATTGCAAAGTACATCATGGATATTCTGCAATGCTAGAATACAAATAAATTAATGCATTAATTAAATATTTATCACCATGGCTTGTAGGTCCAAATGTATTCTCTAGTAAAGACCAGCACTGTATCTTTGCCCCCCTAATGTGGGGGATGGAATCTTGCCCTGTTCTTGATGGGCTTCTTCTGACTATTCTGGTTTCCTCCCACACTCCAAAGACACTTGGTGTCTGCTGATAGGCAATTCCAAATTGTCTGTAGTGTGTCATGGCACCCCATACAGAGTGACCCTATACAGGATAAGCGGTATAGAAAATTGATAGGTGGATGAATGGATGACCTAATCACTCATTAGTACAGTCAAATTCTACATATTTCTCAAGTTATTCTAATGTGAGAACGCGTGCAATCATGCATGTACAGACACCACTAGTGTTATAAATGTTAAATTGCAGGAAAGCTGAGAATGAGGAGCTCCCATGCCCAATACTGTCTGTCAGTCAGGTCTGGCAGTCAAACTCTATGATGTGCTGCTTGAAGATTTGGCACGTGCGGTTTTGTGCAGGGAAAGTGTTTTCAGGGATCATAGGAAGCTTTTTTGCTGTGGGTGATGAGTGGCGCGGTCGATTTCGTTTACCCAGTGCAATTTTAGTTTATCTCCGCCAGCAACTCATCCCACTTTTGGAGAGACCACATTTTTTCTTTTAACCCCACTGTATATGGCTATTTGGGAACATTTCTGTGTGTGTGTGTGTGTGTGTGTGTGTGTGTGTGTGTGTGTGTGTGTGTGTGTGTGTGTGTGTGTGTGTGTGTGTGTGTAAGCAGAGCAATTTTGTTTCTATAGGATTTGTCAGTGTCCATTCCATACAGCTCTTTATTTGTACATTGTATAAGACATGCTAATTGTCTATTGTTTACTGTCTGAATTAAAACTACATCATGTGATAAACTAAAAAACAAAACAAATAGAAATTGCATCCTGTGATAAACAAAACCCAATAATTAAAAAAAGAGGTGGGACAGGGGTGGCCAGGTTGGTAAAATGTTGATGTTGACTGCTGATCAAGGAGTCTCCAGTTGGGTCATGGGCAAGGTCCTTCACCATAAACTGCACAGATACAATCGGGCATCAAGTCGCAACCTCATAAGAAACTGCCAGAGAAACTACGACTATCTCTCCATGAGTAGGGGTCGCCCAATGTACCTAGGCACATGAATCTAAAAAAATACAAATTTAAAGAAGACTCTACATGTGCAGATTTTTATCCAAATTTGATTGGTTTAATTTCATGCTATCAGAAATAAGGTTCTGTATAACATAACTCAGTTGTAAAGATACACTTTCCAAGTGAAGTAAAGGTACAATTTACGCATTCTTTATGCCTCTAGAATTTGTACTATGTTATATGGGAAATCGTCTTTTTCACAAGTACGATTATTTTGTACATAATAGAATTTGTTATAATAGATTTAATGGGTCTTGGGTTGATAAAAAGATAATGTATGCTACTAACACTCTATACAGCAGGACATGCATTAGGCCAATAACAGTGGCCTAATGGTTTACCATATTGGTAAATTTTCATTTGGATGGTGCATTTAGCTTATTATTCCTTTCCAGTATACCATCATATCTCATCAAAGTGTAATGACTTTTCCTCAGAAACAGCTTTCCAAAGTTGATATTCTTCTATTTGATTAATAAATTGATTCTCCATTTAGCTTGCAGAAGAATAGGCCCGCTGTTGGTTTTCTGAAGCTTTTTTCCCCCGCTTTATTTAGTTTAGACAGAACCATCAAAATCGATGCAAATGACCTTAAATGAAGGCCGACTGCATGGCGACACAACTATATGATGAGAAAGCATTTGTGAAGGAGTGATCCATGAGAAATGTTTCTATATAAGAATGAAGGGACCATTCCCAATGGAGCTATGGGATCTGAGGACAATCATGAAGCGTGATGAGTCTCATCATTTACATACAAATGAAAGAAAGAACACGTTAAAAGCAAGTATGTTCTAAGAATGAAAAAAAAAGAGAGAGAGAAGGATTTCAAAACCAAGGCAAAACCACATTTCTTTTTCTGCTCGGTGCAACTCATTATTCTTAAACCATGCACTGAGGAGGGTAAAAAAAAAGACAAGCTATAAATTAGCTGTTTATCTTCACCAGTCAGTTGTAACCAGCCAAGATTTACACTGGCATAAAATTTTAATACAAGTAAAAAAAAAGTGTGCATGGCCAAACAAACCAATAGTTTAATTTGTCTCTCATAGCCTAAAGGTCTTGATCCAGATGGTTTCAATTCAAAATACCTTATTTACTTGAAAAAGTGATTACATTAAGTTTTCTCTATTTTAATACTCAACAGTGGTCCTCTGTTTCCAGTGAATCAACATTCAAAGAGTCTATGTGCGAATAATTAATTTCTGCCAAGTCTTGAACAGACTAAGACCAGACCGTGAACAGATTAAGACCATAAAAAGTAATTCATACCAAAAGCAAAATGTTGTTCATAGAATGAGAGTCATTTGTTTTCTTTTTTTTTGTGATAGCCAGAGAAGAAATAAAATGTCTTTCAGAATGAAATAAATAAACGCAGAAGTATTTGACCAAACCTGCAATGACATTGTATCCAAATGCATATACTTCAATGTGTAGTTGGTCCCCCTTTTGCAACAGCTTCCACTCTTCTTGGAAGGCTGTCCACAAGATTTTGGAGTGTTCCTGTGGGTATTTGTGCCCAATCATTGATAGAGCATTGATGTTGGATATCTCCATTCCAGTTCATTCCAAAGGAGCTCAGTGGCGTTGTGTTCTGTGGGTTCTGTGCCACTGTGGTCAAGTTCTTCCACACCAAACTCATCAAATCATGTCTTCATACAGTAGCTCTTGCTTTGTGCACTGGGACACACTCATCCATCTATATAGTCTATACCTTCAGACACTACGGGCAATTTGGGAACACCAAGTAGCCTAATCTGCAGGTCTTTGGACTGTGGGAGGAAACTGAAGTACCCGGAAGAAACCCACCAAGCATAGAGAGAACATGCAAACTCCATGCGCACAGAGCCTGGCCGGGAATCGAACCCGGACCCTGGAGGTGCAAGGCGACAGTGTTGACCACTACACCACCGTGCCGCCCACTGGGACACAGTCATGTTAGAATAGAAAAGGGCCTTCTCCAAACAGTTGCCACAAAGTTGAAAGCATAGCTTTGTCCAAGATGTCTTAATATGCTGAAGAATTAGGATTGGCCTTCATTGGGGATAAGGGGATCTGAATTCAATAATTAACCGCTTTGGCCAAATACTTTTGTCCATATATACCAGTATATACCAGGCTTTATGCCAATAGACACTGAGAGAATAATTGAGGAGGAAAATACTGAGCTTGAAGTGATGAACAGGATAAAGAACTGAACTGGAGAAAGGAACTAGCTTGACTACAAAAAGTGTGACCTGTTGGCCAAGTGGAAAGTTACAGCAAGAATGCAGATAACATCTGAGATGTGATGTTAGAAGTCAGAGCTTAAAAAGCTGGTAAATCCGATATAAGCAACAGAGGAGAAGCATGGTAAGATTGCAGAAGGATCAAGCAAGAACATGTGGCTAAAGTATAACTATATCTATTATCAATAGAATCTTCCTTCTGTACTGAAGACTAGAAGAAAGATTCTCAGTGAATATTCCAGGTGGTTTTAGAAAGCAAAGATAAATGTCAGGGATCCTGTGGGTACATGAGGATGCCATACAGTAGAGTTGTGGGTTGGTGGAGGGTTAAAACTGTCTGGGTTAAACAGGAATGGTGCTGGCTGACGGCTGAAGGTGATGAATGAGCAGTTTGACACAAGGGAATTTAGAGGTGGCGATGATTAGGTGGGCTTGTCAGAAAACGCTACAATCAGTTGTCAACTGTCAACATTTAAAAGCCTCCCACCATTAATTTTTCCCCATCTTCTTCCCATATGTGCAATGAACAGGTAATTAAATGGAACTTTCAGCACCTGATGATAGAACGCCACATTTCTGACATACAGGCTCTGTCTGACCTGAGCCTGCCCCCCCCTCCTCTCCCCGACCTCCTCTTGATGCCTTTGGTGACAAATCAGTGGCAGGCCGAACACCTTGGTATCTGAAAAGGAGAGAAGAATAACTTATACGTCCATCAAGTGCTGTTCTAAATCTTCTACAGCCATCACACTGAAGGTTTAGTGTGTCATCTCATTAGAGTTTGACCTTGGGAGAACCTTGGTATATTTAAATTCCCCAAATGTGAAAGAGTGAAGGTGGCATATTTAAAAAAAAAAAAAAAAAAAAAAAACATTTTGTAGCACAATATTATTGCATTTTACCAATGTTGATTATGTACTATGTATTCTGAAATGTTACCCAAGTTTAACATGCAATGAGACATTCATGTCATGTGTTTCGTCTCAAATCAATGTCTGTTCAACTTGGAAAAAAAGGAGACTGCCTAGACAGTGCTTTTTTAAAGTGGGAAAGATGAGAGCACTGGCTGAAAGGTTACTAAGATGAGATGGGGGAAGGTGGGCAGGGCTTTCAGAGGCTGTCAGTTAATTTTAGAGATTTCAAAACACCAACTCAACTGTCAGTCATCCCTGATTCATATGGTAATTGGCACATCTGCAGGTTTTATGAGGAGGAATGGTATATTTTTGGTATATTTTGATCGATAATTGGTACCAGTCTACATCACTATTGCCATGGCTACTTTATTGCACACAAACAAAATTAGATTTGATATGGAGGATAAGCTTCAACTGCTTATTTCTTCTTTGTTTATGAACAAAATGATCGCTCTGACTTTAAAGGTTTAAAAGATTGGACACATCAGTCAAAAGATTAGGCACAAGTCTGGATTTATTTTGTACATTTTAGGACAATACTGGATTTTTTTCCCCCCAAAACTACGAAATTAAGTAATTAACTAATGGCAACAACAGTTTGTTCAGTTGTTATTTTAAGACTTGAATATCAGCTGTTCTGGAATAATTCTTGCCAAGCGCATTTGCAAAACCCATCAAGCACCATGATGGACGTGGCTCTGACGCAGACCATCGCAGGAAAGCAAGACCAAAGCCTGCTGCAGAGGAAAAGTTCATTTAGCGTTACCAGTCTCAGAAGTCACCAGTTAACTGATGGACATTGGAGAAATGTACACTGATCAGCCATAACATTATGACCCCTATTTAATATTGAGTAGGTCCGAACTTGTGCCACCAAAACATCTTTCGATCGAGATCAGCGTTAACCTTTTCAGCAAATAGAGCTAAAGTAGCTCTTATATTGTGTTAGAGTACATGGACCAGCCTCCCCATGGGCATCAGTAAACCATGCCCGCCTATGGCCCGTTTGCCTTTTTGTTCACTGGTTTTAATTCCTTGCACCACTTTTGTTCAGTTTTTACCACCAGGAAAAACCCACAAAAACAGCAGTGTTGCAGTTGCTCTGACCCAGTCATCTAGCCATTACAATTTGGCCCTTGTCAGAGTTACGTCAATCTTTACATTTGTTCATTCTTTCTTTTTCCAACACATCAACTTCAGGGACAAAGTGTCCACTTGCTGACTAATATTTATCCACCCACTTCCAGGTGCCACTGGCATGAGATATTGTATCTATAGGTACTGATAGAAGCGCCAAATTGTAAAGGCTAGATGACTGGGTAGCTATTGTGGGATGTTCCCTGTCGGTCAGGACAAACCAAAAGTGGTCCAACCTGTGAACTGGCGACAGGGTCATGGGCTGCCAAGGCTCACTGATGCACATGGGGAGTGAAGCCTAGCCTGTGCCAATAAACGAGCTACTGTAGCTCAAATTGAAGAAAGGGTTAATGTTGGATTCCTTAGAAAGGTGTCAGAACACTGTTTTGATGGCAAAAGTGGGAACCTGCTCAATATTAAGAAGGTGGTTATAATATTATAATTGATTGGTGTACATGGCCCTTTTATATAATGTTTACATATTTATGTATGTCGTAGTTTTTGACTAAAGTAACAATAGTCCCCTATTCCAATTTTACTTTTACTGGCTGTATGTGACTGTAATCTCTACATATCTCTATCACGTAAACTGCTGTAGATGGCTCTTTAAATGATGATGCTTGTCAAATGTGACTGAAGTACGTGATTTGTGACCTCCCTTGCTCCATCCATTAAGCAGGAATACCTTCTTTATGCGTGATTACCTTTGCTGTCAAGTCAAGCCAACACACACATACGCGTACACGTATCAGGCCAGTAGACCAGGTCGTGCAGCTGTGACTCTGATAAATAGAAATGAAGCACTGGTGGTAAAGGCTAGACAGGAACTGTCGCTCTCTCTGAATAATGCATGACTCAGCCAGCCTGAGACTAACCTGCTGCAGAGCTCACATTCTATTTACATGCAAACACAGTGCGCAGAAGTGTGCTGGAATGTGGAGGTCGAAATTAATTTGAGCAAAAGTTGTAAGGTCATGTGTTCACCTGTGACGGCCGGGTGGTCACCTTACCCATCCTCTACATCTTTGTCTTCTAGAAAAACGGTTCTGTTTTATTTTAGTGCATTCACTCTAGACGTTCATTCTATTCATTTTATTTCAGCACTGGTCAGGGTCACTGTGACTCCAGAACCTACATAAGGAACACTGAACATTAGGAAGAAACGCACCTATTGGACGGGATGTCGTTCCATCACAGTGCACTTTGAGTACTTATTCACACCTAGGAGAAATTTCTGAGGTGATAATCCACTTACAAGATTATTACTTTTTATTCTGGAGATGGGATGAACCTAGATGAAACCCACAGAGACACAGGAAGAAAGAGGATGCAAGACGCAGCACAAACCAAATCTTAGGATTAAACTGGAAACCCTGGGACCTTATTCGCTGCCAGCAACTTTGAAATTGATTCTGGTAGCATTGCTCATGCCATAGTCATCTACAGGAATGGCTTCACAGAATCATTACCGGAGCATTTATTTAGCATCATCTAATAATAGTTCCTAAACAAATAGTTCCTAGCAAATATAAATAAAAACAGGACGGAGCGGTCAATGTAGCACCTTCTCCTCTTTATAAGCCAACTAATACAAATGAACACTAACATCCAGTGAATCTGGGCTGAATTTCCAATAAAGTCCATGGCAAAGTGAAGATATTGTTAGAGGGAGAGAGATCAGTATGATGCCCGCTCTACTACTTAACAGTGATCTTTGTGCTGCAGTACCTTTAGGAAACTTGACACAGGTAGCTTGATCTAACTTCTGCAAATTTCCTTGAAGATTTACAGGATTCTAACTTGTCTGAGTGTACAGTTTAACCGGATTAGTATTCATTAATGCATGATTAGTGCTTGGCTCTTTTTCAACGCCATTTTGCCAAAGTGATGATTGCACCAACATTGGGATAATGTTGAAGGAATGACCCCAAAACAACATTGCAAATCCAATTTAGAACATGACCTGAATTACAGTACTATGCAAAAGTCTTAAGCCACTCTGCATTTCTTCATATTTTGCTTCCAAAAAGCCAGAATGTCTTGTTTTAATGTAGTCTTGAGAATAGTTCTCTCCGATTCATAGGTCAGTGGCTTAACGTAGAAAAATCGTTCGTCTTAACTTAAAGCATGAACCAGTGAGAAACTGGTGCAGATGATGACAGATGATCAGGCTGGTGATTAGTATACTGGTGATGCTGAATGCTGAGTGGTTGGAACAGGCGAGAGGGGAAATGAGGTTGCTGCTGAGGTTGTTACAACCGATTTTTTATTTGTATCTTTGGGCACTTTGCAGCCTGTCACAGTAAAAGACTATTGAGCAGTAATATACCTCCTTGAAGCACTCACATACTGCTGATGTTAGGTGAATGTTGTACGAATGTTGTATGCTGCACAAAAATAACTCCTTCAAGTCAAAAACCAAAACAACTAGACAACTGCAATTTATCAAACCATTAAATCAGGAAGCAGCAGGACAAAGAAATATCTAGCATGTCCAGGGGGGCGGTACGGTGGCTTAGAGTTTAGCACTGTAACCTTGTACCTCTGGGCTACGGGTTCGATTCTCGGCTGGTTTGATTCCTGCCTCTGTGTGCATGCGGTTTGTATGTTCTACCAGTGCTTGGTGGGTTTCCTCTGGGTATCCTGGTTTCCTCCCACAGTAGTGACATATTAGGACAAAAAATAACTGTATAGTCTGTCTGACACTTACCTGTCTTGAAAAAAGACAGGCTTCAGGCTCATCATTATTATTATTATTATTTACATTCAAGTGCCAGCTGTGCTATTAGGGAAACAGTAGTGTTGCTATTTTCACTTTCATGACACGTTGTGGCCAATTAGGCATCGACTGGTCAAAACAACCGTGCTTTGATATATTTTTCTCTAACTCATCTCTGCGTTCATTTAGGAAGCATGATCAATACTGCCAGTGCTACAGAGAGTCCAATAAAATGTGGCAAATGTAATTCAATTGAATTGATTGCTCTGTTTGCCTATATTTATTTATTTTATTTATTTATTTATTTTTGCAGAAAAATATGTCTCAGCTTTACATTTAGCTTGGTATAATCAATAACATTGTTTACGGCTTTGGTCTGGTACTCATGCTCAAACTCTCTGACAGCCTTTCAAAATTTTCTTCTAGGATGATTCCAGCCTCGTACAAGTTGTTCCAGTTGAGCGACCTGGCTTCTGCACGGGACTACGATCTCTGCGTCTTGGCCGTTTACGACGATGGAGTCACCGCACTCACGGCTACACGCCTCGTTGGCTGCGTGTCGTTCAGCACCGAGCGGGAGTACCATCACTGCCGCTCACTCCATGACCAGTTCCTGGGTGGCACCATGATCATCGTCATCGGAGGCATCATTGTGGCCTCGGTGCTCGTCTTCATCTTTATCCTGCTTATGAAGTACAAGCTGCACAGCCAGCACTACAAACAAAAGGCAGAGCGCGTCAGCAACGTCTGCTCCCAGACCAATGGCGGCCAGCAAGGATCGGCATCCAACCCACCACCACCTCGATCATCCTCTTCCTCCGCTTCGGCAAGTAAACCATCCATTCTTCTCAGTCAGGAGAGGCCAGAGTGTTATGGCGCTCAAGAGGGAGGCTATGGGGCACTCAAAGGCACCACAGTGGTGGACTTAAATCCAGAATATGGGAAGTCCGTCAGAGAAGAAGACTCAGTATCGCAATAACGCAGGGTCAAATCCCACCCCCCCATCCTCTCCTCCTTCCCATCGTCTGGTTTTGTTTTTTCTTTTTTGTCTGGTGCTGGAGTGTATCTGCCTTACTGAGAATGCCCTCGTGTCCAAGGTAAGAAGATGTGTTTCCATTATTTGTTTGCTAAGCATTAGCATTAAAGCAACATACGGTCAGAATGTCTTAGGATTTAATTCAATTTCTTGGGTAATAAATCAAGGATGAGCCCTAGGTGATAACCAATGCTTGAGGTCAAATAATCAATAGAAAATTATTTCCCAAGGTTTTTGCACATATACTTCATATGTTTCCTCAATTTTGCTAGAGGGTGAAAGAACCAATTTGATTTGTTGTATCAGATATGGTATATGCACACAAACACCTACACAAAAGCACTCTCACACACACACACACACACACACACACACACACACACACACACACACACACACACACACAAGGTTGAGTCAAAAATTATCTGCACTATATTAAGACTTGGCGTCTTATCAGCGCTTTCCGTTCAAGTCTACTTTCGATTAGTGAACATTGAGCATGTTACATCACTTCATCTGTAACCATGGTGCAAACAACAATGGATGCCCCACTTTTGATTTGCATGAAAGCAGAGCAGAGTGAAATAATAAATTTTTTGGTGATTGCATGGGTGCGAGTTTCAGCTCACACTCTCAGCACTCTGCAAAAACTTTGTTTTGAGCTGTTAAAGCATCCTCCTTATAGTTCCGATCTCGCTCCATTGGGCCTTCACTTGTCTGGTCCCTTGAAAGCAGCTGTACGAGTACAAAGAGTATTTTGTGATGGAGAACTGAAGACAGCGGTGCATTCATGTTCATGGCTTGCAGCTCAGCCTAGAACATTGTTTTAATGAGGAAATACGAAAGATTGTTGACTGATGGTCATTGAAGATTGTTGAAGATTGATGAAGTGTATTGAAGAGCAAAGAGATTATGGCGAAATGTGATGTAATTATCTTTTATAGATGTGCTGATCATTTTTTCACACACATACACATATATACACACATATGCCCTTAATATATATATATATATATATATATATATATATATATATATATATATATATATATATATATATATAGTGTGTGTGTGTGTGTGTGTGTGTGTGTGTGTGTGTGTATGTATACCATAATATACTTACATTTACTGGATGTAGCATTAGCATAATACTGCATTTAATGCATATAGCATTTGGCATTAGCATTAAATGCAGCATTCAACAAATAATGGACTTCAAAACACTTTCTTAAAGGATTACAAGGAATACAATGACAGGCAGCAGGCATGCTAACTATGCTAGGGATCTGTCTTGAAAGGAAAGGGCTAATAAAGCATCTGAACAAGATGCTAGATTACAGTGTCTGAAAAGAAAGATTCTTTCACCCCGTTACTATCCCTGAGGCGATCTAACACAAAGGCAAGGTACTTGCATGCATATAAATGACTAACCCTAGCAAACTTTTTGTTTGTTTTTTTGGAGGGGGAGTGCATGATAGAACCCACAGAGTTTTTCTTTGCTGACAGCAAGAGCAAATTTGTATTGATAAGTTTCTCATGCAGAATAGTTACCTGTTTTGTTGAGGCAATCGAAGAACAGTCGGCTTCGGAGCTGAACAAGACAATAGGGATTCTCAAGTGCTGTTAAATTGTATTGAGTGAAAGTATTGATGCTTGAAAAAAAAAAAAGTGATCAGCTGCCGTTCTCATTAATCATGAAGGTGTGAGAGGACTTCTCTCGGTGAGAACACTTTGCATTTTAAGTTTACATGACTACTCACTCATCATCATTAGCTCTTTATTCTGTATAGTACATGACTATTACTTGACTATGACTATGACAAGGCCATGACTGCTCACTTATCATCTTATCATCTTTAGCACTTTATCCTGTATACAGGGTTACGGGCGGGAGGGGGTGGGGGGTGGTTAGGGCACAGAGCAGGGCACACACATATACACACACTCAGTCGCACCCTACGACAATTTAGCTTAATCTGCAAGTATGTGGAGGACACCGGAGTACCCGGAGGAAACCCACCAAACATGCAGAGATCATGCGAACTCCAGGCGCACAGACCCGGGACAGGCACATGATCTTTTCTCGCATTTAAGATTAGTATGTGACTTTAAAATAGTATTGCAGGTTACTTCTGTTGAATTGGATTTCCAGCCTTTGACATGAGCAGCATAGAAAAGAAGGAGAATTCCTCTATGTGTAATTCGCTCTCCAAATGGAGACACGTGCCTCAGTAGACATGTGAATATATACTAATGTATGTGTCTTTTTTTTCTGATTTGTAAAGGTAATAAGTACTCAAATCAATATTTGTCAAAATTACTGTTCATTATTAATAATACAATATGAATAAAAAAAGAAAAGAAGTTTCCTAGGCACCTTGGCATACCGGTGTATTATATCCCTTTGTTATGATTATGCCTGCTGGGGAATAACAAGCGTATTCTTTGCAAAGAGTTAGCAATGCGATTAAGTATCTGCATGAAGCAGGGGGTGTATTTGAATAAGCTTTATATCGCAGCTCCACAAAGAAAATGATGAAAATCCCTTCATTTGAGCTGCTGCTGTTGCCGCTGCTACTGCTGGTGCTGGTGCTGCTGCTGCTCCGTCCCCCCGCCTACACGTCTAAGTGCTTGTGGGAATAAGCAATCATGATAAAAATCACAAATCTCTCACAGCACATAAACGCATAAAGAGAACTAGGGAGACTGGCGAAGAATACGTTTCCCGCTTGGCTTGCCACTCGTCCTTCTCCTGGCTTCTCTCCTGCTTTTTGGATAACCAATTACCAGTACCCTGTCCACCCCGGAGACATTAGTCTTTTTTTATTTTTTTTATTTTAGTTGTAGCTCCGGTACAGTTAAGAGACTATTCTCCTCCACATCTGCGCTGCTTGAGCTTGAGCTTGAATGGAGCTCTGAGTATGACTGCTGAAAAGCTGTGTTGCTTTTCCTATTCATGGGTTCGTGAAAGGATAATGGCTGCTAGCTGAGTCTTTTGACCTTCCACGTTACCGCTTTCTGAAATAGCAAAGTCCATTTAGCATCGGTGCATAGCCCAGGAGAGTCCTCTTAGGGAATTACCTTCCACAGAAGTGCATCTACAGAGGGCATGAAGTGGATTAAAAGACAGTGAAATTGGTGGGTCGGTTATGAAACCATGCCTTATACTGACAGAAATTAATTCTAGAATGGCTGACAGATGAAGGATGTCAGGTTCAGTCAGGGTCATGATCTGAGGGATGGAGAAATTTCAAAAGCTGTCCCTGATTGGCAAAAAAAATCAATGAACGCTGATCTTGTTCGCGAACTGATTTATTATGTGGACGGAGTTTTAAAAGAGTTTCTTTTGCATTCCACAGGCTATCAGGTTCACTGGTTTAAATATGCGTCCTTTTCACATTTTGATTCGGCACTATAAGATAACTTGAAGGTCTTGAACGCAGAAAGGAAAACGGAATGGCGCACTGTGTTCTCTAGCACACCTGGAAGGGATTTTCATTTCTCTCTCAGACTGAAAAAGGAGATAGGGAGAAATAGATGGCATTGCGAAAGAGCTGGGGGGGAGGAGGGGGGGGGGAATGTGTGATGGAAGAAAATCGAGTATAGATGATGCAGGAGATAAGAGCATTATGACATGGAGGGGAGAATGTGACTAGAAAGGGTGAGAGAGGGTCATACAGGCAGAGCTAAAGGGGTAAAGAGATCGAGTTGAGGAGATATGGAGACAAATGGGATAATCTTTAAAGTGAAGTCCCACCTTGGGACAGATATGGGGTATGGTGGGTAATTACTATTGTTTGTGTGCTGTCTAAAGTGGGCCACAACCTTCTCGCCGTCTCCCTACCAACAGCACTTCCCACCCAGAATCCCTCCTGACTGCAGCAGCGGCTAAAAATAGCTAACTGAAGAGGGCTTAGTGCTGGCCTGACGCTGCCTGCAGATAGCTACCGGCATGAAAACCCTTTCTCCGCTTTTGCATTGTTAACTCAGAACTCTGAAATGTACAGTATGAATAGCTTTTCCCCTTTAGTAACTGCTTATTAATAATAAGGGTTGAAACTAATGAAGGTGGTTTAGGGGACGTAAGCGTGCCATTTATCACAGGCTTGTTTAGTAGCTGCTTCGTCAGCTATTCCGGAGTGGAAAAGTTGCATGTAACTGAACTAAAGTTGTGTGTAACTCCGCAGATTCATGTATGTATACTATATATATATATATACATACAGTGGAACCTTGGATTACGAGCATAATTCGTTCCGGAAGTGGGCTCGTATTCCAAAACACTCTTAAACAAAATCATCATTTCCCATAAGAAATAATGAAAACTAAAATTATTTGTTCCACAGCCTCCAAAAATAAATACATAAAAATAATTAATACAATCTATAAAATGAAAATAAAACAAATTAATCTGCACTTTATCTTTAAAAAAAGTAAGATTCACAACAAACACACACACACAACGGAAACACCGTTTTAACAGGAAAAAAAGAAATCTTTCTGAGACTGACATGAGCGTATATTAACAGACTCACTTTTTTTTTTTTGTTTGTTTCACAACAAGCGCATAAACACAGCGGAAACACCGTTTTAACGGAAAAAAGCGAGACTGGCACGAGCGCATACTAAAGGTTTCACAACAAACGGACACCCACACAAACACGGAAAAACTGTTTTAACAGGAAAAAAAAGAAATCTCTCTGACCAGGCGTGAGTGCATACTAAGGGAATCACTGCTGTAAAGTAAAAAAAAAAAAAAACTAATGATCCCGCATGAAGAAAAGAATCGCGACAGAGCAGAGTTTCTGTGTGTTTGTGAAGCCGGGAGGAGTGAAAAGGGGAGAAAGCGTCTGTGCATGTGTGTTTCAGGGTCAAATTGCGCACGCACGAGCAGAGTTTCTGCTTTTGCGAAGCCGTGGGGGGAGGGAGGGGGAGGAGGGGAAGGTGAGGGAGTGACGCTTGGTGTCAAAATAAGAGTCGCATGTGTGACGCATGATACTCGGCGCTCGTAAACTTATATATACTTGCTCGGTTTCCGAATAAAAAATTATTAAAAATCTTTGCTCGGTTTGCGGAACACATCGTAAACCACGTTACTCGCAATCCAAGCCAGTCACAATAAACTCTATAAAAAACACCAAAAGCAGAGACGGTAAATGACCACTAAGGGCACCTCAGGGATTTGCTTAAAATCCGCTCCTGGAGCAAATGTACAAGGGTCGTTCAGGTCAAACCGGGACTTTTGATTGTGCTGAATAACAGAACACAGTTATGAGAGTATATATGCACACAAATACATGTACATCTCTCTCTCTCTCTCTCTCTCTCTCTGTACCTATCCCAGCATTAGTGACTTGGATACCATGATGCATGATCTTCAACCAAGGCCTCCACTCCTTCAACGGCCCAAACATATCGAAATCAATTGGAGCAATAACAATAGCAATAACTTGCAGCCGAGTTCCTGTAATGTGCAATGTGTTCGTGAATGATTGTGTGTACAGACAGATACACCTCATCTGCAAGCTGGTGACCAGATATCAACGATCAGGTTTCCCATTCTCTGAATAATTACAGAATCACTGCAGTGGGCTATGAGCCACCCTGCCTGGGATCCTCATTCATGGATGTATGACCTTCTTTAAAACTGGGTGGTGGTTATTGATCAAAAGGACGGAGATTCAAACCCCAGCTCTGCCAGGTTGCCACTGTTGAGTCCTTGAGAAAGGCCCTTAACTCCGTCTGCTCCTGGGTTGACGTATAATAGCTGACCCTGTTCTCTTACCCCAGCCTACTAACAAGAAGCTGCAACATGCAAAGAATAAAGAATTTCACTGTGCAGTAATGTATATGTGATGAATAAAGCTGACCGTATAAAATGTTTGCACCGTTCAAATGTTTTACTGCAGCTACGAGTCTCGTCACAAGGTCCAGCCTGACTTGAACGCCCCTCGTATATGTTTGAAAACTGCTTTCATGTAAATGCCCTTCTGAATGATTTCCAGGTTGACAAATGAGGCCCAAGGTTTCGAACATGCTGAATTTACCTTCCATATGCTGCTCATTCGGGAATCTGTTAAGTCATGCATATTTATGAAAAGCTTCAGCAAAACTCTTGGCAAATGCAGAGATGAAAGAGGACAGTCGACTGTTGTTGTAAATATTGTGTTTATATATTCGAATCCATGGCCAACTGCATGATAGAAAGGCTCATTTAAAGGGTGGAACGTAAATGCTAAATAATAACAATCAATAACAAAATTAGGTAGATTTTCCAAGATATTCCTGTTTTCCTTATAACAGCATGTGCTTACGACTATTAAATTTGTTGAGTTGTGTTATCACAAACAGTGCAATGATTCATGTTGATTTCAGAAAACAGCAGCATCTAACACCTTTACTTCTTGTCCTTCTAGGCAAAATCAGTCTAAAGGGAAAATTAAATTGCCTGGGATTGGAGCCAGTACACTCCTGGGAGGAGAGGTGGGTGGAAGTCACTAACTCTTTTCAGTCCCTTATGCAAGCTTCTTAACGAACAATGGATATTAATGAGGCTGTTCGGAACATATGGGCGAAATTCTGTCCTACGCCGAGGCCATCACTCTTACAGAATATAATATGAAAACATGACCATCACTATCGGACGAGACAAGTGAACACATCACTAATGGAATCTGCCTCTACTCTTTCACAAACCTGGGGAAACTAAATGAACGCCATGATTCATTCATGCTATTCAGTCACTGAAGGATGTCCAGGCTGCAGAAAAGGAATGTTCTAGAATATTTCACATTTCTGAACAGAACGTGAAATGTTCCAATGTGATGCATACCGCTCCATGGAAATCCAATATTCGAACAAACCAACTTGAAGTACAGACATGATAGCAAGTATCCATTTTTTGGTGGACTTTTGGGGCGCACTTTATGATATTCCACTCTTCTATTCTCTCTCTCAATCACTATGACTATTCTCTCTTTTATTAAAGGGAACTGGACATCGGACATTTATTCAACTGGTAATCAGGCATGGTTGTACTGTACGTGTGCATCGGAGATTTGTTTTAAAAAAATAATAATAATGATAATAATAAAGAAGAAAGGCATCACCAGAGTTTTCTTAGTCACCATGCACTGATGCATTTATATTTCACATATATCAAAATGGAATAATAATAATAATAATAATATATATATATAATAATAATAATAATAAAAAATAAAACATTTTAAGAGCCAAGACACTGACCTTCACAGACATTAAAGACCATATCCAATACAAAGCAGGCCACTTTACAAGGTTGCCTGATTAAATAAATTCCGTTTTTTTTTTTCCCTCCAAATAACTGTGTATGTATTTGTATGTGAGGTAAACCTTCAGCCATCTCCTGATTTGAATTAAAATAATAAAGTCCTCGGATGGAATTTTATGCTTTCATAGATACATGTGGATTTATAAAGAAATAAAATATTTTTCTTCTAAATGTGTGAACGCTTAATTTTTCCCCTCCTTTTCTCTCTTCATATCTGATGAAAGTGAATACTTAATGTATATTTGTGGCAACTTAACATGGGTGGAAAAAGTACTGAGATATTATACTCAAGTGAAAGAATACTGTAGATAACAAAGCTGAAAAGGATACTTTAAAATGTATTCAGTTGTTAAAAAGTAAAGGGTGAATGTTTTGTTATGTCATGTGAAAAAAAAAAAAAAAACATAATTTTATTACCTCTTAAATGTTTTTTTTTCTTTTGAAATCAAACATCCTATTTTGCCCAAAAAACTTAATCTTTAATTTGCTGCTTATGTGTAAGCATAGAAAATGAATTTTTAAGAAGTGAAATACCTGGTAATTATCATTGCTTTTCAGACATTGCTTTTCAACCATGCTTCAACAGAATTATTAACAAAAATAAACTCATGGAACAGGCCTGGACAAAAATGATGGTACCCCTAGAAAATACTGAAAATAATGTGACCAAAGGGTCATGTTAATTCAGGGTGTGTCCACTAATTAGCATCACAGGTGTCTACAATCTTGTAATCAGTCAGTGGGCCTATATATAGGGCTCCAGGTAGTCACTGTGTTGTTTGGTGACATGGTATGTACCACACTCAACATGGACCAGAGGAAGCGAAGGAAAGAGTTGTCTCAGGAGATTCGAAAGAAAATTATAGACAAGCATGTTAAAGGTAAAGGCTATAAGACCATCTCCAAGCAGCTAGATGTTCCTGTGACTACAGTTGCACATATTATTCAGAAATTTAAAATCCATGGGACTGTAGCCACCCTCCCTGGACGTGGCCGCACGAGAAAAATTGATGACAAGTCAAAGAGACGGATAATCCGAATGGTAACAAAAGAGCCCAGAAAGACTTCTAAAGAGATCCAAGGTCAACTTCATGCTCAAGGAACATCAGTGTCAGATCAAAGTGGACTACATGGGAGACGACCAAAGGAGGACACCGTTGTTGAAAACAAATCATAAAAAAGCCAGACTGGAATATGCCAAACTACACGTTGACAAGCCACAAAGCTTCTGGGAGAATGTCCTATGGACAGATGAGACAAAAATGAAACTTTTTGCCAAGGCACATCAGCTCTATGTTCACAGACGGAAAAATGAAGCATATGAAGAAAAGAACACTGTCCCTACTGTGAAACATAGAGGAGGCTCTGTTATGTTCTGGGGCTGCTTTGCTGCATCTGGCACAGGGTGTCTTGAATCTGTGCAGGGTACAATGAAATCTCAAGACTATCAAGGGATTCTAGAGAGAAATGTGCTGGCCAGTGTCAGAAAGCTGGGTCTCAGTCGCAGGTCATGGGTCTTGCAACAGGACAATCACCCAAAACACACAGCTAAAAACACCCAAGAATGGCTAAGAGGAAAACATTGGACTATTCTAAAGTGGCCTTCTATGAGCCCTGACCTCAATCCTATTGAGCATCTTTGGAAGGAGCTGAAACATGCTGTCTGGAAAAGGCACCCTTCAAACCGGAAACAACTGGAGCAGCTTGCTCATGAGGAGTGGGCCAAAATACCTGCAGAGAGGTGCAGAAGTCTCACTGACAGTTACAGGAATCGTTTGATTGCAGTGATTGCCTCAACAAACTATTAAGTTAGGGGTACCATTATTTTTGTCCAGACCTGTTCCTTGAGTTAATTTTTTTTTTTTTAATAATTCTGTTGAAGCATGGTTGAAAAGCAATGTCTGACTTTCATTGGTTAACATTCATAGAATTCTTATTTATTATTACTTTTGTCAAATTAAAATTATTTCTGTGGCCATTGTGAGTTTTTCTTTCATTGACCGAAGGGTACCAACAATTTTGTCCACGTGTGTAGCTCTTTTTTTTTTTCTTTTTTTTTGGTTAGGGGGTAACCAAAATATTGAAGAAACAGATATGTCTTTAGTCATTGATTAAACATTAACAGTGACTATACAGACATTTGTACAGTGGTAGGGCTGGGTGTTTCATCACCCATTTGGTGGTTTATCCATCTTTAGTTGCAATCAGTTAGCTGTTTCATACCATTTTAGAATGATGAAAATTATGCCTGTCTCAGAAAAATAAAATAAAAATAAAAATCTTTGCAATTACTGAAATTGAGTTAAGAACTTTCCAAAACATTATAAAAAACCTGGGAGTACCCTGCTAAACCATTTGATTTAAAGAATTTGTAATATACTTTGTTAAAAAAACAAAAAAAAAAAACATAGTTGAAATTACAGCTGTGTTCAGTAGAATAGCTTGGACTATCCATCAAGCGTAGTGGCCAGTGTACAAGCCTCTGGAGGCAATGTTATGATCTGGAGTTGCTTCAGTTGGTCAGGCCTAGGCTCAGCAACATTACAGTATGTGGCAATAAAATGAAGTCAGCTGTACTAAATGACCAGGTTATCAAATCTATGGATTTTTTTTTCCCTCTTCCCTGATGGTACGGGCATATTCCAGGACTCAAATTGTGAGAGTGTGATTCTGGGAGCATGAGGAATCATTTTCACATATGAATTCCCTACCACATTATGTGCTGTAATCAAAGCTAAAGACTCTGTGATAAAATATTAGAGAGTGATCATTGTTGGCCAGGTATTGTATATTACTAAATGTGTTGTGTAGCAAGAGAACACCACAACCAATGATGAAATGGAATGATTCATTGATTCATTTATATTCCATGCTAAGCCTGAAGCTTATTCCAGGAAACTCAGGACACAGGTAGGGGGACACATATGGCATGATTCGGCATATTTTTGAATATTGGAAGTAAGTAAATGTAAAAGTACAAATATATACCTTTAATAACAATCTAATTATTTGCCATCCCTGCAAATGCAGCTTATATTGCATACTGTATATAAAATCTGTCATTTCATTGTGCTGCAGTAAGCTCCTCCTGCCAATATTCATAGATGAACGCATATTTTTTATGCCTCGTTTAGTTCAGACATAATTGTGTATTGCTGTGGGTCGTATTAGGCTTTGAAGACTCCGTGTCTCAGACAACCAGATGCAAAAATCCTCCTTCTAATCCATTTAATCCCTGAATATGGCCTGGTCCCATTAGAATGATTTTAAAGGGTGTTTTACTCTTTAGAGCACCCTGTGAATATTGTTTAAAGGCTTTTACACACCATAAATAATTTATGACCGAAGGCAGTGAAATGTTATGTGGGTGGATTTGAGGGGCAATGTGGCAGTGATGGTTTTCACCACATGATGTCACTACTCACCCTGTCTGTGTCACTGAACTGCCCCACTGTTGTTCTGCAATTTTTTTTTTTTCTTGTCAGTATAGGAATGCTAGAATGTGAAATCAGTTTTTTTTTTTTTCATTTTTTCAGGCAAAACCAACAGTTAGGAGTTTGACTTTTGGTCTCTTGGGGATTTAAGTAGTGAATATGAAAATGCATGCTGGGATTGCTGAGCATTTGTATTGCTTAAAGCTATCAGAATACCACCTAGGTTCTTGATTTTTGTTTTTCTGTTTCATTAGGTAACCTGATACTACAGCTAACATAAAGTGCATATGACTTACAATACAACATAAGGAGAGAATTGCATCACATGTGGGCGGAAAAAGGTATTGCATGGTTTGGGGTATTCACAATATTCAAAATTAATTGTGAAGGTTGAAGCTGTTCTCGATCCCAGGAGGTCTGAACCGTTATCTGAGATACCTGATTGTTTTATGTATCTTGTGTCCATGTTGTTTGACAAAATTTACACTTAATTTATCTTAATAAACTGCTTTATCCTAGGGAATGAGGTGGGAACACACCATAGATGGGATGCCAATCCGTCACAGGGCACCACACAAAAAGATTCACAATTTAGAGCCACAGCCAGATGAAATCTGTGCCAATATGCAATGCTCAACAAAGCAGTGTATTGCATTTATTATGTAACTTGATTCACAGGTGCTCTGGGTTCCTGATCAGATGGTCGAGGATTTGAGCGATGCCCCTACCAGATTGACCCGTTGGGTCATTGGGCAAGGCCCTTACTTAGCCCTTAGCCCATATAAAATCCTCAGCCACTAGAGATGCAGGGCATCAGTGCCAGTTCCAATCCTGAAGAAATAGGTGGGTTGCAGCAATTGACTATGTATAACCTGTGCCAGTAACTTACATATTGATTGATCCATTTTCTCCTTTCGATGGGTTGCCACATTGAAGCAATCGATCTGCGAAACTTTCCCACATTGTTCCAGGTATTGTAGTATTGTTTGCAGTATTGAAAATTATTGTGTATTTGACATCCTTAAACTCCTTAAAAGTTATGGATCAAATGTATTATGACAAAGTATTGTGAGCAGATACAATTATGAGAGAGGGATGCAAATAGGTTTTACACTGTGCTTTGATTTATATTTCAATATTTAGGCATACAGTACTGGGCAAAAGCCTCAAGCCACCCACTTGTCTTAATCATTAAAACTAAATGATATACAGTACAGACCAAAAGTTTGGACACGCCTTCTCATTCAAAGAGTTTTCTTTATTGTGTTCTTTAGCCCAAACGCGTCTCTTCTGCTTGTTGCCTGTCCTTAGCAGTGGTTTCCTAGCAGATATTCTAGCATGAAGGTCTGATTCACACCGTCTCCTCTTAACAGTTGTTCTAGAGATGTGTCTGCTGCTAGAACTCTGTGTGGCATTGACCTGCTCTCTGATCTGAGCTGCTGTTAACCTGCGATCTCTGAGGCTGGTGAACTTATCCTCCGCAGCAGAGGTGACTCTTGGTCTTCCTTTCCTGGGGCGGTTCGCATGTGAGCCAGTTTCTTTGTAGCGCTTGATGGTCTTTGTGACTGCACTTGGGGACACTTTCAAATTGTTTCCCAATTTTTCGGACTGACTGACCTTCATTTCTTAAAGTAATGATGGCCGCTCGCTTTTTTCTTCACTTAGCTGCTTTTTTCTTGCCATAATACAAATTCAACCTCTTTGAATGAGAAGGTGTGTCCAAACTTTTGGTCTGCACTGTGTATATGACCAGAAATCAGTCCCTGCTATAACTTTGTGCCTGTATAAGGTTGAAAGGTTAATATAACCAAAAAAAGGTAATGAAGTTACTATAAAGTCCACTTTTACTGATGGAGGCTCAGGTACAAAACTGTTCTAGAAATGTTTCTATCCTAAACTATTCAGCAACTGCAGTCACAAGCCATCACAGAAAAACTGATCGAGTCCAAGACCATCTTTAGGGTTGTCAAGTGGATCCATCCTCAGTCACCACATGCATGGCAAGTAGACCATATGGTCTGTACTGTAGATTTAGAGCTGCATCGTGCCTAAAGATACTATTTTTTAAAAATTGATGATTGATGTACCAATCTCAGCAGCAGCCTCATTTCCTCTCGTCTGTTCCAACTGCTCAGCCTTCAGCATCACCAGTATACTAATCATCTGTCATTATTTGCACCTGTATACTGTATATATCACTGGTTTATTCATTAAGTTAGATGGTTTTATATTTGAATGATTCACAGGTCATTGAAACTAAAATAACTTCCCTTAATCTGCTCAGGTACAGAGATTGGAAAGAAAACGAAAAACAAAAACATGGCAAAAAAATTTGCGCTAAAAAAGTCCTTCAGGAAGCCTGGAGAACTATTCCTCAAGACTGCATTAAAAAGACAAAAAAAATGAATAAAGCCTGGTTCTTTGGAAGACAATATGTAGAAATAAGGGCTGGCTCAAGAATGTAGCACAGAACTGTATATCCCTATCTGGATATAACCTTGGTACTCAATGACTGGATGCAAACAGAGCCAGAGACGCATTATACATATGGGTCCAATCCATCTGTCATCCTCATCAGACTCATAGTTCCCTGAGTGTACATTAATCCTAGTTTATCATTTAGGAAGCAGTTTAATAGAAAGTCCTCACCGATAACTAAAGCAGTCTCTTGCGATTGAAATGCTCCATGTTTACTGTGAGCGTCTCACACTTTGGCAGTCTTTAGCCATCTAAGAACTAAATAAGCAAGTTCATGACATCCTATCCGGCTCAAGATCTCCACAGGTCTCTGTAGCAGAATACATTAACACCCTAATCTGATTCCGGCGTGTTATGCCACCGAATCGCAGATGGTCAAACATTCAATTTGGCGCAATTCAGACACAGATTTGTTGTGTCAGCTCAGCTGTGTGCTCACGTCAAAGTTTTTTTTTGTTGTTGTTGTTGTTTTTCCGCTCATTTTCTGTCCCTGTTCCCCTAGATTTCATGTGCCAAGACTGAGAAATGATTGCCGCTGAGTATTAGTACATATTTGATGTTCTGAGTTCTGATATGATGATGACCCTCTTCATCGTTTTTTTTTTTTTTTTTTTGCATTCATTAATTCGGTTGCACTAAAAGAGTCGTAAAACGAGCTGTAATTGCCACAGCTGCTGTATTGTCCCTGATTAGGAGGCGAGGGAACGAGGACCGCGCGCGGTTTCCGGCATCTGAGCATTCGGATCAAATCCTATTAAAAGCTTGCTCTGAAATCAACTCTGTCTGTCTTAACCAGTGTTCTGAAGCTGATAGAAATGTTTGAAACCTTGGTGTTGATTAGGTTTCTTTGTCTGTGATTTGTTTAAATTGACATTTAATTACAAAGCATAAATGAAAGCCTGATGCTGTTGATTAATTAATGCGATAATACACAACACACAAACTCTCTTTCTCTTTCTCTCTCTCTCACACGCACACACACATGCAGAGTATGTTGTGCTGTTTATTATATGAATATTTGCTGCTGACTGTCAAACACTTTCGGTTTATTCTGAAAGTGTTGTAGATTCGGCGTAGAATTACACGTTAACATTGCAGCATAGGCTGCGCATCCCAAATACTGTTCATGCAGGGGTTATATAATAGTTCTGGATGTGAGTGATGATGACCCACTTAGCTCTCTCTCTCTCTCTCTCTCTCTCTCTCTCTCTCTTTCTGGCACATGGATCCTCATCCTGTCCTGGTTTTATTTTACCAGAAACCTTCCTCATGGGTGGCTGATTATGTCTACATGGAAAATAATCATCATCATCATCAGCCCGATAAGTAAGTTGGCACGATGGCGTAGCGGTTAGCATTGGAGGTTAGCAACCTCCTGGGTCTGGGGTTTATTCCCACTTTGGGGTGTGTGTTTGTGGAGTTTGCATATTCTCCCTGTGCTTTCTAGGTTTCCTCCAGGTACTCTGGTTTCTTTCCACTGTCCAAAGACATGCAAGCTATTTGGCATTTACAAATTGGCAGTACTATGTACATGAGTGAGTGTGTACAGTATGTGCACAGCAAAATCCTTAGTCTTGAATGAACACCCAGAGTGTTGATTTAACACTTTCAGAGTACATTCATGACCACTGGGTCATATGTAAACACTTGGGGTGTTAAATCAACACTGGGAATTTTGCAGTGTGTGCAGGCGATGGATTGGCACCCTGCCCACAATGTACCCCGCTTCATGGCTTAAGTTTCCTGGGATAGGGTCCAGACTCCCCTTGTATACTGGATAAAGCGGCATAGGCAATGAGTGAGTGAGTGAGTGAGTGAGGGTGGTAATTACTGTACAACTATCATCCTGTCATTATCATTATTATTATGTATTTAATTTTCAATCTATCTTGGAACCTCTGTAGTCTAACCATGGACCGTGGAGGCCAAAAGTGACCATGGAATTTATTCTCATTGTGTACGAGCGTGGTAGGACCTCCAGTCAGCGCTTGCACATGCATTCACACACTACGGGCAATTTGGAAAGGCCAATTCTCGGAGGAAACCCACCAAGCATGGGGAGAACATGCAAACTCCATGCACACAGACCCAACACGGGAATCAAACCTGGGACCTGGAGATGCAAGGCCACAGTGCTAACCACTAAGCCACCGCGGTGCGATTTTTTTCCCATTACTTATCTGACTTAGCCCTGATATATTCGCTTAGTTTTGTGGCTGAATTTGCAAGTTGTATCTCCAACTGTCTCTTCACAAAAAAATCTTACTTTTTATCTCTGTCCATCTAAATCTTGTAGCTGTCAAGCCAAAACTTACAGATACCACAAAATCCTGTGACACATGTGACATTTTATTGATTAATTCACACCGATATTTCTGAGATTAAAGTTCTCTCCTGAGGACATGGAGAGAGCATGAGTGACTCGAAAGAGCTAGCAATCCAAGTTCTGGACGGAACCGGATCAAAATTCAACACGCTAAGTTTTAGAAGTAAAATATGTCCAATGGAAAATACGCTTGCATGTCCTACCAAATGTCACTGATTTCTTTGGTTCCTTGGTGGAGTACAACATGTCCTGCCAATCTTTAGCCCCCTATTGCTTTTTAAAGCGACACAAAGTTCACTTTGCACCCTCTAGCTTGAGCACCGTGGCAGAGCTAATGGCCTTGGCAGCCACATACACACACTCGTTCGGTGAAGGAGCATGTGTACAGCCGTCATTCCTCTTGCCTCTGGCCTGCATAATCACTCCATTGTGCGATCTCTCCTGATGCTGTTTCCTTTGCAGGTGATGTCTTGTTTGGCTTGTGCCCTAGAACCATGTTTCAGTTAAGTGCCTCTTTACCATACTGCTTATTAATTGTTTCCTCTGATTAATCCAAACATTTTTATTAATTGACAGCACGCCTCCCTGCTTAAATGAATGAGCGTTACATGATAAGTGTTAATTTTTTTTATCTCTCTCTCTCTCTCTCTCTCTCTCTGAGTGCAGCTGGAGTGTGTTAGAGCTCTTCTACAATCAGTAAATGCCAGCATCATGTCCTCCTCAGTGCCAGACCCTACAGGGAGTTGTCGACATCAGAAATGTTTGGGCCAATATGGCTTTCAAGCCAGGTGCCAAATTTTCATTTTCTGTCAGCAATTTCCTGGCACACAGTTTGACAGCCGTGTTCTAAATATGACATTTTTACTCGGAGGTAATACATGACGCACCAAATACCAGAATTAGCCACTCACAGGCGGTGGCGTTCAGGTCAAACTGGGACTTTGGATTGGGCAGAATAACAGAACACAGTTATGAGAGTAAAAACCTCCTTTATTTCTTTATATAATTTCCTGCTACACTGGCGCCTGAATACCATCAAGGAAGAACATTTTCTCAGTATCCCAGGAACATTTGACCAGACTGTCTACTTCATGTCTGAAAAATTGACTTGTAACGAGGTCAGGACTGTATGGGGCATCAGCTGCATCATGAACAGCCATAACCTTAAAATATCTGGCAGGTGAAATGAATAACATTGATTAGGTTTTGGTTATTAGATTTACTGAAACTTGTCAGGGTGGCATGTAAAATGGCAAGTGTATAGATCTTAGCAACTTTTTTTTTTTTTTATTCTAAGGTCGGATTGTGATGGCTGGAGGATTGAGTTTGAGTATCTTTAAAACAACAGGTCCTGTGGATGTTCCAAGCATGCAGTGGTTATTGAACTGGCCACAGAGTCATTGGTCTGGTCCCACAGAGCAGCTTTTGTCATAAGAGTTGCTGAAAACTTTCTTAACAGAGAAATGTCGCTTTAATAGCGAAATGTCAGAACACACAGTGCATCACAGCTTGCCACATATATGGCTACGGACCAGTCAGACTACCCATAATGAACCCTGTCCACCACCCAAAGCACCTACAAGAGGATATGTGAACATCACAACTGAACCTTGACGCAATGGAAGAAGGTGGCCTTGTCTGATGAGTCATGATTTCTTTTATTTTCTCATATGGACAGACTGGTGCATTTGCATCATGTACCTGGAGAAGAGATGGAAGACGAATGACCTATGAAAAGAAGTCAAAGTGGCAGAGGCAGTGTGAGGCTCGGGGCTGATGGTGTGGGAAACCTCGGGTCCTGACATTCGTGTGGATGTCACTCTGACACAAGGCTGTCAAACTAGATCCAGAAAGAGCTGCTGTGAGTGCAGACCTTCATTCCAGTCAAGCAGAAGCCCCACCTGCCAATCTACTAAAAGATAAGAATGCTAAATTAAACAGATGGGAGCAGGTGAGGCTTCTGTTGAATGGAATGAAAGGTTGCACAAACACTGCCCCCTTTCTGAATCTAGTTTGACACCCCTGCTCTGGCACATAACTCCATAATGGCAGTGGTCTTGTTCAGCAGAATTGTGTGCACTCTGCCACTGTAAAAAAAAAAAAAAAAAAAAACAGGAATAGATAGAGGGAAATAACAGAGAGCTCAAGGTGCTGACTCGGTCTCCAGATTCCCCAGAACTTAATCTTATTGAATAATGTTTGGATGAGCAGGACAAACACCACTGATCCTCACAGGCCCCATGTCACAATATACAGGACTTAAAGGATTTGTTGCGAATGTCTTGATGCCAGATGTTCTTGTGGTTTCGTTCCCTGGTTGGGTCAGAGCCGGTTTGGTTTTTGTTAATTCTGTCAATGCTTAATGCGTCTACACCATATCCACCCAATGACAATTATTTCTTTTTGTGATTTTATTAGATTCATCCCATGCAAACTGATTTGCATCGGCCCAATGCCCAGATGCCACCATCACAAAACCAAATAGGTTTGAATGAAAAGGAGGATGGGGAAATGTGTGGTTGCATCAAAACATCCTAGTTTACCTTTCTATGTCCAAGACCCCACGTTCTGCATCATTATCGGAAAACAAATCTGTTTAACAAGCCCTCTGACGAAACAACTGTTTGAGTCCAAACTCCTGCGCCTGAATTTAAAGGCTATACTATAGTTAGGGTTTAGTTCATAATAATCCAAAACTTCACTCATGCATTACTCACTCTCTGTATTGCTCATCCTGTACAGGGTCATGGGAGGTCTGGACCCTGTCCCTGGGGACTTAAGGGGCCTGAGGCATGGTACACCCTGAAGTGGTGAAAAACCTTGTCGCAGGGCACAAGCATGCACACATTAACATAATATGGGCAGTTTGGAAACACAAATTACAGTAGCTTAATCTGCATGTCTTTGGGCTGAAATGGAGTATGCAGAGGAACCCCACCAAGCAAGGGGAGACATGCAAACTTCATGCACACAGACCAGATGGGGAAAGCGATCTCTTCACCATTATGCCGCCACTCAGGCATTAATAGTACTGTTTAATCACTGTGACGTCATACTCAATGTTCGTGTAGTGTAAATAAATGCGGGCAAACAGTTATTCTGACTGCTGCATTCGGGATTAACTGCAGCTTGTTTATGCATATATTGAACCATCCAGACATCAAGGTGTTACAAATGGTGCAATTTGCAACATACATTAACAATGCCCTGTATTTTGCACTTTTAGGTAAAAATCACCCAAATTGCATATTCATTAAGGCAAACATTTCAATCAGGGCCTAAGTGTACAATTATCCCCTAGGACCTCTGTGCATGTTTTAACAATATGCTTATATCTGTCAGTGAAAAAGTCTTTTCAAATGTTAAGGGAATGTTTTGCATTTTCGCTTAGACCATGTCATGTTATGTAAGAAAAGGCATAATGAATTGGAAGAAAACAATAATCACCAAGATCACCAAGGCTTAATCTCTGCAAGTAGCTCTTAATCATGTTGGTCGTTATGCTTAATGAAAAGCACTCCAATACTAGCAGGTCTAACAAGATAAATTGAGAAAACCTTGAGGTATATAATCTCACTCGGTTCATTTACTTTGTTCACTGAGAGTGCATTGTGCCCATGTGTTTCCTTTTTTTTTTTGTGAGTGCCAGTTTTAATCTACAACCTCTCTGAATTCCCAACTGCTTTTGGCAAGCCTAAGGACTTCTGGATTGGCAGCAGGCTGAAATAATGAGAAAGATGAGAGGTATACGAGAGAAATGCTGACTTATCCCCCCCCCCCACCCCCACCCCCCCCTTGGCAGGCAGCACGTTTTCTAGAAGGTTGAGCACTGCTGTTGTGTAATCTCAGTCCATGTGCTATTGCTTATGTTATGATATGATGTGCTTTTGGTCTGCTCTTCATCCCTGATCGTAGACTGGATGATTAATGTTTTCACCTTTTCTGTGTCACACTTTGATTAGTTTGGTTATTTATGCCCTGTTGTTTTGTTTCTGCAAGGCAAACCCTTTCCTGGGGACTGATGCTAAAAATCACTCACTTTCATCATTTATACAACTTTAGTCTGTATAGAGGGTCATGGGGGGCCTGGAGCATGTCCCAGGAGACTTAGGGCACAAGTCAGAGTACAGCCTAGATGGGGGTGCCAATCCATGGCAGGGCACACACAAATACACTCACTACAGTCAATCTGGGAATACCAACTAGCCACACAGACCATGCACAGGGAAAGCAACAAACTTCATGCGCACAGACCTGAGGCGGGAATCAAACCCGGAACCTGGAGGTGCAAGGAGACAGTGTTAACCACCATGCCACTATGCCGCCAGAGGGTAATCAGTACAGGTAAATTAATGTGTGATTTTGCTATTATGTTAAAGTCCTTTATAAAAGTATTAAAATTTTAATTAAGTAATATTACATGATAGGGAGTGCTGTTGTACTGAATATCAGCATATTGAGTATGGAAGATACCACAGCTGTGCTAACATTCAATACTATACAGCAACAACAACAACATGATCTTGAGTGTGATATTGTTTTTATGCAATAGTTCTACTGGCAACTGACAGTTATGGACCAACAGTAAGTTTAATTAACAGGGGTAAAATTAGGTTTAAATTCTCACCCATGCTATGTAGACAAAAGGCATGGAAAGTAAACTATGAAGGCGAAGGACAGTGCTGTAAAAAGTTTCTTTTTATGTTTTCAATAATTCCACTTTACAATATCAGATTACTTTCAAGGTTCTGGGATTGAACCTCCAACAGTGTTAAATGGAAAGCTAGGAGCTTAGGAGTTCGAGAGAGATTTGGAATTCGGTCTTGTGTTTGATGTTTTTTTTTTTTTTTTAAGTTTTTAGCTTGCATTAGGCTTGAACAAAACAACAACCTATGGTTGCCTCATGCTTTCGACTGACATTTAGTGTAGTTAATGATTGTTAAAGCACCTGTAATGTGGAGTGATACATATAGTTAAACGTCCCAGTGCTGTTAGCGTCTATCACCACTGCTCATCATATCTATTTACTAAATCTTGTATGACAACAGATCATTTTACAAAGCAGCTCTATTCAGATTTTGATCAGCACCAACAATGGCAATATGAAAGGGAGGAACCTTAAGAAGAACAAAATTTTAATGAGATCCAAGCCTCTTCTATGTAACCCTATGGAACCATCCATGACGAGGATATAAGAGCACAAAATTGCCTTTTAAAATAGCAAAATGGATAGTGTACTCATGATGACCTGTCAGTCAGAAAAGAATTAGCCAATCAGACACACCTGTGAGGGGTGAAAAGGGTGAACCGTGCTATCTTCCCAGTATGTTACCCCCACTCTTTGTAGCTGGTAGCCGTCATGTGATAAAGGGGAGTTAGAGCCAGTGGGAGGAAAGAAAATGAGGAAATCATTACTGTGCTCCATCTTTATGCTATAAAGCTAAACAGGACAAAGATATGAAAAGGATTGTGAATATAAGTCTTGGGATGAGGAGTAGCTGTTGTTATATGGTAACAGTCATTAGAGTATTCACATGGGACCATTGAAAACAGCACAAGATGAGTCACAGGCCCACAAAGCCCTAAGCACAAGTAAAGCATCAGGATGAATCAGACAAATCCAGAGGGTGAAATTATTTTGGACTTAACCCCTAAATTAGAAGTCCAGGATTTTATATATGTCCAGATCCTTATCCAAAACAGCATATAAAAGCCTTGTGCACAAATTGGAGCCTAACATTATGTCCTTCAAATTGTTCAGATTCCATCTCTTTAGTTCAACCATAGCACGATTTCATTACGCCTATGTGTTCTGCCCCCTGTAGGGACACCTCTTCATGGGTGACAGCTTTGCAAGAAGTGCTGTCATTATTTCCTGCAATCGCAGTTTGACAGTAAAAGAAACTTACGGACAGCATTAGAATTCAAAAAGGTGCATCTTTTCCTTTCTCGTGGACACTCAAGAGATACCGCTGTTTCCAAATCCATTTTTAGAGCCATCGTTAGACTTTCCAGAAACTTTTTTTTTTTTCTTCTCTCAATAAGGCAAAAGAGGGTTGGTGAAGGCAATGTGCTACATTTTTCTGTCTATTTGAATGCTGAGGAGATGGGAACACAAACCTGTTTGGTATTCTGAATGTATTCATGGTAAGAAGAAAGAGCAGCCTTTAGTTCATAAGCATGAGCAAACCTTGTGTGCACAGGATAGTCTTAAAAACACACACAGCAAGTACATCCGATAGGTCATGAATGGTTTAAAATGTCCATATGTGCAAATATATATATATATATATATATATATATATATATATATATATATATATATATTGTTGCCATGCTTATTAATCACAGTTTATCTTAAGATAATGTGCTTGTGCACCAAGTCAACTGAACTTTGTAACATCATATCCATGAATATTCATGTAGTGTGGGGAAAAGTAATATTAAGACTGGTTAAGTGATAAGTCATGGTAATATGTGTTCAAATGGTCATCATCATTAGGAAAATGTTTTTTCATTGCTTGTTGGCTCATTTGTGTCATGAGGAATTTAGCTCATTTGCAATTCTGGGCAGCATGTTGTTACTTCAGAGCTTCAGGGTCTAGCATTTAAGAGGTTTTGATGTTCTACCTTTGTCTGTCTGTGTTTCCTCCAGATACTACAGGTTCCTTCCACCTTCCAAAAACATATGCGTATTGCCTGTAAATTACTTAAAATTCATCCATGTTGGAATATATGTGTGGTACCCTGCAACCAACTGACATTCTATCTGGTCTATGGCATGTAGCATTTTGTATACATCAGTTAGAATGTCTGCTAGGATATAATTATTCTTCTATTTTATTTTATTTTTTTACTTTTACACTAATCATATAAAATTATAATTGAGTTCATTATTCACTTGTTTACTTGCACCAACTGGAAGTTCCTGAGAAGATAATTTCATTCTTTCATGTACATATACAAGAGCCTTTCATATACAGTACATGCTTCTCAGTTTGCATAACACCATTTTCATGTATGTTTCAGAGTTAAGTGAAAATTAAATCTTCACTTGCAGAAATATAGATAGAAAACTATACTTTTCATTGTTGCCAGTTACCATCAAGGACACATCTTTTACCTAGAAATCCTTTACACATCTAACCTAGGATCAACAAATGTGGCTGCACTGAGAGAATCAGAGCACAACCACATTCTTTTATAGACAGGCGTTAGATGGCTTTCTATATGTAAATTCCTGGTCTGAATGTTTGAGCTTGAGCCACTCCAGAGATTTCTTTCAGAAAAGTCACCACTGGCAGTACATTTCAGTAACACAGAATGTGTCTCAAATCTCACTTGCTTATGTCACATATTCAACCTACTCAATGAACTCAATCTGTCACTTTGGAGTAAAATGACAACAAATTAGTGAATAAAGTGGCTGCATGGGATAGGCTCCAGCCTCAATGCTTTTTTTAAGAGTGCAACCACCAACACCAGCTTTTGGAACCAAAAACATTTTTTAAAAATTATTTTATACAAGTCGGCATATTGGTTAGGAGTGGTTTGTTAGTAGTTAGCCCTGGTGCCGGGCACCTCCAGAGTTAGTGGGTGGGATCAGACCTGCGGTTATCCTCAAGTACTCCAGTTTCTTCTCCTAGTCAAAAGACATGCAGTGTAGGGTAATTGGTAATTCCGAATTGCCAACAGTACACAAAAGTCGCGGTTCTGTACATACCTTGGTTTTAAACTGAAGTGAATTGAAAAAGGCATTAAGTTATATATATATATGGATATATATATATGGCATGCCGTTTAGGAAAATATTCATGAGAGAACTTAATGAAAACTCTGAATATATTGAATGAAACGTGAATATTGAATGGATTCCGAATATATTGATTGAAAAAAATACATAAAAGAGATTAAATAGGGGGGGGGGGGGGGCAATCTGTGGAAGGGGGGCATTTTAGCGCATAACACCGGTCTTCCGCGGTGAAATAGCGAATATATTTCGTCATCCGTAGTCTGATACTGAGTGCGGCTTGTGCCACCACTTTGGGCCGTACACGCACTCATCAATGTGTTTACCATCTCTTCATTTCTCACAATTGCAGCAACGAAGTTTCTCGCCGACTCACTCATCCTTTCTAAAGATGGCGCTGTGTTTCGATGACGTCATGTTTCATTCAATATATTCAGACTTTTCATTCCATATATTCAGACTTTTCATTCAATATATCAGTTTTCAATCCATATATTCAGAATTCATTCAATATATATATTTGTCAATCAATATATTCGGAATCCATTCAATATTCTCACGTTTCATTCAATATATTCAGAGTTTTCATTAAGTTCTCTCAAGAATATTTTCCTAAACGGCATGCCATAATATATATAGTGGTTAGCACTGTTTCCTTGGACCTCCAGGTTCTGGGTTCGATTTCTGTGTTGGAGTTTGGATGTTCTCCCCATGCTTTTGGGTTTCCTCCGAGTACTCCGGTTTCCTTCCACAGTACAAAGACATGCAGATTATGCTAAATGCTGTCCCTAAATTGCCAGTAGTGTGTGAATGCATGCGTGAATGATGACTGTTGTACAAAATGGGAATAAATACAATGGTCTCCATTGATGTCCATGGTACCTAGTTGGACTACAGAGATTCCTGGATTGATGGACGTTTACAGTATATGTCTAGGTATCTAGATGCCATTGTTAAGGATATTTCTTAAACATTCTTTGGACATTTTGCTTCTATTCATGCCACTGAATATGAATATTTTTGCACAACTCAGTAAACCCTTCTATCTTAACAGAGCAACTGGGCAGCATGACGTCAAAACAACATAGCTGCCCACAGCATAAAAAAAAAAAGAAAGTAAGCTTTAGATTCTTTTAGTCAGTGCTTAGGAAGGAATGCTGAATAATATTTTAAATAAACTCGCTCATCTGACTTTTCTGACCTGTACAAATCCCATATCTCTGAAGTGATAGTTCAGCGATGTGCTGCCTGTTCCATTATTTTGGATTAATGGAGAAATTAATGCAGGAAATCACCTAGCACCTGATAAATTTAAACTGTATTCACTCAGAGTAAAATGCATACTGAATCACACAGTCAAAAATCGAATATACATACTCTTTTACACTATTACAGTTGGCACCTTATCCTGGTGTACCCTCCCTTATATCCCTGTTCCCAGAGTTCACTGGGATATAATTTAAATGCTATTCTATAACTATGGTCTAGGTCCTAATAGACCAAAAGTTCACTCAATCATTCACTCATTCTCTATACTGCTTATACTGTACAGGGTCGTGGGAGGCCTGGAGACTATCGCAGGAGACTCAAGGCACAAGGTGGGGTACACCCTGAAATGAATGCCAGTTTATTGCAAAGCACAGACACCTACAGGAAAGCCACCAAGCACGGGGAGAACTTGCAAACTGCCTGCACAAAGACTCGAGGGTCAGGAATTGAACCCTTGACCCTGAAGGTGCAAGACCACAGTGCCACACTGCTATGTCACCATGTTGCCCTTATGCAAGTTTATGCCTGATGAAATTAGGAGGTTTAGAAGTGTGTTTATGGGAAATTTGGACCACTCGTCCAGAAGCACAATTGCGTGGTCTGATAATGATGTTAGACAAGAAGGCCTGGCTCACAGTCGTTACTCTAATTCATCCCAAGGTGGTCTATTGGGTTGAGATCAGGACTCTGTGCAGTCCAGTCAAGTTCTTCCACATCTAAGTTGCTTATTCATGTCTTTATGGACCTTGTTTTGTGCACTGGTGCTCAGTCATGTTGGAACAGGAAGGGGCCATCCCCAAACTGTTCCCACAAAGTAAAGTGTATGAAATTGCCCAAAATCTCTTGGTATGCTGAAGCATTAAGAGTTCACTTTTACTGGAATTAAGGTGCTGAACCCAACTCCTGAAAAACAACCCCACATCATAATCCCTGCACCAAACTTCACACTTGGCACAATGAAGTCAGACACGTACCGTTCTCCTAGCAACTGCCAACTCCAGACTCATCCATCAGATTCCCAGACAGAAAAGCCTGATTGGTCATGCCAGAGAACACATCTCCACTGCTCTAGAGTCCAGTGGCGGTGTGCTTTACACCACTAGGTCCAGTGCTTTGCATTACACTTGGTGATGTAAGGCTTGGATGCAGCTGCTCAGCCATGGCAACCCATTCCATGAATCTCTCTACACACTTTTCTTGAGCTAATCGGAAGGCCACATGGAGTGAGGTCTGTAGCTATTGAATCTACAGAAAGTTGGCTGCAGAAAGTTGTACCTCTGGCACGATGCGACACAGCATCCACTGACCCCACTTTGAGATTTTACTTGGCCTACCACTTTAATGCTGAGTTGCTGTCATTCCCAATCGCTTCCACTTTGTTATAATACCCCTAACAGTTGACTGTGGAATATTTAGTAGTAAGGAAATCTCACAACTAGACTTGCACAGATGACATCCTATCATGGTACCACGCTGGAATTCACTGAGCTCGAGAGAGCCCACATCTCCTTGTTTTCTGCATGCGTAGGTAATTAATTGAGTACATCTGTAACATGGAAGTGATTGGAGTTCAGTTATTTGGATGGGTGAGTTAATGGCAATATTGTGTAGATAGATAGATAGATAGATAGATAGATAGATAGATAGATAGATAGATAGATAGATGCTTCGTATTACATGAACACTTCTTTGTTTTTCCTTTGAAGTAAATATTACCATTTTATCTATCTATCTATCTATCTATCTATCTATCTATCTATCTATCTATCTATCTATCTATCTATCTAACTATCTATCTATTTATCTATCTAACTATCTATCTATATATTTATTTATTTATTTTTAAATATATATTTAAAAAATCTATTAGTCTTATAGATCGGTGCTTGTTTTTAAATCTGTCAATAAGAACATCTTTTTGCTTTGGTTTAGGTTGGTCTCTTTTGAACAGTTTGGTTGAACTGGATTTCATTTAATTGGATTAGATTTTTTTTTTTATTGCATTCGTCTGATGCATTTGTCTATTTTTCTAGATTTCATGCAGCTTCTCTTTCTTATTTTCTCGTGAGTTGCTTAGGAGCAGTGTGAATAAAATGGCACATTGTCCTCTGCCCCATCTGTTCCTTCCCAGAAGTCTGTCGGGTGCCGCTACTGGGTGACCTGCTTAAACACTCGAAGGAACAGCGGGCTTGCAGTGGCTCATCAGTATAATCCTGCAGGCTCACCCTGACAACAAGCCCGTAGCAAACAACTCTGTCTGCGTGCTTCCACATTTGCGTGTGTACGTAGGAATGTGTGTGTGTCAGGCACTCTAAGCACACCAGTCACTCCTCAAGCTAATGGTGGTTAATGAGTTGAGTCCCTGAGGGGTTTTAATGAGGTATACAGATGTGTGAAGCCCCTCTCTGGACTAGAAGGTCTAAACAAACTAAGCACTGATTGTACATATCAAACAGACTTCTTGAAATCAAAGACAGTGCGTATACAAGTAGGGAGGGATGAGATTTGTTGTTTGGCTAGTGTGTGTGAAAGTGTGTTTAGATAACCTCTAAGAATGTTTCGCTTCTCCTGTTTCTCAGTGGGCTTTGCTGGTGTAATAGAAAGCTCTTTATAAAGGATTCAGTGTCTAATAAATGTTCTGTGACATGGTGTTTGAAAACCAAAATATAAATGGCATTTTAAGGTCAACATTTAAGTAATTATGGGAAGAAATAATGATGTAACATTGTTATTCCTGATTCATTTATTAAATTAATTTATCAAATATTAAGATATTTTGATAAGATAATTATTGCGATGATTAATAACCAACAGAGTGAGTAGCTTCTCATTTCTTAAACAGTCAGATGTTTTCTGTGGTCATGGAAAAATGTTACTGTGATTCAGTAGAGTCAAATTACTGGCCTGCTGTACTCAAAGAAAACAACAAGGGGGATTGCTGAAATGAGTAGAATTTGGTTAAGAACTGTCCAACACATTATCTAAACATGTAAGAATAGTGTTAAAGATTTGTGAAGCAATAGGAAAAGGTCATGTGGTCTGATGTCAAGATGTGAAAGACTGGTTCTGGGAGCATGAGGAATCATTTTCAAACATGAATTGGCCGCCACAAAGTCCTCCTCTTAACCCCACTGAAAATCTTTGGGAAATTGTGACTCGGTCAAAAATGAATGCAGCTTTGGATGGAAATAAATGTTGAGTTCCAAGAATGTCAAACTATAATCTAAGCTGAAGGCAGTTCCACCAAATCTTAGACTGTGTGCCATTTAATTGGGCTGTTTACTTGTATAATGTAAAACACTTCGAGATATTTTTCTAGGTAACTGGCCAGGCAAAGTTAGTATAGAAAAAAAAAATCATTATACAACAGCTGATTAGGTAGTTCCAACTGAGTAATCTGATTGGCCCACAAGCATTTCATAAGTGGTGATAATGGATCGTAACAGAACTGGGACATTTATGTGTGGGTGAACGTAGGTCTGCTACATGCGAAATCACACTGACCGACTCAAAACCAGTTAGGCACACTCAAATCATTTAATGTACCGTACATTTTAAACAACGTATTGTTACCTTAATAATTGCTTGCACCTTATTCTTATTTATTATTTTGTTTTTCTAAAAGCTAGCTAACAAGACTGAATCGCGTGGCACTACTTGATATTTTTTAAGTCATTTAGTTCATTTCGTTCTTTTGTTCAGAAACAAAATAAAATGTAACATTTTCAATAAACAGACCTCCGACACGTCTACATACACAAACGTTGGCTATAGTTCCAGTGCTGAAAATATTACAATACAGCTAAGGATATATTATGACAAACAGAATTAGCAGCTCACCATCATATCTTCTGGTCCGAATCGTTTGTTCTTTTGAATCTATTGCACTGCATAGCGTCTATGGGAGTCATGTGACAAAAGAACGAATGACTAGGAGCAAAAGACTACTCATTTCTGTTTCCTGTACATAACCTACGGAGGTCTTTATGATGATTTGTGCATGCGCGCCCAGTAGAAAATGAATGGATCACTCTTTGAGACTACTCGTTCTTCTGAGTCATGTTAATGACTCGTTCAAAAAGAATGAATTGTTCATGAACAATCCATCACTATTATTTTCCTCACCTTTTGATTACATATTACTGGTAAGTATTTAAAACTACTTCCACTCCTGTTAATTACACTAACTGTCGGTCGCCAGCTCAACCAGTCGTGGTTCATTATTTCAACTAGTCATGGAAGGAGCAAAAAAAACTGGTTAAATAACCAAGCAAATAATAATAATAATAATAATAATCCCACACCTGCATTGCAGACATGCTAATAACCTAAGAAAAAGCCTTAGCCGTGGCTACATAAAGACAAAATCTATAAAAATACAGCTACATTTTTCTTGTCTCATGGCTAAACCTTTGATAACATTGCTAACACAGTTAACATTACATGAAAAACAAAGTATGCTGTGTTAAGAGGTTACAGCCTGTCATTTCTAACTTCAGCCATGATGAGCCCAAAGAAAAAGACCCCATCATTTAAGAACGTGACATTAAATCGCCATGGCTGCACACAGCATGAGAAATAAACAAAGTACCAGATCGAAGCTCTAAATGAGCTATACTGAAGATAAATATGTGCTGTAAATCAATTACCATACAAACATTTGCTCACAGACTATACTGCATACGCATCTCAGCATCATCAGGTTTGAGTAAAGTTTGCAATTTATTAATGTTGATTTTTTTTTTTTTCTGTTGCTTTTAAAATATGGCTAATGTATAGAAGAGGATACAAATACTGAGATTTGAAAAAGCAGTAATTATAGAAATGAGCCCTAAATACAGGCTGTGGGAGGTACATGAAGCTCTGTTCATTCCCATAAGGGATGGAAGACCCAGGGCTCATGGGTCGATTAGAGTAAAAAATGTTCCATTGTGTCGAATTGGTATTGCATTGCCTAAACGAAGGCGGTAATAAAGGCCGCTGCTTCTGAAACAATGGAGGCTCTTTGTGTCTTTTCCAGCAGGTCTGGCTTGGCGAAAGAAAAGGCACTTTGAGTTTGCAGCCATTCACAGTGTGTCTCAAAATAGGTTTCAATGAATTGTGTAACTATCTCGCAACATGTTGCTACCCCTCCGCACCCCTTCTGCGAACCGCCTGCCGTCCATCTCTACTTTTGAATGAGGTGGCGACTGGTGCCAGGCCTGCCAAAATGCCCACACAGCGGAAAAAGGAGACGGAAACAGGGAGTAAAAATTAACATTTGGATGAGGAATGATAGAGGAGCAGAAGAATGGAGTAAGACTGAAAAAAAAAAAAAAAGCTGTTAAAGACAAAAAAGTGTGCTACCACTACACTACCAAGCCATGCACCAAACACAATGTATTTTAGTGTGATAGAGTGTGTGTGGGTGCTTGTGAGGAGAAAGTGATGGACTCGCTTGCTATAAATGGACCTGTCATTTCCAATGAAAGTTCAGACTTACAGACGCGTGCCTTACTGTGAGCCTGCAATTTCCTTCCCATGTGGAGAGGACGGACGCGAATGCATGTGCGTGTTAGTGTGTGTGTGGGTGTTTGTGCTAATAGGAGGCAGGCCTGTGGAACGGCGTGGGAATGCTCTGACCTCGTTTTTGTTGTGGAGATGAGGCGAGAGGCGGACAGAGCTACTGTGCTTGGTCACAGAGCAAAACTCCATTGTCCTTTTCCCCTGGGACACTGAGGGGATGGACATAGTAAACAGACGCTCACACACAAACACACATACACACGCAAAGCAAAACACGAGCAAATGTAACTGAGAGAACAAAGAGGACTCACTTTTTTTTCCTTTTTTTCTTTCTTCTGTTCCACTTAATGATAAGATGTGAACATTTCACCCTCTCTCTGTGACTCATTAGCTATACCCTGAACTCGATGTAACTGTTTTATGGCTTCTGATGTCAGTTACATAAGTCACTAACCAACTTTTATTCAACCTGTAATTGAGGTAATTCTTATTAAAGGAATATCCCTGAATTTTTCAGCCTTAATATATTACTCTACCATGCTCGCTTCACTTTACCTCTTTGCATATTTCACTTTCGCTGTCTTTGCACTTTAACTGGTTGACATCTTTCTCTTTTCACTTTTTATCTGCCCTTTTTCTCCTCTGTTTTTCTCTTTCACCCGCTCTCATTTTGCATTTCTCTTTTACTGCTAGTTTATTGTTTCCTTTCTGTACATTTCTGTCTCTCTATCTGTTTTATATCCAATTACCTTGGCAGTTATACTAGCTTTCCTCCTAGTTTTGCCATACATTAAACACTTGAATTGTACGTTAATTTTTAAAAGTTTTCTGCACTATAATAGAGAGAATATACACACTTTGCATTTTTTAACCATTTAATAGTGCACCATTTGAGTTATCTGATCTGTTGGCTCTTGCTGGTTTCTTGGTAACATGACAAGCTTCATTTTATATTTTGTAATTATTATTATTATTATTATTATTATTATTATTATTATTACATCCATGCATTTAGGAACCTCTGTAGTCCATCTTCCGGTTGTCAGGTTTGTCGGTTCGAGGCATAGATGCAGAGGTCCAAGTTGTTTTAAAAGGAACGATGTTTATTTATAACAAAAACAGGGAACTTAAACAAAACAGAATACTTTAAGTGAAACCGAAACCAAAACACGTATAAAGACACCAGGAGACACGAACTAAACTTACTTACTTTAACGAGGTTAAATCAACAGATGCAAGACAAATAACTAAACTCAAAACACTCTATTTATAAAGAAAGTAATGATCAACTCAGTTCAGGTGAGCGCCCACGTCACCGAGGTGCAAACTGGGAAATGAAGTAAAACAAAACAAAACTACAACACAAAGTCACAGGGCACTTTGGCGCCCTCTAGGGATTATCCATGACATAACCCCCCCTCAAAGAGCGCAACTTCGGGGCGCCACAGGAGGTCCCGGGCATCCCGCCCAGGGTACAATGTCTGCCCCTCTCACCCAGAGGCTGACTCTTATGTCCGGCGGGCCCAATGGCCTGATGTCCCCGTTGCAGTAGGGCGGCGGAGGCAGAGGAGGAGCGCCGTCCTTTCCGGTGCAGGGCAGCGAAGGCACAGGAAGCGCGTTGTCCTCAGTGGCGTGTGACGGCGGTGGCGGAGGAAGAAGCAGCTCGCTGTCCTCTGTGGCGCATGACGACGGCAGCGGCGGAGGAAGAGGTGGCTTGTGGTCCTCAGCGGAGCATGACGGCGGCAGTGAAGGAAGAGGAAGCTCGTCATCCTCTTCGGCGCATGACGGTGGCGGCGGAGGAAGAGGAGACTCGCTGTCCTCGGCGGCACGTGACGGCGGTGGTGGCGGAGGAAGAGGAGGCTCGCTGTCTTCGGCGGCGCACGACGGCAACGGCGGAGGAAGAGGAGGCTCGCTGTCCTCTGCACCGCGTGACAACGGCAGCGGTGGGGGAAGAGGAGGCTCATGGTCCTCAGCGGAGCATGACGGTGGCGGCGAAGGAAGAGGAAGCTAGCCGTCCTCTGTGGCGCATGACGGCGGTGGCGGAGGAAGAGGAGGCTCGCTGTCCTCGGCGACGCGTCACGGCAGCGGCGGAGGAAGAGGAGGCTCGCTGTCCTCGACGGTGCATGACGGCGGTGGCGGAGGAAGAGGAGGCTTGTGGTCCTCAGCGGAGCATGACGGTGGCGGAGGAAGAGGAAGAGGAAGCTCGCTGTCCTCGGCAGCGCGTGACGGCGGCGGAGGAAGAGGAGGCTCGCTGTCCTCGGCGGCACGTGACGGCGGCGGCGGAGGAAGTGGAGGCTCGCCGTCCTCGGCGGCGCGTGATGGCGGCGGTGGAGGAAGTAGAGGCTCGCTGTCCTCGGCGGCGGCGGAGAAAGAGGGAGCTCGCTGTCCTCGGTGGCGTGTGACGGCGGAGGAAGAGGAGGCTTGCTGTCCTTAATGCCGCATGACGGAGGACGCTCTCAGTGACACGGTGCAGCGGCGGCTTGCTGTCCTCGATGTCGCTACCAAGCTCACCTTCGTCGTTGATGCTATACAGCATGTAGAAGAGCTCGCCGTTGTCATCGCTGAACGACATGTAGTAGAGCTCACTGTCTTCATCGTCGCTGTAACGAATGTATTCCAGTTCGCCGTCGTCGTCGTTCCAGCTCGGCGGAGAAAGGAGCTCTTCCTCAGCGCGTGACAACGGCAGCGGTGGAGGAAGAGGAGGCTCATGGTCCTCAGCGGAGCATGATGGTGGCGGCGGAGGAAGAGGAAGCTAGTTGTCCTCTGTGGCGCATGACGGCGGCGGCAGAGGAAGAGGAGGCTCGCTGTCCTCGGTGACGCGTCACGGCGGCGGCGGAGAAAGAGGAGGCTCGCTGTCCTCGACGGTGCATGACGACGGTGGCGGAGGAAGAAGCAGCTCGCTGTCCTCTGCGGCGCGTAACGACGGCAGCGGCGGAGGAAGAGGAGGCTCGTGGTCCTCAGCGGAGCATGACGGCGGCGGCGGAGGAAGAGGAAGCTCGTCGTCCTCGGCGGCGCATAACGGCGGCAGTGAAGGAAGATGAAGCTCGTCATCCTCTCCGGCGCATGGCGGTGGCGGTGGAGGAAGAGGAAGCTCGTCGTCCGCTGTGGCGCATGACAGCGGCGGCGGAGGAAGAGGAGGCTTGCTGTCCTCGGCGGCGCGTGACGGCGGTGGCGGAGGAAGAGGAGGCTCGCTGTCCTCGGCGGCACGTGGCGGTGGCGGCGGAGGAAGTGGAGGCTCGCCGTCCTCGGCGGCGCGTGATGGCGGCGGCGGAGGAAGTAGAGGCTCATGGTCCTCAGCGGCGGCGGAGGAAGAGGGAGCTCGCTGTCCTCGGTGGTGTGTGACGGCGGAGGAAGAGGAGGTTCCCTGTCCTTAATGCCGCATGACGGAGGACGCTCTCAGTGACACTGTGCAGCGGCGGCTCGCTGTCCTCGATGTCGCTACCGAGCTCACCTTCGTCGTTGATGCTATACAGCATGTAGAAGAGCTCGCCGTTGTCATCGCTGAACGACATGTAGTAGAGCTCACTGTCTTCATTGTCGCTGTAACGAATGTATTCCAGTTCGCCGTCATCGTCGTTCCAGCTCGGCGGAGAAAGGAGCTCTTCGTCGCTCCTGAGCTCGGGCAGAGAAGCTGGCAAGTCTGGGTCTTCCTCTAGACGTATCTGCAACAGCAGTTTCTGGAGCATTCCAACCTGCTCCTGCAGGTTACGCATGCGCTCGCCATTTTGCTCCGCGAGCTCCCATACGCTGCTCCCTCCTAGCTGGGAGGCTGCTCCCGGCTGTGCATACCGCACACACGCTGTTTCTTGTAGCCGCACGCTGTGGGGTGTCCCTCCACCCTGGTAACCGCTGAATCTGAACCTCCCGGTCTCTGCCCTCCGGTCGGTGTGGGGACTCATGTCACCCCGAGCTGTGCCACCTCTGAACGGCGTGTGCCGTATCGCCAGCCAGCAGCCATCCCAGTCACGCTGCCGTCTCATCTCCTCTTGCTCTTTCCTGCCAGGTTTCCTTCTCCGCTTTCCACTACGCTGCTTGGTTCTCCTCCTGCTCTCCGCGTCGGTTTCCCAAGCTTCAAACATCGTTGCCCCCTCCAAAAGAATCTCCCGGGGGGGTTCCTCTGCTATGCCTCTTGTACGGTCTTGCATTCTGTCAGGTTTGTGGGTTCGAGGCATAGATGCAGAGGTCCAAGTTGTTTTAAAATGAACGATGTTTATTTATAACAAAAACAGGGAACTTAAACAAAACAGAATACTTTAAGTTAAACCGAAACCAAAACACATATAAAGACACCAGGAGACACGAACTAAACTTACTTACTTTAACGAGGTTAAATCAACAGATGCAAGACAAATAATTAAACTCAAAACACTCTATTTATAAAGAAACTAATGATCAACCTGGTTGTGCAAACTGGGAAATGAAGTAAAACGAAACAAAACTACAACACAAAGTCACAGGGCACTTTGGCGCCCTCTAGGGGTTATCCCTGACACCGGTCAACATTTACACCCAAATTCACACACTACAGGAAATTTGGAAATGACAATTAGCCTAATCTGCATGTTTTTGGACTGTGGGAGGAAACCGGAGAACATGGCTTCCTATCAAGGAAACCTACCAAGCATGGGGAGAACATGAAAACTCCATGGACACTGACTCAATGGGGAAATGGAACCCAGGACCTGGAGGTGCAAGGTGGCAGTGCTAACCACTATTGTCTAAATGTCACTTATTATAATTATAATTATAATTATAATTATAATTATAATTATAATAATTATTATTATTATTATTGTTGTTGTTGTTGTTGTTATTATTATCCTTGTTATACTTGGTATTTCCACATGGCTGTGACGATGTTGTTCCCGGGTGCTGAAGATATCATAGCTGTTCTGATATCCAGCACAACAGCATGTCCTCAAGTGTGATGTAGCTTTTATTCAATAGTTCCTCAAACACCATTTGTTATCAACAGATTTGTTTGTTTATTTAAACAGATATTTTGCTCCATTATCACCATTCTGCCACTGGTGGAGCTAAGTAACCATAGTTGGCGACCAACAATTAGTGTAATTAACAGGGGTCAGCATTAGAATATCAATTACAGTAACTTCCAGGTTCTATGGTTGAATCCCAGATAGTGTTAAAAGGAAAGCTTGTATACTTGGATGTGCAATCAATTTTTTTCACCTGATTAGAGATTGAAGAAGGATATGGGATTCAGCCTAAGCTACGTAGTTAGTTTTGTAGGGACAAATAAAATAAAAAAAACATGGAGGCAATTAAAGTCAAAACATTTGGAATGACTTTAAAAATGTTATTTAAGATGACATAACAATATCAGATGTGTAAAACCATTACTGTTTTTAAATGGGTGCTTTGGCATGTAGTCACCCTCTCCTCAATACTGTGGACTGTACACGCCTGACATTTAGTGTAATGTCTTTTATTAGTTAACATCACAACACTTATTGATTATTTTCCTATTCCAGTATTCACCATCATATAATATCACTTGCATAATTGCTCATGTTTTTGTCATCTCTCTCTCTCTCTCTCTCTCTCTCTCTCTCTCTCTCTCTTTGAGTTTATCTTCTTCTGCCAGTTGATTCTGCCTGCATGTACCTCTCTCTGTGCCAGGTGCAGTTCTTCCCCAGTGTCAGAGATTAACCCAAAAGCAATCAGCTTTTTAATGTCCATCCTATTAGCTATGGGCTGTCATGGGTTGAAGACAGGCATGTGAGGGGCCTGTATGCGTGTGTGCGCGAGCACAAACCCCAGAGTACTAGAGTGAACGTAGTTTCAAGGAAAGCGTGGGAAAATCAGTAGCAGGTGAACTGAGCACCAGCACGCGGCAGAATAGGATCAATATTAATGACCAACTCCTTTCTCTCTCTCTAATTAGCCTCGAAGATGCATCGCATTAGCTGCTCAATCAGCCCGGGGAAAAGTCGCATTCCAGGCCAGACAGCAGAATTTCATTAGGAGCGAGCTGAGGAGTCATAAGGGGGTTGTGCGAGCAGTGCACAGCCGATTGCTATGCATTACTCTCCGAATTGGATATGTCATGAACTTATTGGAGAACTTGTGTTTGGCAGGGACTGGAAGTGAATATTACTGAAAGTCTAAAAGGCCATGCGTTTCCAATCTCAGTATAGGGACATAATTTGCTCTACAGTTGTATAGATTTCCCAGCAGATGACAGGCTTGATAATTAACCGGTAATTACGTCATGCGTATAATGCGAATAATGTAAAACGTTGCAGCACATAGGACTTCTCAGAACTGGCCTTTGGGAACTATTAGCTTCACTTGTGTTCTGGCGCCGGACTGTAGTGCTCATCTCATTTGCCTTCAGACAATTTATTGCATCTAATCTGATTTAACATGTTAGTAGAACACTTACAAAATTCTGTAAATGATGGCACTGGGAGCAAATTAACAAATTTGAAGTTTGCAATTATTAAAAGAGAGAGCCAGAGAATAAGAGAGTATGACTGTTGCAAGAATTAAATATGTAAAACATTTGGGTTACGGTGGTTTAGAGCTTAGCACTGTTGCTTTGCAGCTCCAGGGTTGAAGGTATGAATCTCACTTCTGGTCCGTGTGTGTGTGTGTGTGTGTGTGTGTGTGTGTGTGTGTGTGTGTCTCTGTGTGCGTTTGTGTGTCTGTGTGTGTGTGTGTGTGTGTCCCAAAACATGCAGTGTAAGCTGATTGATGTTCTTAAATTGCCTAAAGTGTATGACTGGGTGAGTTGGTACAGCACACAGGACGTCCCAAATCTTTTGCCCTGAGTGATATAATAAAATTAATTCAGTTTCAAAGAGACAGACAAATTTTTTTTAAAGCATCTTGATGTATTTCATAACTCAACTATATAATATCTTCAATGTACAGCCACGTCGACTTTACAGTTTTATTATATGTATATAAAGCAAGGATGAGGCCTAATTGATGACTATTAAAATGTGTTTTAGAGTGGCTAACAATTCTATACAATTAACTCTATTTCCTATTAATTCTATATCTATAATTAAAATTTTATTCATATAGTGCTTTTAGCAATGGTCTGTGTCACAAAGCAGCTATACAATTTTTTTTTTTACAAAGTATGTATAAATTATCATTTATAACAGAGTGTGCATGATGAGCAAGTGAGGGTGCCAGAGGCAAGGAAAATCTCCAAGAGATGACAAAATTAAGAAACCTTGAGAGAAACCAGACTCAACAGGGAACCCATCCTCATTGGAGTTATATCAGATGACAGGGATTAATCAGCGGTTAAACTGTTTACAATGAGACCGGAAGTTCAGTATAACATGAGTTGTGGTTAATGAAGTCCACTTTTGTTATTGGAGCATCAGGTACAAAATTGTTTGTGGGAATTTCATGTCTATATCAGCTGAGCACAAGACCATCTTCATGGTCAAGTGGAAACCATCTCCAGTCAACATACTGTATGCGTCCCAGGCAGAACACACAGGGTCATCCTCAGCAGAGAGCCAAAGGTCTTCACATGACGAGATCTCTAACCAGAAGTGGGTCACCAGAATGAGTCAGACAGGTCCGGAGGGCAGAGGGTGTCTGGATCCTTGGCAACTCAGTAGTGACATGTTTAGCTAGACAGAGAGAAATAGAGAGAGAAAAGTTAGGTATGCCAACAGTCACTTAATGTATAAAGTGAATGTATATTTATTGTAGAGTGCACGCACGGACTCCGGCAGGACTAACTATGAGAGCATAACTAAAAGGGAGAACCAGAAGGAAACACAGACATTGAAGCTCCTTAAAGTAAAGTAAAGCAACCAGTCACTCCACCATCTACAAACCTGGGGGGTCAATGAGAGTGGGGGAAGACAGAATCCAAGCATACCGGTTCACCATAAAGCTCTATGTCCATTAGTCCCCCAGAGCTGCAACTTCACCTAATACAATTCCATTGACAAAATACTTGGCTAAATAAATAGGTTTTCAGACTGAGACTGTCTCTATTCCATAAATGTGTGACGTTGAAAGTAAAAACTCTTCCTGTTGCTCTAGTTTTCATAAAATTAGGTACTCACAAGCAGCCTGCACTCTGATTGAAGTAGCGGATCATAAAGCACTAGCAGTTCACTCAGGTAGCATGATGCAAGACCATTTAGTGTCTTATAGGTCAATAGTAGTATTTTAAAATGAATGTGAAATTTCACTGGGAGCCAATGCAGTGTGGATAAGATAGAGGTGAGGTGCTCATATCTTCTGGTTTTAGGAATCATTGATCATAAATGAAAGTAGGTGGACATTATATTCAGAGCATGATCATTAATCATTGGGGGAAAAAAAAGAAATATGTTGAATAATTCAATATTAAAAAGTGTTAAGAGATATAAAACAAACAAAAAAATATAAACACAATGTGGTAGCAAGTATAATAAGCTGGCACTTCTGCAGGTGGGTAAAAAGCCCAACAATGGCACAAGTTCGCAAATAAAACTGTTGATCGCGATGTTACCAGACATTAAATGGAGTCCAAGGACATGCATAATACACGCAAGAATGCAGTGGGCACGAGCAGGCTGACACTGTAACGGCAAAAAAGGGACATTTTCCTTGAAATAAAGTAAAAATAGAGTTTCTATCTACGTATCTACAATTTCATTCTGCTATGTTTTCAAAAAGCTTCATTTAAGTGACTCAAAACAATACTTTTGTGTAGATGGAAGGCTCTGCATGTGTGTGTATTGCGTGGTCAACTGTGATTGGACACCAGAGGCTGAATGAGTGCGGCTTTTTGAGCATTCAGAGACAAAGTATAGAAATCCTGTTGTCTACTGCATGAACAGGGAGAGGGAGGGAGCGTGAGGGCGAGCAGCAGAGAAAGAGGCATTGGGGACTCTTTTTTCAAAAAAGCAGCTGTGAAAGGTTAAAGGTCAGAGGTGAGGCTTCCTACCCCTCCTTGGGCTACTGCGTTGCCGTGACTCCAGGCTTTGTGCCGCCAACTCAGTGTTCTGATAAAGCAGAAAACACACACACACACACACACACACACACACACACACACACACACACACACACATACACATGTACACACACATACACATGTACACACGTGTGAAGCATGCTCTGATCCCATCATCAGCACTTTTGTTGCTCTGGCCTGCAGATGTTTTGCGCTTCAGAGAAAGGTTAATGGATGTTAGGTTTGATAGAGACTCACACACATTCCTTAGCTGTTAATGCATGCCAGCAGAACATATGTTTCCAACCATAATAAATCTCAACCTAAAGCAATGCCTTGAGTCCACATGTTGACACGTTTCAAAATGATGAAAGAAACAAGATGGAGTTGTTAGAGATTTAGCCTTACAATAATAGTTACAATAATAGCTGCTGTAATCTAACAAACAAACTAAAAATAATATATCTATATAAAGTATATATGTATCATGTATGTTGATCATGGCCACATCTTTCCCACAGAAAAAAAAAATCAGTACTGACAACGATAGAAAGGCACAAGAAAACCCAGTGCATTACAGCCTGTCTCACATGAGGCCCAGCAGGCAAAGAGCCTAGGGCCACTAACCCAAGCTCCAAACTCCCCAGATACCAATCCGGTCAAGCACCCAGGGCAAACGCCGGACAAACATGTTTGATCCACGGAGCCTCCACCCAGCAACCCACGGCACACTCCTAGAGGTCTTATGAAGCCAGAGCTACTCGGTGGAACAAGGGAAACCTAAAGCCTAGGTGGTTTTAATGTTAATTCTTTAAAAGTTATGGCTGATTAGAATATTTTGTTGTGTCTGGCTTTGTTTCTTCATTGTTGTTGTTTAATTTTATCCTTTATGATTTTCTCCAAGTATAAACATTTATTCCTATAACATCTTTTAATGCATATCTTTATGTTATAAAAGGCAATTTCTGCCTTTTTTGTTGTACTTTACATGTATACATGTGAAATAGTTTCAATAAAGAAATTGTAATGATGGGAAGAAACAGCTTTAGGTTTTGTTGCATCTGTTTTCGTTATCACATTGACTCTACATTTAGCCAGTCTGAACTGTTTCTCTAAATAAGACTAAATTAATTAAAGGATCAAATAGATTACATTTGAATCCGCTTATATTTTGGTGTAATATTGCAACAAGTTTTTTTTAGTACAACAACAACAATAATAAATAAATAAATAATAAACATTGTTGTTGTTGTAATAATAATAATAATAATAATAATAATAATAATAATAATAATAATATCATCATCATCATCATCATCATCATCATCATCATCGTTTTTGTTAATAGTAGTATTTTCCAAGGTAAGTAGGCAGTTTGTCACACTGCTTTGCTATTCAATCCCGTTTATTTGACTTTTAATAGCTATGGCTTCATTACTCATACTGATATAAAGCACCCATATGGTAGATCTGGGAATGTAAACCCATTTAATTGCTCTGGGACAAGCTAACCAACTACGTTTCAGTCAAGGTTGAGCAATAACAGTAAGAAAATATTTTAAAAAGCTGCTTTGATCCATAAACCTCAGCTGGCTGTCTGGCTTCTATACAACCTGACTATACTATACAACTGGAATGTTCCTCAAAATCTAAAGCTAAATATAGTTCATGTATCCAAAAAACAAGGTCTGGTTTAATCTACACAGTGATGTTGAAAACTCCAATCTGATAGGTTTAACATTGCATTGGGAATGAAAGCAATCTTGTGCAAGTTTTGGTAAATAATTAACTTTGGTGTTGCCTTCCATTATTTTCCAATAATAACATGCCATGATGTTAACAACTTGCACATGAACTTGTATGACCTGCATGCAGTTTTAAAGGAAATTTTCAAAGTTAGAGGTAAATCTCTTGCTTTCACATTGACTGGAAGGCTTTATATTATTTTAATTTTTTTAAATAATATGTTTTATTTGTTTTAAGCCAGAGAAGAAAAAAAAGATTGATTGGTGAAGGGAAACATTTTACAGCTGTTATAATGTAATGTAAAGCAATGTACGGAAATATAAGCTGACATTTTGTGAAGATTTTGTATATTGTTAAATGTAACTATAGATGGGTAAAAAGTATAAAGCAATTCTTAGGTAAAGTGCTCATGTATAGGATGAATGCAAACCGTCTAGTCATGCTGATCTAGAAAAGTCATCAAACGGTTAAAACATCGAGAGGAAGTTGGAGAGGCTGTGTATGTTTTTCCTATGTCTTTAACTAAGATGTGATTAAAGATTTAAGCCTCGGATTTTGCTTTTAAGTAAGAAAAAATGGCCTTTTAGATTATTCTTTCTATAAGGTAAAATCAGCAGTATCTTTATTTGGGGTGGAAAAGACATCGTTCTATTTAAAATGACAGTAATAAATCATGCACATACACCCTTTACGCCAGGCAGTTACTGCCCCACACCCTTGTTTGATGGATTGCAAAAATCCTCCTACTGTTCTAAAAGAGTCCTCGGGGCTTCCCCGGGTTTATTTGCTTCCCAAAAGCTGTACTGACAAATCCAAACGGACAATGTGTTATTGTTAAACTTTATGCCAATATATACCTTTGTGCCACTGGAACATAGAATTCATTAATATATGTACAAGTGAGTTCTTTAAGATAACACATTACCACATGGTTTTACAAACTGGACCCTTATGGCCCTTTGGTCTCCTGGTCCATGACCAAAGCTTTCTCTTAACAGTACCACACTGATGCCCTAAAGATTAATCATAAAGACTGCCTCCACAGCCCAGGACCCTTTTTTTTAAACAATACATTTGTACTAAACATCCTTTCAACACACTTTTTTTGTTCTTATCTAGAATATCCATCTGGTGTTAAAGGTTTCTTCTTCATGTCATCTCATGTCATCTCAAGAATTTTGAGAACCTTGATTTCTGTCATACAACATACTTCCAGCCGAGTATTCCGACTGGACGAGAGGCACTCCAAGAGTGACGACTGATAAAAACCATAACAGCACTGGGATGTTTAACTATATGTATCACGCCATATCACAGGTGTTCTAACAATCGTAAATTATACTGTTGGTTGCCTGGGAATAAGTAGGTCATTACAGTCCAGAAATACTGGAATGAGGAGAAAGCAGCTGTCTGCCAAAATCCACTTTCATAACCAGTCAGAACAGAAGCATTTTTACCAAAAAAAAAAAAAAAAAAACATCTGAAAGTGTTGTCATCTTAAACGACACTTAATAACTGCCTCTAAGTCATTTCAAATAACCTATTTGTTGTTTAGTTCATGTCTAACCTGAGCTACAAAGCTAATAAGATTCTAACACAAGTCTGAATTACAAATTCCTTTCTAACCCCTGATCCTGGCCAGTACTTGGTGTAAGATACAAAGAAAGGATTGCACACCATACACATCACACTAGCTTTCCATTTTATGCTATTTGGGATTCAAACTGATGTTATATAACAGAATAAATGGAATTCTATCACAGAGTTCTTAGAAGTGTCCACCACCTCCACTGTTTATTATCCAAACCTTTTGGCTACATAGTCCCAGTATGCATTTTAAAACTACTTTCACCCCTGTTAATTACTCTACCAGTTGGTCATTAACTGTCAGTTGCCAGACCAGGCTAGTTCCACCAGTCATGGTTAGATAGTTCGTTTTACACATTTTGACAGACGCCCTCATCCAGAGCAACTTACATTTGTCAATATACATGTGAGCAGTTGAGGATTAAGGACCTTGCTCAAGGGTTCAACAGGAAAAACTTGGCAATCGTGGGATTTGAACCTGGGACCTTCCGAACCATAGATCTTATGTTTATAGAACAGTTGTATAAAAGCAATATCATACTTAAGGTTGTGCTGTTGTACTCATGCTCTACTCTCATGCCAATGACCACATCACAGTCATGCTGATATTCAGTACAACAACACTCCCTCTCAAGTGATATTGCTTAACTAGGCTGATTAGCTAGGTCTGCTGATGAATGCCATTAAAATGTAACTGAATTGTATATGTCTTATGAGTATATGAGTTGCCATCTTTGGTCCAAATGTACTTTCTGGAAACATAATAGGATTGTTTAGCTGATGGTAACATTTTTATCCATGCTTGTTCATGTGCTACAATGTAAAAAGAAATTAAATCCAATCAATCCAATTATATAGACACATCATATCTGTCTATCGTCATCTTACAGTCTTCTAAAGAAACTGCATTTGAAACATTTAAATCAATGTGCAGTTATATTCAGCCCTGTTTTTCAGACAGGTCAATCAAACGGGTCAAAGTACATATTTTTTTCATAGACTTGTGCGGCTCAAAACCTAATTAGCCTTTCTATCAACACCAGTGACAAAAGTTTGGTCATGATGCTCTTTCATGCCTTTCTATATCACCTCTCACCTCTTCCTCTTTTCTACTTCGCCCAGGTGAGTGTTGTACTGCAACTGGCAGACAAGCTGAAACCTCAAGGCAAGCATCTGATTACCACAAACACTATACTTGGGGGCTGCGTTCTGTCTCTGTGCAGTAAATGCATCTTTGTGTCCTGTTGTGGAGTATTCCTCTGAGACCTGTATAAATGCCAGCTTTTCAGCATTCAGCCTTTACCGTGTACGACAAGCCTTGTTTTTTGTGTCTGGTTGTTTTTAGAGATTTATGTGCCGACATTTTTTTCCCAGGACACATGGTAATGTCCAAAAGGCCCCAAAGGCAATTAGGCAACAGATAATTAACTTCATTGAAATGCATGCGTGAATGGCAGCTTTCTTTCTACAACTGTTCTGTTCCTGCTCTCTCCTCTCTAATGACAGTCCGTCATTCATAGAGGAAACTGTTCTTTTCCATGTAGACATTTCATGATGAGTTAAAAAGTCGACAATTGGGCCTGGGAAAGATAGTAGCAGCTTCACAATGCTCTATTCAAGCCATGTCATTTCATAAATGTGTTTAGTGAGGAGCTTCTTCTTGCCATAAACTTAACTGAATATTGCATCATAACAGACAATTGCATCAGTGGAGTTCTTAAAAAAAAAAAAAAAAAAAGATATTCCCAAGTGCAAATTTTATGCAGTTTTATGTATTTTGTTTCATATTGTTTGGTAAAAAAAAGAAATCTTGCAGGCCAAAACCTCAAGTGAGAAAGATAAATACAGTAATGCATGCTGTGTTTAAGTAATCAGTCAACCAGTCAATCAAATCACTGCGATACAAACAATCAATCAATCAAACAATCAATCAATCCATTCATTACAAGAAAGTCTGACAACACATCTTGATCTGTTTTTATTCCTTTTATATCGCAGTGATGTCATGATACCATATGTACCTCTGTAAAATTAATTACAGTACTGTGCAAAGGTCTTGAACCACCTCCGAGCCATTCATTCACATTTTCCAGAAATCCAGACTTCTTTTTGTAAGTTTTAATGTAGTCCAGAGAAATAGTTCTCCAGGCTTTTTGGCTTTCAGTGTAGGCAAGGTTTTGACTCATATTTTCAGTCCTGTACTCGTATCTGGCCAGTTTCAGAGGTTTTGTTTTATTAAGACCTAACTTAAGAAACAGGCGCAGATGATGACAGATGATCTGGCCGGTGATTAGCATAATGATGACGCTGGTCAGAACAGATGAGAGGGGAAATGTGGTTGCTGCTGACGTGGTTATATAAACAACCGATTTTTAAATAGTATCTTTAAGCACGTTGCCTGTCACAGTAAAACATTTGTTTATTTAAGCTACATAATTTAATCGCATTTAATGTGAAGAAATGGAGGCTGGCTCAATTGTTTGGTACAATACTGTGTAACAAATTATAGAAGATATATATACAGTCACTTCTACTGAAGTTGTTAAAAAATGTCATAATCCTGAAGCACTACATATTTAATAAATTAGGATTTCATGTAATAAAAAAATTGCTAAATCTTACGCTGATACTGACCGATTCTTACAAAATGTAAAAAAAAAAATCTACCCCTACACAAAACTTTGTCATATCATTAATTCTTTCATAAGCAGGAAACAGGGTGGCAGGAAGCCCTAGAGCCTATCCCAGGAGACTTTTGGCACAAGGAGGTGTACACAATGGCACATAAGCATGCACTAATTACACCAAGAATGGTGAGAACATGCAAACTCTATGAACACAGACCCAAGGCGGGAATGAAACCCTCAACCCTGGAGGTGCGAGGCCACAGTGCTAACCACTATGCCACCATGCTATCTTAGATTATGTTGCTGCCCACATACAGTACATTACTGTGAATAACTTGTTGATAAAGAAAGAAAAAGTACATTATGTATATAATATTATTGATTAAATGACTTATAATACCATGTGATGTACTGGACAAACCTTATGTCTAATAAATTATATATTAAAAAATAAATAAATAAAGATGCCATATGATGTTTACAAATACAAACACATGAGGTACCACCTCCAAGCAGTGGTGAGTGGTGCAAACAAAATAAAAAATTAAACTTTTGATACTCACCTGTAAATAGCCATTTATCAGGTGATTAAGCATCATTACTACTAGTAAAGGCATGACTCACATCGCATCCAGTCAGCAGCTCCGCCTACCATAAGAAGTGCTGGAAAAGACTTGTTGAGAATGGTCAATTCACATGAGTCCAAAAAATTTTAAAAAAACCTTGATTTGCTAAGAACAAAAGTGGGAGGGTTCACTGTGGAGGGTTCGCACAGTGCTGTGCCCGAAGGATGATTTGAAAAGATCCAGTCAGACCTCAGCCTCAGGTCACATGCTTTTCAAAAGTTTACGTGCCTACATAGACACTCGTTTGTCCGGCGCCCTGCGTACACAAACACAAGTGAACGTAATACAGTCTAGATTTTTTATTTTTTTTGCAAATAAATTATATTAAGAAATACAGCGGAATATTGTGACTAAATGACTTTATTTCATTATTAAAATGAGTAATTATTATGTTAAATAATTACATGTTAAAGTAGCATTCTTCTCTGCCTAACTTTAAGGGGGGGCGGCGCCCCTGCGCCCCGTATCGACCGGCCGCCACTGCCTCCAAGGTGAGGCAAGTATCATATACGAAAATGTTTCCTTGGCATTTAACATTTATGTATTAACTGGAATACGTCTTCATATACATGTATAATTCTGACAATGTATACAGTATAATTCATTATGGATTCATTATGACATGTTATTTAATGTGCTGGAATCTCAGGTGTAAATGGATGATTACAACTGACATATAAGTTAACGTTTATACATGCTGTATTTTATTAACAAATTTTTGTTTGGGAGGTTTCTTTAAAAAGACCAAATCTTGTTTTGAAGGAAAGAAACAGACTTCTAACTGCAGTAATCTCACCACAATTGTAGGAAGTTATAAATTAGAGCTCCAAATGAGGCAAGGTTTACATAACCTGCATCGACACCACTTTGATGTGCTTTGCCCTACCAAGCAACAGTTGTGAAACTTTTTTTTTTTTTTGGTGGGGCAGACAGCGACAATTTCTTTCTTTCACTCAAGGCGTTGCGGAGTTAACTGCCAGCGGTTTGGGTCGTTAGCTCCTCTAGTTGGCGTCCGTTATGACTGAGCTGGAGGCGACCGCAACATCTTGCACAGTGGTTGTGGATGCGCAGGGGGTGGAAGTCGGCATGGGCAACAGCGGCAGTGTAGGTTTGGCTTATCACCAATTCACTACCACCACAGAGAGAAAGTTCCCCTGCTCTGCACCTCCCTGCACCAACCAGCTGTCAGGAGGAGCTTTTATCAGTGTTACTGGAAATCAAGTTCATAAATATATTGTTTTAAGAGCATGTGAATCCTTCATCTCTGTTTTTTATGATTAAATATATATTAAAGAAAAGAAAAGCATAATGAATAGTTTTTTTATATATACTTTTTTTATACGATTAAAGTCACTAAAAACTCTGTATGTGTAAAAAAAAACAAGTGTATCTTAGACTGAAAAATAATTTGCATGTCATTTAACAACAAAAATAAATAATAAATCTCGACACTTTAAATCTACACTTGAAAAAGGCAAGTTAATTAAAATGTGTAATATTCTGTCTATTTATTGGAGTTAATTATAATAATAATAATAATAATAATAATAATAATAATAATAATAATAATAATAATAATATATTAATAATCATCATCATCATCATCATCATAATAATCTTCATAATAATTATCGAGAATAACAACAACAATAATAATAATAATAATAATAATAATAATAATTATTATTATTATTATTATTGTTGTTGTTGTTGTTGTTGTTGTTTACTGGTATAATGCCTTTCAGAATGGCTATGCTTCATGGATCCCTTGACATACACAGGCCCCACTTTGAGAACCATCAACATACGCATGGATTGCAATTATTATTATATTGCATGATGCAATGACCAAAAACTTTTACATTCTCTGGGTTATATAATAAATATGTCAAAACTGCTGCAGTCTTCACAGTTTGACCAGACTGTGGTAAATAGGCGAAAAACATTATTTCAATAAAGATTTGTGTTCTTGAGTTTTTCTAATCAGCTGAGGCTAAACTATACGACAAAAATCTCAAAAACACCCCAAATACAGCCCAAGTGTACTTGTTTATTCTCATAGCCTCAAAACTTACCATGGCTTTCTGCCCCGCGGTTATGTTGGATCACCATAAAGATCTGCTGACTGAAACAACACATGGCTACAACAAGTTGAAAACTAGCAGATCCATCCCTGACTCGTTAGAGCTGGCCACGGGACTCAGGCATAACAAGCATACCTAGGAGGCTAAATTTAAGAACAGGGCTTGTTAAAGTTCTCCAGAAGCCATTAATCATTATAGTTTGTTGGGATAAATGAGGCTTTCTAAAGTTTTACTAAAACAAAAAAATATAACCCTGCTTTACTGGTGAATTGCGATTAGAAGGCAGCTTCCTAAGCAGGCAGCATTTTAATAGCAAGACCATTCCTGGTCCAAGCTGGTGGTGATGTAGGATGGTATGGCTAAAATTGATCAACATGTCAACAATACAATTATTATGGTTGGACAACACAGTCAGTCATAATAATCTGGTGCATTTATTTATTTAATGAATGTGTGGATTATATAAGTTTAATATTGAGAAATGTCCAAATGGAAATCAAATCTAGGGAGTGTTTTATGAGTATGCTGAATACATTTATCGTGTGGGCTAGAAGGAAATCACCCCAAGCCTCACATCCTGCACATTATTGTATTAGTGTGTTATTATTGGGTCAGGTATTTGTGAACAGAAACAAAAAAATCTGTTGTAGATTCCAAACATAAAACCTTATTAATCCATACACTTGAGGTTCCTTATTTTACCTATTACACATGTACAGTTTGTTTACATGGCCATTGGTGCCATTGCCTGCCATGTCGAAGGCCCCGGTTCAAACCCCAGCAACTGGATGCAGTGCTGGGCCCAAACTGGGATGAAATGGTAGGGTTGCATCAGAAAGGGCATCTGATATAAAACCTGGGCCAAGTTATGTGTGGGTCAGATGGTTCCTTGTGGTGACCTCTCAATGGGGGCAGCTGAAAGACCAACTACAACATGTACACTTTGTTTATTTCCACAAAAATGTTCGACTATACAGAGTATTTGAAAAGAACAGTTCCAGTATAACAAATCAGAAGCATCTACTGTATTACTGAGGTGCTTTGCATAATTATTCATAATGTGATTCTTGTGGTATCAATTTGTAATCATTTGCAATCAAGTAAATTGCTTGGACCACAGAAGATGCTGCGCTGCCTGTCTGCCTGTGTGAATAGTTTAGCGCACACCACTATATATAAATTAAAAAAAAATAATAATAAATAAATAAATAAATAAATAAAAAAAAAAAAAAAAAAAAAAATAATAATAATAATAATAATAATAATAATAAAAATAAACATTTTGAAGCCAGTATGGTAATACATGAATTGGCACATAAAAGAATCACTGAATTTATTTTTTTTTCTCCATCTCAACTACAAAATGTGGAAAAGGTCAAGAAGTGAATATTGTATGCAAGGAAATATTAATAAAATATATGAAAGTAAATTAAGTTTCGAATTTGACGCGCTGTGAGAATTCTATCACAAAAGCCCTAGGCATATGTCAGGTGAATTTCTTTTTTTTTTTCAGGGTAAGACCTGCGAGACATATTTTTATCCTACAAAGGTATCACAGTCTGCTTTTGTATCTTTTGCCTCTCTAGACCAAGGCTCATACTGTAAATTCACTGCTCCAAATTTCCCTGGTTAACATTGGCACAATGCAAAAGTAACTACAACTAAAAGCAAATAAAGGGTTCTTGTCTGTTCTTTTTTTTTTCTTTCTCTTTTTTTCTGTATATGAATTTTCTTCATCTTTGTTCTCCTGCTTTAACAACAAAGCACAAATGCCATTCTAGTGTCTAGAGGATCGCTATAGCAAGTGGTCTCACAAAAGGCACGACTGCAACAACATCAAAACCATAGAGAGAACAAAATATTGAGATACATGTTCAAGTTAATTTATAGTCATTTAGTTGCATAAAGATTGAGGAACTGAAGCTGCGAAAGAGCTGACACGTCCTAGTATAATCATCTATCATATTTATGTATAACTGCTATATACGTCAAAGTAGATGATTTTGCCACGACACGTTACGTCATTTGCTGTTATCTTGTTCCTGCTATGTTTGGCTGAATGTCTGCGAAACTCACTCATCTCTGAAAATGATAGAAAACATGATAATATCTTGTCAGTCATTCCTACAATTCTCCAAATGTATTTGTGTTAGAATGATAACATCGGGGGGGGGGGAAGGGTCCCAAATGCTGTTTTTATTAAACCCATGTACCTCAAGGGCTTGTACAGTTTCTCACCAAACTGTGGAATTGGAGAAGGATTGCATGGTTTAGTGTACCATTTGTGACAGGAGCTAGGAGGGCATTTGTTGGTCTTTGCCAAGCAAAAAAGAGAAAGCCTCAAACAGACAGTTGAGAAGAAGCTTTTAGTACTCCTCGGTCCAATTTGTGACCTTTTGTGCTTTGCATTTTCCTCTACACATCCTGTGTCTAGGCAGGGGGGTCGGTGGTGGTATTCACTACACTCCTCATCTCTCCTACTGTTTTCTCTTGCTGAACATGCATGTTGATTTAGCAGCCTGGAGGAAGTTGTGCCAAGCTCAGGGCTCAGCGGTAGGGACTCTGAGAGAAAACACATATCAGAGGAGATATTTGAAGACAAACATGAGGTCACATCCACAGAGGCAGGCCAAAAACCCTAGAGTTGCCACTGTTTGTTTTTCCAATGCAAGCTCAGCAGTGAACCCAGGTGTTCATACAGTAGAACACTTACATACAGCAGACTTCAAGCCGACTCAGCACAGTCGTTTTTAACTAAAGGCCAAGGTATGCAGCAGGGCTTGTGGAAAAAAAAAATTTGTAGTAGGTGCATGATTATATTTAGCAATTTTGTACATAAAAGCCCCAAGAAACCTGAGACATTTTTTTTTCTGTTTATATCAAGGTAAATATTGTGCAGTGTAATGTTTAAAAGCTTGGTGTCATTCCAATGTCTATTTTTACTGAACTGGAATTTCTCCCATTTAATATAAGTAAAACCATGCTAACGTTGAGCTTGTTGCTAACTGATATTGCAGCTCACTCACACTCCAGTGATCTCTTTGATCTTGAGCAACCAAGCAAGAAAACAGAAACTCTCCTTACTGTTGCCCGTATCACAAAACCCCATTGTTCATTTCATTTGTTTCATTTTTGTACTCACCAGTAAGGGAATGCAAGAGACATTAACAACAGTCTGAGCTGTTCAGTTTCCCAGCACTCTGCTATTAATGGATGAATGTTTTTTTTCTTTAATATGGCAGTAAAAAATAATAGGCTGTATATCATACTGAAGACTAATGTGTCAACAGTTTATAAGACACTATAAAGAAAAAGAACATTGAGAATAAAAAGTTATTAAAAGTATAGTAATGGGTCTGTGGGTCTAGAGTTTTAAACATTTACTCTTTGGTATGCTTGATATTCTAGGCTGGAGGTCTCTGAAAGAAGGGTATTAATCTAAATCTAGGGAATTATTGAGCTTATTTGATTTGGGAGCAGTCATGGCTATTATTTTTCTTTCTTTCTTCCTTCCTTTCTTATATTTCATTATTTTATGATTTTTTTTAATTATATTTCATTTCATGTTTTTGTGTTTGAAAATGTATTTAGTGAAGGTTAGCAGAGTTGCCTTGCACCTTCCGGGTTTGGGTTCAATTCCCACCTTGGGGTCTTTGTGTATGGAGTTTGCATGTTCTCCTGGTGCTTGGTGGGTTTCCCCCGGGTACTCCAGGTATATAATCAATACTACAGGGTGGGCCATTTATATGGATACACCTTTAAAAAATGGGAATGGTTGGTGATATTAACGTCCTGTTTGTGGTACATTAATATATGTGAGGGGGCAAACTTTTCAAGATGGGTGGTGACCATGGTTGCCATTTGGAAGTCGGCCATCTTGGATCCAACTTTTGTTTTTTCAATAGGAAGAGGGTCATGTGACACATCAAACGTATTGGGAATTTCACAAGAAAAACAATGGTGTGTTTGGTTTTAACATAACTTTATTATTTCATGAGTTATTTACAAGTTTCTGACCACTTATAAAATGTTTTCAATGTGCTGCCCATTGTGATGGATTGTCAATGCAACCCTCTTCTCCCTCAAGGGATGTTCGACTAATGCCACTCTCCAGTGACATGCGGCGAGTGCTACGCTGTGGGCTCTTGCTGAATGAAGCTAGGACAGCCACTGACAGTTTTCATGAGTCCACAATTTTGGCAAATTCAACACTGAACCAGTTTCACGAAACTTAGCAAGCAGTTTGCTAACTGTAGCATGGCAGATGGGTGGTCTCGTAGGGTGTCTTGCATTGAAATCTGCTGCAATGACCCGGCTACTGCGTTCACCAGATATCAACACAATTTCGATCCGCTCATCATGTGTTAACCTCTTCGACATGTCAATGGCTGTGAACAAAGAGAAACTTGTAAATAACTCATGAAAGAATAAAGTGATGTTAAAACCAAGCACACCATTGTTTTTCTTGTGGAATTCCCAATAAGTTTGATGTGTCACATGACCCTCTTCCTATTGAAAAAACAAAAGTTGGATCCAAGATGGCCGACTTCTAAATGGCCACCATGGTCACCACCCATCTTGAAAGTTTGCCCCCTCACATATACTAATGTGCCACAAACAGGACGTTAATATCACCAATCATTCCCATTTTATTAAGGTGTATCCATATAAATGGCCCACCCTGTACAGTCTTAATGTTATGTGGTGTCATTGTTAGGACTGATTGGTGTATGTTGTAAATGATTAATTAATGGACACTGAATTATACCAGAAAAAAACAAACAAACATATGAACCAGAAAAAAAAAAAAAAATAAATAAAATAATTATATATATATATATATATATATATATATATATATATATATATATATATATATATATATATACACACACACATAAAAAATATATACACACAATCACTTATCAGGCCAAATCAGTCATCGTTGCACAGAGTTTTCAAACAAGATATGCCTTATACACCACGTGCTTGCAGTTACGCCAAACCCGAACACACAACAACAAACACTAGGAAACGCTGGAAGGCTTTCAGTGACTAGAATTTTACTATCATGGATGAAGATTTCGTTATCTTTAAAGGAGGTTATTATAAAAATACTCTTTTTAATGACATCAGTGCATGAGCTTGAATTTTAATCTACATCTTAATTATTTTTTTTAACTTTGCCTCGTAAATTACATGCAGTGGATATTACTATAACACTATAACACTTACATCTCATTTACCTTTTGCTCCCTTTTACAAAGAACTAATTTTACTGCTTAAAAAGATCAACCCAGTTTGTTATGAGGCTTTTTTAAGGAAACAGGATGTGACCATTTGACCATCCACTCCCTCCCGATCTGTCTAGACCACAACAGGAAGTGTATGTGCTAAGAGCAGATGACTGGGGTGAGTAACACCGTAGCACACAGTCGTGACAACACTTTTGTAATGGTTCAGATCAAAATGCATCACAGAATATTAGGGTCATAAGGAATATAGGACAGAACTTTAAAGGTAGCTGCTGTGAAGATATACCATGGTTGTAAAGAGTAGTGTGTTTGAATATAAAATGATCTTTGAGACAAAATAAACGCACTTTAATTAGGTGATCATAGTAATACATTACAGCAGTCATAGTTCTACGTTGTTCAGTGAAAAGCTCATAGAAAAATGCAAGCATATTTAATAAAAAGAAACATGCATTTAGACTTTTTAACTGCAGTACAAAAATGGTACGTCATTAAACAGAATTATTTAATGGTTGTTAGTTTTGTTTACGCTTAGCTTTGGGAACATTTGCTTAAAGTTACACTTGGGAATATCCTTAAGTAAAGAAGTAACATTAGTGGCTCAACTTAATGCCACAAGATATAAAATATTAAAAATTTAAGCAATATGCAATAAAATGTGTCAAAACCCATGAGCGTAGTTCTCAACTTCTTTGCCAAATGCATATAAACAAATAAAGTTTCTGTCATCACTAAGGTCAGATTTCATCTGTTATCATTATTGCTTCTCGTTTGCTTCATTTGAGTTCAGAAGGCCGAGGCTGACCGAGCTACCATAGAATTCCTTCACAGATTGTGTATGTATGAGAAGAGAGATGAATGAGGTTTCCGGGATTTTTTTTTTTTTTTTTTAGGAATACTTAACACCCTTCCCCCAGCTCTCTCACTCCCCAGGGTCCATTTCATGATTTTGTGGATCAGTGAGCTAAACACTGGAGAAGAGTGAAAAGAAAAAGAAAGGATAAAGTGCTAAAAGAAGAGGAGGGGGTGTCATTGTGTGGAACCTGCACAGCTTACTAAATCCATGTCTTGCTGGTCAATGCCTTTGCTCTCCCTTCTGTTCCAGAGCAACACATGTTACTATTTCTAAAATTCCTCTACAGAAATCACATGGCCCACCACCTGTTCCTCAGTGGGACTGATTTTCTCTTGAAAAGGATCTTAACAAAGTTTTAACATAATGTAACATAGCATGATGCAAAATAAAATAATATAAAATTTTGTGTGCAGACAAAGTACACAGCCTCGCCAAGAAACAAAGGTAGCTGTTGGTCTGTATCAAACAAACAAAAAAAGAAAATCTGGGTTAACTGGGTTAAGCACTGTCCAAAATATTAAAAGCTGAATGGGTAGAGCTGACCTACCAACTTTGCAATTGAAATGTGCTCAGAAAAAAAAATATATATATATATAAAATACAAATGACCACCATCAGAGATCATTTAAATGCTTGGTGAAGTTGTATTATTGGAAAATGTAGGGAGCATGAAGCTTAAACTTTGCAGCAATGAACACAGTCCTGTGGTCTGATGAGTCCAGATTGACCCTATTCCAGGGAAATGGGTGCATCAGTGTAAGAAGAGAAGCACATTATGCCATGCACTTCATGCATAGTGCACACCGGACGAGCCTCTGGAGGCAGTGTTATGATCTGGGGTTACTTCAGTCTAGGCTCAGCAACATTCTGTTGACAACAAAATGAAGTCAGCTGATGACCTGAATGTACTGAATAACTAGCTTATCACATTAATTGCATGTTTCTTCCCTCATAGCACGGTCATCTTCTATGACCCAAATTGTTAAAGGCATGGTTCTGGGAGCATTAGGAATGGTTTTACAGATGAATTGGCCACCAAATTGGCAGCTAAGTAAAAAATGAAAAATTTATTATGTGTGCCTTGTTTTGGTCTTGCCAGTGTATAATCAACATTTGAATTTGCCAGCTGTGGGAAAAAAAGTTGTCCTGTTGAGTAAAATGGTATGCTATACTATACTATACTATACTATACTATACTATACTATACTATACTATACTATGCTATGCTATACTATACTATACTATACTATACTATACTATACTATACTATGCTATGCTATGCTATGCTATGCTATGATCTTTAAACTGTATAGTTACTGTATTTATCTAATCAAGATTCCATAAATCCTATAAGCACAAGTTGTTTTGTTCAAGTATGCATAAACAAACTCTTTAAACAGCCTTTATTTATACCCTTAGACAGACGAAGTTCAAAATGAACGAAAATCGAAATGAATTAAATGAAAAGAAATTGAATTTTAAATAATTTACTCTGCATCCACAAAAAGAAAAACTGTATTTTCCTGCTCTAATTGCTGTTTGAATGTAAAATTATTTTCTAGGAATGACTGTATGTAACGAATGTATTTGAAAAGCAATCATATTACTGACTGACTCATATATGCAGGTAAACACAATGAATCACAGCAAATAATGTTTCATAAATTAAAATCCCCACCACCAGTAGGTGCACTCAAATGTGCATTCATTTGAACTGATGTGATTATTCTGTTGCAGATCTGTGTATTACGAGTGTATATATATATATATATATATATATATATATATATATATATATATATATATATATATATATATAACAACACATCCTAGGTGCTTCTTTACGGATATGTAGTGTTGCATGTAATGGAATGTGTTTTTGTATGGGTGCATTTTATTGCTGCCTTACGATGTCATTTGTGCCATTTTACTTATTTATTTATTTATTTATTTATTTATTTATTTATTTATTTATTTTTACAAATCTTGAGCCAGCCAACAAGAAATTTAAGAAACTTCTTACTAAAGGTATTTTCTGAATTGTTCAACCTCCAGGGATGTCTTTATTTACTTTTTGATTGGTTGGAAAGCTGTGATTCATTTTATAAAACAGCAGCTCAGACAGTAGTTGTGGCTGTAATTCAAATGAAATACATTTTCATTTACATATGGTTATAAAGGTTATACCATTTATATTGTATGTGCTATGTGATAATAGGAACTAACTTTGTTTTTAGAACATGTATTTATTGCAACTATAAAGGGATAATGACATGTCATTCTTCAATCAATAAAACTGGAACGAACCTCCCTTTCGATCTGGTCATTATTTTCCTATGAAAGCACCCAACATTATGTTTTATTCATATTTTTTTTTTTTTCGATGTGCATACTTTCATATGCTGTTTAGGCAAGTTATTTGTTTTATTTCTGCGACAGCTTGCCTTTGAGCCTTTATTGCTTCCTACTTACCATCCTGTCCTGCAGGTATGTTATTTCCCATATAATGTATATGCCTATAAATACAATAAAAATCTACAGGAATAAATGTAACCCTTAGTGAAATCCTTTCAAAGAACCCACCTATGACTCATCACTCCATTTACACTCCGCCACTGTTATGACAACATTAGTCCAATGCCTGCTAAAACACACACTTTAGAAGAGTTAGAAAGGATGTGAGCCCTCCCAGCTACAGTACCCACGCAACATAACAACAGTGGTCGTTATCTATGCAAACACTTCAGCACTCAGGGCCGTCGGTGCGACTTTACACATGGAAATGTGCTAATTGTATCTGAGTGCGTGTGAATGGCCGGCTACTGAGCGAACCCAGGAAATGTGTGTTAAAGCGAGCCATCAGGACTAGCAATGCTACACACAATAACAAAAAGCATGCATGCACATTACATATGTGCATTACAAGAGCCTGAGGACTGAAGGGTGTATTGTGTTCTATTTAAATGCACAGATCTTTTCCAAATGAGTGACATGGAGTGGTTTTCCCTCAACGGTACAAAATCAGGCATATAACACAGATAATGCGTGGGATTCATTTGGCACAGTGTGTGCTTATTGATGCAAAGGGATTAATGGTAGATTTTTAATGTGTGATGTGATACATTCCAGTGCATTCTTATTCTAGCTCTTAAATTTGGCCTAATGTGTTCACAGCAGGCCTGAATTGAGTGTCACGTTTGCAGTCTACTGTTTGCAGGAAATCTAAAAATATATCCAGATTCATATATATTAGGTACTGGAAAACTTGTAGTGTCTTTACAGACACTAAATATTAAGTTACATGTTGAAATAAAAGTGCTTATCCTAAATTATTGTTAATATATAATAATAGGATTGTTTGTGTATACTAACATCAAATTGAGCAACTAAAGCAACTTGTATGTATGTCTAATAATAATAATAATAAAAAATGTTAGCGATGTTTATTCAACATTTACAGAATAATGTTCTATTGACATCGTGTTGTAACAGAGAATACGGTTGTCCACAAGGAAAGAGTCTTCAGAATCATGAACTTTCACTTTACTTAGTAAAACGTCATGCTGCGTTTTTTTTTTTTCTTTCTTTTTTTTTCAGTTGAGAGATAAATCAGCATTCTGGCGAGGAAAGGACTATTTATAGCTTCTGCGTCATACATGTAAGATGTAACAATAAGCAATTAAAATGTATAATTTTCATGATTAAAATCATTGACAAATTGCTGAGGTATAAAAGGAATAAAACTCTGAAGGACATGATGTTGTAGAAGTGGAAACTGGACAGCATACCTATTTATTCTATTTATTACATTAGGCAAGTAGTGATGAGACCGACTACATTGTTCATTTTAAATACGTATACTTGTATGGGTAAAAATGCATTTTAAAATGACAAAATGTTGGTTCTCGAAATGCAAATTGGTTAAAATAGTTTGAGAGTGAAGCGTTCCAGAGTTCACCGATACTGCAAATGTACTTAGTTGTACATAAAAGTGAAACTTGAAAATCTGTATTCACAAAAAAAGTCATATGAAAAGTAACTGGGGCGGGATTTGGTTTGCACTGTTCCTTATGACTCAGCATCACAACTGACGCACTCACACAGGCAATTTGGGAACACCAATAAATCTAATCCACATGTCTTTAGTCCGTGGGAGGAAACCAGAGTACCTGGAGGAAAACCACCAATCACATGGAGAACATGCAAGCTCCATGCGCACAGACTCGAGGCTGGAGTTGCAACTCAGTCAAACCCAGGCCATGGAGTTGCAAGACAACAATGCTAACCACAAAGCCACAGTGCCGCCCCACCCTTGTTCAGTTTTATTATTTAAAGAGATCTATTTCAAGTAACCAGACAGTTTAACGTAAGTCTATTGCAAGACAAGCAAGTGAGACTAGTAGGCCACCCTTCACTGAACTGATATAATAACATACGTATACTTGCTGTTTCAAAGGGGTCATTGAGTATCATCAAGCAATGGAAACAACTAAGGGAATTGCTGAAATTACTACAGTTAGGTTAAGCACCTTCCAAAACATTATTAAATGTATTAACTTATCATTTAAATGCTTGGTGAAGTTAATAGATCAGTTAATGCAATGAGAACTCACAGGATTGGGACTAAACAGCTGTGTGGCCATAAGAAAACCACTTCTTAGTGAAACCAATCAGAAAAAAAGGTTCACTTTGTTAGGGAGCACAAAGGTTGGAGTTTTGAGCAATGAAAAAAAAAAAGGTTATGTGGTCTATTAAGTTGTGATTGGCCGTATTCTAGAATTATGGGTGTGTCAGGGTAAGAAAGGGCAGTGCATAAAGCAATAGTGCATTGTGCATAGTGATCAGGTATAGTGCACACTGTACAAGCCTCTGGAGGCAGTGTTATAATCTGGAGTTGATTCCGTTGGTCAGGTCTAGGATCAGCAATGTTATGTAGCAAAAAGAAAATAAGTCACTGAAAGACCTGAATGTACTGAATGACCAATGTGTCCCATTGATTTTGGAAAGATTGCGTGAAAGAGGGGTTCCGTCAGTGGTCATTTTCACCCAAGAATTGGCCACCACATTGTGGCACGTAAGCTCTTTTATGTGATCATATGAGTAATCTGAAAATTTACTAAGACAGATATTATTGGTGTATATACTGTATAGATAAATATATCAGGTTTGCTTGCGTGTCTTTTAGTGAACAGAGCAGTTATGTGTTCACTATACCATGTTCTCCAAATGTGTGTTGTGGATTGTGCATTCACCCAATAGCACCTTTATGTTTTACGTTGATTGAGGCTGCTGGCTAGTGTGTGTGTGTGTGTGAGTAAGTGAGTGTGGGAACTGCTTTGTAACTTATCCCCAGAACAGAGGGGGTACACACACACAGGCCATGTCTCTGCAGGCCTTCTGCTCCTCATTGATTAAGCCATGGGGTGGAGTTTACACTTCTGGACCATCCACTGACCCTAAAATCATTCATGCCACTGAAACCTCGTCCTGTGCGTCCATGAGGAAATACACCCCCACCCCCTGCTCTGGACTTCTCATCCAACCCCCCTTCCCTCCATCCAGACGTGTTTATGGCCTGAGCCGGCAGTGCAGGACTTCTTTGACTTTTCAGCCTGGCATATGGAGACCCGCAACAAAAGGACTCTTGTGAAGAGGGACACAAAGAAAAGTGATCCATTTCCCACAAAGGGAGGAGCCACATTGGCAATACAGCACAACTGACATCTTGGGTGGGAGGTGTGATGGGAGGAGTCTTAAAAAAAGGGGCATAGACAAGACATGCTGCAAAGAATTGGATTCTTGAATTAAATGGGTTGATTAGCTTTATCGGCAACTGAAATTGAAATGTATTTAATGTTTTCAACTTGGTGTTGCTTTTATGAAGACGTCAACTGGACGGCTTTCGAAACGTTTCACTATTCGTCCATGTATTTATTTATTTATTTATTTTTTAATATTGTATTAGAGTTATTGGAAATGAAATGAATTTGTCAATTTCCTGACTTTATCATGCACATAAACATGCATAGAGAGAGAGAGAGAGAGAGAGAGAGAGAGATGCATATATATAAGACTATGCACGTTTATGTGTGTATTCTGTATAAGAGATGAATGAAAATATAAAGTGAACAAAGTTAAAGAACTGAAATTAAAAGTTTTTTTTTTTTTTGTAACAAATTAAATAAAAAGATAAACTTATTGGTGTCATATCGTTCAAACAAAAACATGAATTAAACCCAGCAGTTTCAAATTTCAAACACTTCAGTACTTTTTTTCATTTAATCATTGTTGCACTTTTTAATTTAGCAATGTCTTTGATTTATACATGAAATTAAAGACATCAAAAGCATATGCTAAGTGGACGATTATCTCCTCTCATTTAAGAACCGTTGAGGCTTTACAGGCTGAGGCAGAAACATTTAGGATTAATCATGGTGAGGACAAAAACAACAATATCTGCCATCAAGCAGACTGAGAATTGGTCCAAGCCTCATACTTACAGTTAAAGCACTCAAACGGCTACAGTGTGCGCACTGATAACCAGACTGTGTTGTTTTTTTTTAAAAAGGCCCATAAGTGAAGGGGTAACAGTTACATTCCTTCCTGTCTGTGAGAAAAAAAACGAAAAAAAAACTGCCACCAAACAACGGCGGGGAGCTAAAGCTTGAGTTTCAGCTTCCGTCTGGAAAGCACAGCAGTATAAATTTTCGACGTCCTTTTAAAGGACTCAGTCTTAAAGTCATATACGTTAAACTTTTTGTTACGTTAGAATACGGGTACATCACAACCCGACTTTAATCTAATGAGTTTGATCCCAACCTCAATAACTCAAATTGAATTTATCATAAAAAATAATGTTTGCAGGTAATGCCAAAACAAGTTAATGGATGTTTTCATGTGTTTTGTAGGCAGAAACGTTAGGAAGAGATTTCTCTCTTTTATCGTACACATTCAAATAAGGCATCTGAAATAAACTAATTAAACTATGTTATCAGTGCAAAAGCGAAAAATGAATCAATAACTTTTTGCAGACTTTATTGCAGACAGCAACCTCTAACACTACCTACTCGTGCTCACATATTTGTTTTTCTCACTTTTATTACCTCCCACTGCTCAGGCTAATCATTAACAATTCTCCTCAATCCTCCTCTGCCTCATTAAAGATTCAGGGCCCGGACCTTGTGACTCAGGGTCTCTGGTGTGTCTCACACTTGGTAAGTCATGACATGGCTGGAGAGCAAAGCTGCATCCGCATAATGCTATTGTTGAGCGGGCAAACACCATGGCCCTCTTCAAGTCGCTACAGCCAGGACAGACCACCAGGAGGCCTTTGTGCTTCAGAATTGTCTTTTTCTAAGCCCAGTGTCTTTCTTTTTTTTTTCCTCAAGAAGATGTTGCTGTCCTTATTTTTCTTTATACTTTTTAATGCAGAGCTTCAAGAGTTTCCATGCAGCTTTATAGACAGCAACACCTGCAACCAAATTCCCACCAGAAAACTCCCAGTTGAAGCATTTCATGCAAAAGGGAGGGCTATGTGGTAAATGAGCAGCTAGCAAAGACACGTTAAAAAAAAGTTCACAATTTCAAACTCAGTGGTGTTTTAAAAAACCATCAAGCCCCATCAATGCTTGTGGCAAAGACAATGGCAGTTGCTTGTTTTTTTGTTGTTGTTGTTCTCTGCCATTCAAATGGATTTTAATCTCCTCTGAAGGCACTTCACCACAAACAAATAACAACCTCCAGATTCAGTTGCTTGTCTCTCAGGCCAAATTAAACATCCCTGTGCTTTATCTATCAGAAGTCAACATGTGTTCACTTGGATTGTGGTCTTTTCGTGTTGCCTGATCCTTCCAGTAACTGAACTGGAAGAGGTGTTGACACTACCCCTTGAGATAAGGCCTTATTGTTTTAAAGGGACTGTGTCGCTTATTGACTAGAGTTTCTTATGCTAACATTTACAGTGTATTTTTCCCTGGGGACAGTGCTGAAAGAGTTGGCATCCTCTGGAAAAACAATGGAGGTGAAAAAAAAAAGTGACAAGCATGAAAATGCTTTCAAGCTTGGACATAAACTAGCATATATGAAATGTTATGATGATGTCTCAGTAGATCAGTGCATCCATTCAGCAAGAACTAAGATGAGACAATAATCAAACTACACAGCATTTCAAATTTGTTAGTCTGGGATCCAGCAAAACTGATTTGCAATGAAATACAATCTAATTATTAAGCAAAATCAAATTTGGTGGGCTAACCTGCATGCATGCTTATCACAAAAATGTGTGTTGCTTTAAAATCAAACACAAGAAGCACACAAAAGTCAGAGTGTACGGTTTGAAACCGAAAGCAAGTGCTGCGACACTTCAATCCAAGGAATGAATAATAAAGTGAAGTCACGGTGCATCATGCAGCACTGTTATGAAATATTTTGCAGTTTACCTTATCAGGGCCGAGGCAGGGTGCTTAAGGACAGCCGTTTCTGAGATGACTAGACTATATGACTGAGATTACCGAGATGAACTCGCCGTCAGGTGCTGTAGAAAAAAAAAAAAGAAAAAAAAACTCAGTAGTGGCAATATGATGGAAGGAGAAAATATATGTATAGGGGAAAGGTATAATGCATTCAGTAAATTGCTTTAGAAATGAACAAATCCTTCATGGATAACACAAAAGTACTGGTGCAGCTAATGTTAATGCTTGTGAAGGAATGTGCCTCTTAGCTGAAACGAAGATATAAATGTTCAATCTTATCTTCCAATATCCTACAGTAATATATTTATGATAGGGCTAGACAATTCTAGTTGTTTGCTTCCACAGTTTAAAATAATCTACCGTGATAATGACAAGCTTAATTAAAAATAGATGAATTGATAACATTCGGTGATATTTTATTTACTCAGGTTAATGAATGATTAGTGTAATATGGCTGCACATTTATTTTATTTCTAGAATTTATATTTTATGTTTAAATGGATACTCAACATGACTATGTTTCAATTTTAATTTTATCTCAAAGAAAGACTTAAACTACAAAGAATTAAAGTGGTACTATAACATACAAAGAGAGGAAGAGTTTTCTGGTTATTTAAAACAACAGCATGCACAGAAACTGTTTTGCTTCCAAACATATAATTAAAATAATCATAATGGTAATTTTTGCTATTTCTAAAATAATAAGCCTAAGTACAATTCTGAATACTGTTTTGGTTTACACTGCAGTCACTCTACACTGCTTTAGAGTGTATGTAATGAATTATAATTGAATTAAAGTAGTTAAGCACAGTTTCTTATGCACAACACTTTTCATGATGGAATTCAAAGCGTTTCTTCTGAAGTGTTCTGTGTTTCTAAGTACATATAATCCTCAGGTGTTGGCAGGTTAAGACCGGCTTGTATACAATGCAAATTCAAAATGATATGAGTGGCCAAGACTGATTAAACTCTTGTGTTTTAATGCAGTAAACATGACTAAGACTGGGAGAAGAGTGTAAATGGATCCCTCGTCACACTTAAAGGGGCGTGAAATACTGTCTTTCTGAAATGTGGGTGGGGTTCCAAAGTTTCGGCTTATAAAAAGGGGATTCCAGCAGATGGAAGATAGAGCGTAGGAGTGCCTCACACCCAAAGCCTTTACCAACTCCACACTTTGTTGGCTGCAGTTTTTCAGGCCTACTGTCTAAGGCATCTTCGCAATGCCATCAAATCTACTTACACCCTTCCTTGAGTTGGATGAGGAATTTTGCAAGGTGAGTAATCGATAATGCTTTAATTCACTTGTTTTTGTGCTCAGGTGGAGTGAATGTAATTGCTTTGCATTGCTGGAGTTTAAATTGGGTTTGCTCGAGTTATTATATGAAAATAAGTGTTTTAGATATAAAAAGTGAAGCGCTTTAGGAAAAGTTTAGAAGATGTTTTTTTCATACTCATTGTGGGCAGTTATAATCGTGTTCAGGAGTCATGTCATAGTTTTAGTTTTGGTTCTGCCCTAAAACTGTGTTGTGAAATGCAGTTGTGACTAAAGCACTGTATGAGTTTATTCAGCATTGTTGGAGCTTGCAGTGTTGCCATGTGACTGGGGAAAGGTGATGTAGGACTCTGATGGGGAAAAAAAAAAAAAACGATTGTGTTTGTGATTTTTCTGTCAACGTATTAATTAAATCTTCTCTGTCTCGCAGACTTTCCAGAATCTAGAGTTACAGGATGGGTCGCGGCGCGCCATCGGTTTCCAGCGCAGACATTCCCTGTGCCCGGTCACACTTCCCAACTCCAAATTCAACATCAGCGCAGGAGTCACAGACCCTACAGACGATCTCTGGTCTCTCACAAGCATCAGCAGCCAGCCCTGGAGTCGGGAGCAGCTTCCGCGCTCTGCCCTCCAGCGCATCCCGTTCCGGGCCGACCGCTCCGTGAGCATGATCGAAGGACACGTGAGTGGAGAGTGCAGCCTTCCGCCTCCCCCGGGCCTGAGCGTCTCCCCGCCCTCCCCACGAGAGACCCCGGTGCCCGCGGTGTCCGCGCGCTACAAAACCGAGCTCTGCCGTACGTACGAGGAGAGCGGCGCGTGCAAGTACGGCGCCAAGTGCCAGTTTGCTCACGGCGCAGACGAGCTGCGCGGCCTCAACAGGCACCCGAAGTACAAAACCGAGCCGTGCCGCACGTTCCACACGGTGGGCTTTTGTCCGTACGGCGCGCGCTGCCACTTCATCCACAACGCCGACGAGCAGCAGCCGCCGCCGCAGCAGCGCCAGGCCCCGAGCGCCGCCAGGGAGCGCCCGCGCCTGTTGCGCCAGAGCGTCAGCTTCGCCGGCTTTTCTTCCAGAGCCACCGTGGCCGCTTTCCAGGCCCTTCCAGACCCGCTCGCGTTCACCAGGGCGGCTTCTGTATCTCCTCCACCGTCGTCGTCTTCGTTTTCGTGCAGCCCTGATCTCCCGTCTCCACCGGGGCTTCCCGAGCGCGGAGCCATGCCGCACGGCTTCGGGTTCACAGCGGATCTCGGGCTCAGCGGACGGATCGCGGCTCTGCAACGCAGCACGTCCGCGGACTCGCTCTCTGATCACGACGGCTACTCGAGCTCCGGGAGCCTAAGCGGCTGCGACTCGCCTGGTGCAGAGGGAAGCAGGCGTCTGCCCATCTTCAGCCGCCTGTCTGTCTCAGACGATTAATTAACAAGCTGTGCATATTGCATATTGCCGTTGATTTGTTATAGAATTTTGTCTTTATCTGATGCATGAAAAGTTTACACAGAAAAGTCCATAGTTTCGAATTAACACCCACAGATTCCCTATAAGAACACGTGACCACGTGACAGGCCCTGCCCCCTATAGGTGTTAATCCAACTGTTAATCCTGTGGCTTTTTGCTGTGTGCCAATGTATACTGTTGTATACCAGTTGAAAAATGTACTGGGTATTTCACTCTCCACTTTTTGGGGTCTCCTATATACAAGGAAAAGTTCTGAGAACTTTTTTTTTACGTTTGTATGAAATGAAGCAATAGTACAGATGAGCATGTTCCAGGGCATGCACACATCTGCAGTTTAACCAAAGCTCAGCAACTTTAGTCTATGTTTAGCTGTAGGCCCGACCCCTATCCTTGAACCCAGACATGTACTGTAAACAAAGTGTAGCCTTTAGTGAAGGCATTTTTTATAAATTGATAGTTTTACTAAATAGTTTGACCTAGTTTCTTGTCTAAGATTCTATTTATTGCCCATTTATTCTTTTGTGATTGCATTTCCATATGATTTATATGCATTTTTGAGTTTGCTTTGTTTGAGCATTTTCCCCCCAGCTTTAAGTGACACCAGCAGTACAGACTCTGAATGTAGAAATCTCAGGATCTTAAGTGATAAACTCCACCACTTTCTAATATGCTTCTCTTTTGCTCACTGAGATTAGTATTTGGGCTCAATCATTACAAACAAAGTGTGTGTGTGTGTGTGTGTGTGTGTGTGCGTCTGTGTGCGAGTGCGTGTGTTTGTGTGTAAGTGGCAGTGTGACAATGTATCAGGAAAAAGTGCTACACCATCTTAGTCTCTTGCACTGTCAATCTGTATTATAGAGACAAAGGATGTTCTTTGCAATGTGTACATCTAGAAGAAAAGTGCATTTTCTTACTTTGATTTAAAAGCTTACAGTGTAGTAGATCTTTTAAAGAAAAAAAAAGAAATTGCAAAATACTCTCTTAGCTGCCTGTGTAAGCTATTGCCTTTTGTTAACTTAAACTTATTTATTTTTTTTTCCTGTGCAAAAAAAAAGAAAGCAGTATAAAGTGCTATGATTTTGTATTGTTGTTTCATATATAATTTAAAGGACTGTTTACATTCCCTCGGGGTATGATCCCCGCTTTATAATATATTATTGATCTTTTTTTGAAATAAACTTTCAGAAACTTTACATTCAGCATCAGTTTGTTTGCTTCATAATTATTTAAAACTTTTTTGCTCCTTTTTACCCTTAAAGTTGTCTCTGTTATGCATACACACTGCAGACATTTCTAAACAGCATGCGCACGATTAAACCATGCCAGAAGTGAAAACACTCGACAGCTGGACACATACACACATGCAAACTTTAAAATGAATGAACAGATGAGAGCTTTTGTGTGTTGTCTGACTCTTTGTGGCCACCCTTTGTGCACAGTAGACTAAAAAACATCCCACTGTCACTTGTCCAAAGACAATCGTTCCCGCCTTTCTTTCTGGTCATGGGGGTTGGGGGCAATAAATAAAATCTAGGGCCACTTCTCCCTGCATGGCTCTTTTGTGAGGCAACTTTCTCTTTTTAACAACATCTGTATGCTAATGCCACGACAGAAGGGAAGGGCGATTTGCAAGTCTATCGGGGGACTCTGGGTCTTCAGACAAGATTACCATCGACATATACAAGATAAAGGAAAAGGCTTGATATGATGACAATATAATATACTTAAAATACAAAATACATATACTCGTATGCTAGTTATTTCCATTAACTTGGGCAACTTAAACATTATTTTCAGTGCAATAATTCCACAGTCCACATAATTTTGGGGCATATTCAAGACAGCATTTATTTTAATGTATGCCAAACTTCTAATAATAATAATAATAATAATAATAATAATAATAAATACTCATCAATTATGAACTCATCATTATTCAGAATTTTTTATTTATTTGTTTACTTATTTATTTACAGTTACCATACTATGAATATCTAATCCCCTTTTGCCCTTATGATAAATAAAATGGACATACACTCATTAACTTATAGTTATTGAGCTTTATTTAATCTTAATATTTTGCACAGCAGGAAAGAAAAGAATTAATAAACAAGACCCAAATATATACAGTAAAAGCCCCCAAAGGAGCCCAGCTCAATCAGCTCAACTAAAAGAACACTTATAGATGCAACATATCTGTCTTTCAAGGGAAAATTTTCTGCTCGAACAATGCTATTAAATCTGATCAATAATAATAGAATGGAGCAGGTTTTTATAGAAACTTTTAGAGCAAGTCTAAGGGGTTTACATACTAGCATGCATTTAATATAAAAGCGAAAATGGTCATATAGTTGTGGTCAGAAGTTCATGGTTTGGTAGCCATCAACAAGTTTCTGGCAAAATTCTGGTTGAATATTAGACCAGGCTTCTTGGCAAAGGTTGAAGTGCTCAATTAAATTTCCTGACATGAGACTTTTCAGCACGGTCTGCAGATGTTCAGTAGCATTAAGTTGGCCTGCTTTATCCAATTTCACAACTGGCTTTGATGTGTGTTTAGGGACACTGTCCTTTTGGAACATCCAATTTCAAGTTACACCCATGTACCGTATCTGATGATTTGAGGTTATTCTAAATAATTTGAAAGTAGTCCTCCTTCTTGAGTATTCCATGCACTACATTTCCCCAGTTCCAGCCCTCAATCATGATGCTAACACCACTATGCTTAACAGTTGGCACACTGTTCTTGGGGTTTAAATGCCTCACCTTTACAACTCAAAAAAGTAACCAGCAGTTCCCACTTCTCATATCAGGTCTGTGTCCTGGTGGTTTGTGGGTTGTTCCAGACCATCTCAATCAATTTCCTCTCAGCTGGGGGTGACAGTTTAAGTCTCCTCCCAGAAAATGGCAAAGTGCTACACTTCCCAATTACTTACATAGTTATACACAATTCATAAATTAATAATGAAGTTGGGGGGGGGGGGGGAGACATTATAAAGAAGTAATATACATCTGATCAGTTGACCACTAGAGGGCAAACAGGAACTAAATAGATAGCTCTATTTAGAACTAGATAAACAGAGCTACTGGATGACCTGGAACTTGCGTTAGCACATGGAAGACATCCTCAACTCTATTAGACACTATTACACACTGATCAGCCATAGTATTACAATGCAAAACATTAATCACTGTATTGTGTGCGATCAGACCAGACAGGCTAGCCTTGTCCCCACAGGCAATAATGACCCTTGGGTGCCCATGATCCTGACCCAGTGTTTAGTGGTGTTATGGCATGGCTGATCAATTTCTACATTTTAGCACCCCATTTAAGGCATTAGCACTCCATTTAACGCACAAAAAAGAAAAGCCAAAGCAGCACACCTCACCAAAAAGAGCTGGCTATGATAACGCACCAAAAAATGCTTGCTATGATAGAAAGGTGCCAGAATACCCTTTACTACAGCCCAGCACACATGGGGTCAAGCAGGTAAAGAGTCCAAGACAGTTGAAACAAACCAGCCTCCAAATTGTCGAGATCCCAATCTGTATCCCAAGTCTGATACATGGATGCCGCACACCACAACACACCACAACAAACAAAATTTCTACATTTTAGCACCACATTTAAAGCTAAGAGAAACCCATACAACTATAAAACAATTAAAATAATTTTCCAGCAGTTTCAAACAGTTAAAACAAAACAAAACACACACTCTTGTTGAATATACATAAACGAGAAATGTAGAAATGTAGAAAACATTTTTTTTGATAAACAAACAATGTGAAATATCAAAAATTACCATAATATCCGTATATATATGGTTATCATATATAATTATTAATCTACATCTAGGCATTTGGCAGACGCCCATATCCAGAGCAACTTACTTTTTTTTTTTTTTTTTATCTCATCATTACATCTGAGCAATTGAGGGTTAAGGGCCTTGCTCAAGGGCCCAACAGTGGCAACTTGGTGGTTGTGAGGTTTGAACCTGGGAATTTCTGAACTGTAGTCCAATGCCTTAACCACTGAGCTACCCCTGCCTTTAATATGGTTATCTCTTAATTAATAAGATTCAACCCTTATTAATTATGAACCTTTACAGACCTGGAAAAGTATTCACAACATTGTATCATATTCTTTTATTTCTTTCCCTCTGTAGGGACTCCATCTTTTTGCAGCGTTCAAGAATCTAAAACTGGGGAAATACAGGCATCTATTTATGGAAAGGAAGCTGATCAAGACTTTGAGCGACATCTGGTGGCTGTGTTAGGAACTAAATGTTTAGGATTGTTATTATACAGTACACCTCAGTTGTTATTATTAAAATCTAAAACAAATATTTAAGTAAACAAAAGAGTTTAAAATAATTATTCAAAATTACTCAAAAAAAAAAAAACAATTTCTTTCGCATTGTTGCCTTACCATGTATACAAACATATTAGGGATGTATTTTCCTGCAGCTTGAAGCACTTTCTGCTGGTTCTTTCGGTGTCCTTCAAGGTTATACTCTAAGTAATTTTGTTCTACATTCCATGTTATAAACATTGAATGAAAAGGTGTGTCCAAACTTTTGACTGGTACTGTATTATGTATCATCACTGTTCTTACCTGCTACTTCAGTTCCTTTATGTAATGAGCAGACAGTAAGCTTAACCACGACTGGGTTCCACTGCAAATGAAAAGTAGGCGAGCCTCAGACATATACCTGCTGTTGATACCCATGTTGCATCACTGTTACATTCACCAGACAAAATGCTATGTTATGTGCATGCTGAATACAGATACACTGACTCCCTTGTGAAAAGTTCCATCAATGCATGCAGCACACTTTGCAATACATTTGCTATTTCGCTACCAGCACTGGAACAGTCTCCTGCAGTCAAGCTGCAGATTGTGACCCCCCTTAACCTCAGGAGCTAATTAACCTGCCTCCTGAGTGCTCCCGGGATGGAGAACGCCATCTAGAACACGTCCATCATGCTAAGTGGGTGGAGAATATCGTCACCGTTGTTAGTGTGGTTCAGCCAGGCCACAACCTGCAGATCAGTTTCTGTTGAGAATGCCTGGTCTGATGATGGCAGCAGAATCAAAAATCCTTATGGTTGCTTGAACCACAGGCATTGACGAGAAGAGTTCTCATTCTTTTGGAAATTGACCCCAAATACTACTGCCAGAAATGTGTCCTTGTTTCAGTCGAGGAAGCCAGTTTGTTAGCTCTAGAGGAGTGATACAAGGAAGTGTTGTTGACCTTGGTATTAGGTTTGGTGAAGTACACATGAACCTCTTCACCAATTCTAAGTTAACTAACTGCTAATTGTGGTTCCACCTGGTAATGCTGCTCGGCATAACAGGTGCATTTTCACTGGATGTCAGATTACCCAGCCAGTTTCCCCAAGTGTATCTGATGTCCTAGTTAGGCAGCAAGATTCGGCATGTCCAACCAGGATGTTCGTGATTGTAGTTTGACTCTTTTGACTGAATCACCACCTAAAGACTGTGATATAGAGCCCAGGAAACACTTCGAAACGCATTCAATCCACATACACTGATTAGCCATAAAATTACAGTGCCAAACATTCTGCTCAGTATTGTGTAGGTTTCCCTTGTATTACCTGGGCAGCTCTGACTCTGAAAGTAGGACATCACCAGCAGATCCTTTGGGTGCTGTGTGTTGTGAGGTAATAAATCCTCTGTGGATTGGATTTGTTTGTCAGGCACAGCCCATGGGTACTTGATTGCATTGCCATCTAGGGATTTTGGAGGCCGGGTAAGCAACTTTGGGTTCTTTGTCCGTGGTGCACAGGTGCTTTCATGCCTTTCTATCATGTCCAACATTTACCTTTTTTTGGTTAGCTGGCTTTTCTGTGGGATTGGACTGAATGGGCTGTACTTTGGTTCGAGTTGCCATTGGTGAGCCTTGGGTACACATGATCCTGCCACCAGTTAGCTGGTATATAATTAATAATCACTGTTACTATTATGGCTGATCAGTGTACTGTAGTAGCGTATATGTCAGTATTTGTGAATGAGATATATCTGTTATCTGTCAGTGTTATTAAACTTCTGTCTAAATGTATGTTTAATGGCAATTTCAGAATTTGGAAAACAGAAAAATTCTGCTATTCCTCCAATCCATTTGTTTCCTTGAGCATTTAAATTAACATCCAATTGGGATGTTGGGACTCTAATAAACCACAACTTATATACAGGGAAGCAAAATGTGAGTAAAGTAAAGAACCGGTTAACAATTCGTGTGCTTTTGCAGGATATAGTACACCATTAGCATGAGACAGCAGATTAATCAGTGAAGGATGCAATTTCTTCCAACCTTCTATCCCTTTCAGGCAGTACCTCCAATGGCAGTGTCAATAAGCTCTGATGTGAAAACATCATTCTTATTCCGATTAGTTGGATTGAGGTTCACCTCAACTCACCCTTCAATAAAAGGTGGCAGTGGTGTAGTTGGGTTTGAGTGTTTAAGTTTCAGTCATTAAGCTCCTAACCTACTGCTAAGGTTGTGAATTCAAATCTGTAATGCGAAGCTTTCACAGTTTAGTGTATTATCAAAGGTTTTTAATAATCTGTTATATAGACTACAATGTGCAAGGCCAGTCAACCAGTTAGAGTCATGCAGTCTTGCACACTTTCATTTCCTACAGAAATGCTGATACAAGATTACACCATCCTATACTGATGCATCATTATACCAGCAAAGGTCGCACTCCCCTAAGTACTGGCTGTGGTTATGACAAAGTGCTCAAAGGTACAGCCCAGAAGCCCACCAATCCATTTGCTCTCATATAGTCATTTTGTTTTGTTTTTTTAGATATACTGGAATTTTTGTTGTTGTTGATCTTGAATTGTTTTTGTCATAGCCCCAGTGTTTCACTTTTATTCATTCTGTGACACATGCAAATGACAGTATATCTGTACCTCATTGCGTATCTGTAGCTACTCAGTGATGATTGACTGTCATGATTGTATATACAGTAGTTTGGACAAAAATAAATAAATAAAGCACCAAGACCAACAGTCAGTTGATATTTAAGACGCAAAGGTCAGCTGCTCTGGAACAGTTCCTGCAAAAACAGTATTGTCAAGTGCATATTGACAAAACCCATCAAGCACCATGATGAAACTTGCTTTCATCAAGCCCAATCTTTCATGATCAAAACTTTCCAATGCGGATCTAACAATCTTTAGAAAAGCATGAGTAACAGACACATCTCATCAACTGTTCAATAGAAATTATTGCATATTTTGGATATATGCAGGACTACTCACAATATGTTACCTATGTTATGTAAGATATCATTAACATCAAAAACAAACAAACTCTCCAGACCTGCAAATCAATAAAAGCTAAATGAAATGCCTAGTGGCTATGTACTGTGTCCAGTAAAGCAATCAGGAAACTTTCAAGGTTGGAAAATCAGTTTGGAAACCAGATCGAGTACACCTGTGAAGTGATCAATTATTATGAATGAGCAATTAATACCAGACCTGTTCCAGCATGGCAATGCACCCGTCATCAAAACAATGTTCACTGCAACAAGCTTAGTGTTGTTGAAGGACTGCACTTAAAAGCTATGGTGATTTATCTGTCAAGGATCATCTAGCTGAATTTAACATAATGCAGGCAGTAATCTTAAATGTCATGTCCAAATTATTGGCTTGGTTATTAGGTTTGCTAGCTGTTACATAATGTAATCTGATCTGATGAGAACAGATTCAATGCTAGATGTGTAAAAATTAGCTAGCCAAGTGAATTACATGAACCCTCACTGTCAGGTACAAAAGATAATTTGAGCAGTTACTGAAATATTTCCCAATTTGAGTACCTCGAGAAAAACTATCCATTTCTTATAATCTCATTTCTGGCATGTAGCAGACAAGCTTATCCAGAGCAACTTACATTTATCTCATTAAACATCTGAACAGCAGAGGGTTAAGATGATTGCTCAAAAACCCAACAGTTGCATTGGTGGTGCTGGGGTTTTGTATGTGTGACCTTCCAAGCAGAGGTCCATCATCATAAACACTGCTACTCCTACACCATATGTGTCTTCAAAGGTTTTAGATTCTTATAGAACAGAATTGTAACGATAAACTTTTCAAGTGAATTGCAAAACTTTTGAGTTAGTGCATATGGATGTACAAAAGAAAAGTAATTTGCATAATTGTGAAAAGAAAAAAAAAACTACAGAGCTATAACTGGGAGTCACAATTCTACAAATAGGACAAAGAAAGGTTGAATGCAAGCTTCCTTAAAGCACAAGTGGGAGTCAGTCTGTAAAAAGAAGAAGAATTTTTCATTTCTGCTTGTTACATCACCAAAATTCAAAGGCCTTGTGAATGTAAAATAAAATAGGAATATAGTATTAATTAGTGATTGTTTCTTTGCAGAAAAAATAAATTAATTCATGTCAAAGATATATATATATATTTTGTTTGACAGCCAGCATAATATTCACCAGATCTAAGACGACAGTTTTCATTTCATGGGAGCACATCATAGAACAAGACCACAGCATTGAACAAGACATGTTTAACTGTAAGTCTATATCTGAAATGTGCAGCTAACAATTCTGAACCTACAACTTTTGCTTTCCAGACCTTGTAAAACTGCCATCCAGCAAAGCTCAAGGAATAAATGAAATATTACTTAAGTCTTCTCTCAGACAGGGCTTTTATGATTCATTCCTTAAAGAGTGCTTTGTTGGATTGTCATTCACAGTTCAGTGCATTAAGAAAGGTTTTTAATAATCTGTTATATAGACTACAATATGTGCAAAGCCAGTCAACCAGTTAGAGTCTTTCATTTCCTACATGCATCATTGTACCAGCAGAGGTCGCACTCCCCTAAGTACTGGCTGTTGTTATGACAATAAAGTGCTCAAAGGTACAGCCCAGAAGCCCACCCACCTATTTGCTGTTTGCTTTTTTTTTTTTTTCTTTTCTTTTTTTTTTAAGATATACTGGAATTTTTATTGTTGACCTTGGGTTGTTTTTGGCATAGCCCCAGTGTTTCATTTTTATTCATTCTGTGACACATGCAAATGATGGTATATCTGTAGCTCACTGTGTATCTGTAGCTACTCAGTGATGCTTGTCCTTATCAATGATGCTCTGTCCTTAAATACTGCAGTGCCCGGACATTGTACATCACTTCCTGCTATTCAAACCTGGTTTGGATAAAGTGCCTAAGTGAAACAAGCTGACTCATGATTCTAGTTTTAGATTCTGCCAGAGTGGCTGTAGGATGGGCAAAATCACTGCATTAGGCAGCTAAAAAATTTAAATGTTGAGAGGAACCCGATGGAAAGCTCGACGTGCACTCGCCATGCTTCACAGTTTTAAAAGAATAAATCTTTTCTTTAGATATTAACTTTATATATTAACTTTAGCAGAGCAGTTTGATGGTTGGAACGAGTAAGCAAAATCACAGTGAACTTCAGGACTTGCCTATTGCTAGGGAGCTATCGAGCATGGCTGTGGCAGTGTTTTCTATGTGCAGGTAAGGTTTTCGTCTGCTGACTCTTTCATGAAGAGTATGCACATCACTGCACTGTGGAACGGTGCACCACCACTCCTGAGTCTAAATCTACCTGCAGGTTTTTTGCTGTCAAATGGGGCGTTTCGATTTGTCTTTCTGAGCAGCATACAAGCAGTTCTCTTCAAGAGTTTTCTTGGTCTTCCAGATCTCACCTCGACATCCACAGTTCCCCTGAACTGCCATCTCTTAATTACATTTCTCACTGTGGAAACTGCAAGCTGACAACACTTTGATATCTTCTTGTAGCCTTCTCCTGCATTGTGGACATCAATAACTTTCATTTTCAGAGTCTTATACGCCTGCTTAAAGGAACTCATGGTTGTCGAGTGTCCGCAAGTGTGTGCACAAGGTCTGAAAAGTCAAAGTATTTGTAAAGCTTTGAAATTGGCATTTACTAATGAGAGCTCTTGCCATATGCATCAGATCTAATGAGCCTATTAAGGTATGAAACCTTGTAAAAATTATCTGACTCTAGAACTTTTAGAGTGGCCAAACCTTTACACTGTGCCATAAGAATGTTTTTATTTTTTTTATTTTTGTTCAAGTTATGGCATAAGACGTAACTATGCATCAATGTTTGCTAAAAATATTGTGCATTTTTTCCATTTCCAAGAGAGACTGTGTGAACACCTTTTCAATTAAAGAAAATCACCAAAAGCTGTGATTTATGAAGGGGTGCCTAAACTTTGGCATAAGACTGTATATGCAGGCCTAAAGTTCCTAAAGTTCCTTAAATTGGTTGTTTATGTGACAACATCAGTACTTTATCAGCACCTTTTGTCTGCTTGTTTGTTCCAACCACTCACCATGTGTTGCACGCATCACCAGTATCTGTCATTGGCACCAGTTACTCACCTGTTCATACCTTAACTTAGATGGTTTTTATGGTTGAATTATTCATAGGACACTGTCTGGCTTAATAGACAAAAATATTCCTCTGAAACTGGTTAGGTACATGGACTGGACTGGCATCACGTAACAACTTCAATCGGATGAGATTGAAGTAGGAAAGTTTGTAAAAGTCTCGATGATCTGTAAAGTTCCTCCTGTGTTGGTACCCTTCGGTCAATGAAAGGAAAACTCATAATGGTCACAGAAATAACTTTAATCTGACAAAAGTAATAATAAATAAAAATTCTATGAATGTTAACCAATGAAAGTCAGACATTGCTTTTCAACCATGCTTCAACTGAATTATTTAAAAAAAATTAACTCATGGAACAGGCCTGGACAAAAATTATGGTACCCCTAGAAAATACTGAAAATAATGTGACCAAAGGGACATGTTAATTCAAGGTGTGTCCACTAATTAGCATCACAGGTGTCTACAATCTTGTAATCAGTCAGTGGGCCTATATATAGGGCTCCAGGTAGTCACTGTGTTGTTTGGTGACATGGTATGTACCACACTCAACATGGACCAGAGGAAGCGAAGGAAAGAGTTGTCTCAGGAGATTCGAAAGAAAATTATAGACAAGCATGTTAAAGGTAAAGGCTATAAGACCATTTCCAAGCAGCTAGATGTTCCTGTGACTACAGTTGCACATATTATTCAGAAATTTAAGATCCATGGGACTGTAGCCAACCTCCCTGGATGTGGCCGCACGAGGAAAATTCATGACAAATCAAAGAGACGGATAATCCCAATGGTAACAAAAGAGCCCAGAAAGACTTCTAAAGAGATCCAAGGTGAACTTCATGCTCAAGGAACCGTCGTTGTTTGAGCCAAAGTGGACTACATGGGAGACGACCAAGGAGGACACCATTGTTGAAAACAAATCATAAAAAAGCCAGATGAGACAAAAATTGAACTTTTTGCCAAGCCACATCAGCTCTATGTTCACAGACGGAAAAATGAAGCATATCAAGAAAAGAACACTGTCCCTACTGTGAAACATGGAGGAGGCTCTGTTATGTTCTGGGGCTGCTTTGCTGCATCTGGCACAGGGTGTCTTGAATCTGTGCAGGGTACAATGAAATCTCAAGACTATCAAGGGCTTCTAGAGAGAAATGCGCTGGCCAGTGTCAGAAAGCTGGGTCTCAGTCGCAGGTCATGGGTCTTGCAACAGGACAATGACCCAAAACACACAGCTTAAAACACCCAAGAATGGCTAAGAGGAAAACATTGGACTATTCTAAAGTGGCCTTCTATGAGCCCTGACCTCAATCCTATTGAGCATCTTTGGAAGGAGCTGAAACATGCTGTCTGGAAAAGACACCCTTCAAACCGGAAACAACTGGAGCAGCTTGCTCATGAGGAGTGGGCCAAAATACCTGCAGAGAGGTGCAGAAGTCTCATTGACAGTTACAGGAATCGTTTGATTGCAGTGATTGCCTCAAAAGGTTGTGCAACAAACTATTAAGTTAGGGGTACCATCATTTTTGTCCAGGCCTGTTCCATGAGAGTTTTTTTTTTTTTTATAATTCCGTTGAAGCATGGTTGAAAAGCAATGTCTGACTTTCATTGGTTAACATTCATAGAATTCTTATTTATTATTACTTTTGTCAGATTAAAGGTATTTCTGTGACCATTGTGAGTTTTTCTTTCATTGACCGAAGGGTACCAACTATTTTGTCCACGTGTGTATGTGGATTAAATTAAGAAATTGAAGGGAATGTTTTATTGTGACAGACTGCAAAGTGCCTGAAGATATAATTTTAAAATTGGTTGCTTGCATAACAACCTCTGCAGCAACCTTTCACCTCTCGCGTGTTCCAATCGCTCAGCATTCTTTATCCTGACTAGTCATCAGCACCTGTTTCGCACTGTTTCATGCCTCGAGTAAGATTTTTTTTAATGCTTGAAGGATACATAGATAAATGAGAGCCAAAAAAAGGTATGATCTGGAAAACTATTAATTAAAACTATATTTAAAACAAGGAACAAGGAAGTCGGCTAATTTGAAAACAAAACATGAGAGGGGAGGGGTACTGTATTTCCGGCATATTAAATGCTTCTGCCAGAAACACTTCTGTCAAAAACGCTACAGTATACTCTGATTAAACGCTTTTGGTATGTAAATGCTCATCAGATCAGCACCCACGGAAACAGCTAAATTAGAACTTCTAATCAGAATAATATCAATCTGATTTTTTTTTTTTTTTTTGGCTTTAGCTTAATCCGTCTGGCTTATTTCGAGTGCATATCAGTTCCAGGTAAAACAGCAACATGAAAAGTTCAAGAGTTCAATTGAATCGGTGGAAGTGAACAGACCCTCCCGCACGCAAACACGCACACACAAGGAGATGCAAATGCAACCTGCTCACCTTCACAGGTAAAACATTAAGTTATTCTCCTTTTGAAGTAAAACTATTTTAAAAACCCAAATTACTCTTCAAAAAAATTACTTTGTAACATCCCAGCAAACATTTGGACGTTTGATGACCGTTGAAATGACGTCCCTCCGACACGTCCCGTCATGGTTGAAAAATAGATCCAAAATGAAAGTTGAACGGGCGTCTTTGACGTCAACTTGCCGTGAATTCGACGTCTTTTCTGGACGTCTAATGTTTCGTCGGCTGGATGATGTAAAGATGTGTTACTGATTAATGTCAGTGTACTTATGAGCCATGTACTTATGCATATAAAAGTCCCTATTGTGAAATGCACATCAGAACATGAAAGGTTCAGAAAACGTCAAAAATCTGTCCAGTCAGACCTCAACGTCTATAAAACATTTAATTAACGTTTACATTAAAAAACATTTTGTATTAAACAAATAAAAATATATATATATTTTATAAAAATATATTTTTTTCAGTAAAAATCCTAATCTGAGAGACTTGCTTACTGTCAGGGATAACCCCTAGAGGGCGCCAAAGCACCCTGAGTCTTTTGTGTGTGTAGTTTTAGTTTCACTTCAGTTCCCATTATGCACCTCGGTCAGGTGACGTGGGCGCTCACCTGAACTGAATTGCTCATTAGTTTTATTATAAATAGGTTGTTTTAATTCAGTTTCTTGTCGTGCATCGGTTGATTTAACGTGATATATGCCTGTAAGTTTAGTTCGTGTTTTCCGTGGTCGTTATTCGTGTTTTGGTTTGTTTTATTAGTAAAGTATATTTGTTTGGTTAATTTCCCTGTTTCCATTAATAAAAACATCGTTTCCTTTAAACCACCCGGACCTCTGCGTTTATGCCTCGCACCCACAAACCTGACAGAATGCAAGACCGTTACAGAGGTATAGCAGAGGAGCCCCCCCGGGAGATTCTTTTGGGGGGGGGGCAACGATGTTTGCGCGATGGGAAGATGAAGTGAAGGGCGAGTGGATTCCCAAGCAGCGTAGCGGAAAGAGGAGAAGGAAGAGACCTGGCAGGGTAGCTCAGGTAATGGCAGAGCAGGAGGAGATGAGAAAGCAGCCAAACTGGGATGGCTGCCAGCTGGCGATACGGCGCACACCATTCAGAGGTGGCGCAGCTCGGGGTGACATGAGTCCCCGCACCGACCGGAGGGCAAAGACCGGGAGGTCCAGATTCGGTGGTGACCAGGGTGAAGAGGCACCCCACAGCGAGCGTCAGATGAGAGCGAAGTTCGAACAGTACGGCCAGCAAGAAGCAGCATCCCAACTCGTATAGAGCAGCTTCGGGCGGAGCGCTGAAGGAAATGAGTGGCGCTTTCGAGACCTGCTGGATCAGGTAGCTGTGCTCCAAGTGCTGCTAACGCGGCTAAGCCGCTCAGAAAGCCCAGACCTGCCAACAAGCTTCACGGAGTGTCCAAACCCCCCCCCTTTCTTCGGTGCCAGCGATGACGCCAGCGAGCTGGTGTACATCCCTTTCAGCAACAACGACAGTGAGCTCTGCTACCTGCGACAGCGAAGGTGAGCTACGCAACGACGATGACGAGCTCCCTTTTTTTTGTCCTTGAGGACAGCGAGCTTCTTCCGCCGCCATCATGCGGCGTTGAGGACAGCGAGCTTCCTCCGCCGCCGTCAAGCGCCGCTGAGAACGAAGAGCTTCCTTTTCATCCGCCGCCGCCGTCACGCACCGCCGAGGACAGCAAGCCTCCTCTTCCTCCGCCGCCACCATCACGCGTCGCCGAGGACAGCGAGCTGCTTCTTCCTCCGCCGCCTTGCACCGGAGAGGACGGTGCACTTTCTTCGCCTCCGCCGCCCGGCATCAGCAAGGACGGCGCACTTCCTTTGGCTTCGCCGCCCTGCACCGGAGAAGACAGCGCACTTTCTCTGCCTCCACCGCCCGGCGTCAACAAGGACGGCGCTCTTTCTCTGCCTCCGCTGCCCTACTGCAACGGGGGCATCAGGCCATCGAGCCCGCTGGACATAAGAGCCAGCCTCTGGGTGAGAGGGGCAGACATTAGACCCTGGGGGGGATGCCCTGGACTTCCTGTGGCGCCCCGGAGTTGCGTCCTTTGAGGTGGGGTTATGTCAAGGATAACCCCTAGAGGGCGCCAAAGCACCCTGAGTCTTTTGTGTGTGTAGTTTTAGTTTCACTTCAGTTGCTCATTAGTTTTATTATAAATAGGTTTTTTAATTCAGTTTCTTGTCTTGCATCTGTTGATTTAACGTGATATATGTCTGTAAGTTTAGTTCGTGGTCATTATTCGTGTTTTGGTTTGTTTTATTAGTAAAGTATATTTGTTTGTTTAATTTCCCTGTTTCCGTTAATAAAAACATTGTTTCCTTTAAACCACCCGGACCTCTGCGTTTATGCCTCGCACCCACAAACCTGACATTTGCTGGGTATTTATTGGAGAGACTTGTTAACCAACTGTCAAGCTAGGATCCGCCTACTTCACTCTCTAGCGAGGACAGAATAATACTGCTTGAAACTTATTACTCATGTTCAAGTCCTAAGAACATGATGTTTTAAGATTTACTTAAAATACAAAAGTGCATCAATTTCTCCACAAAGAAAACAGTGTTTATCAACATTATTAAATTTGCTGTTTGTGACATAAATGTGCTAGTCCATGTTTTATTAGTATCTAGTAACTAAGGCTCTGAAATAAATTCAGTAAAAGTACATTTCTCTCAGAATTATAGTTGGGAGAAAGTAACATAAAATGAAGTGAAATATGTTATATAGGTTGTGATATGTAATTTAAAATAATTAAAACTGATTCTTTAATTGTTTTTGTTATACAGATAATTTATATTCAATATCTCTTTCACAGCACCAACACCATGGAGACAATGGCGATAACGAAACCGGGAAAGTAAATGTCAACAATTTATTTTAATGTTACAGGATTTTACATGTTTTGATTCATTTGATACACATGTTTTAAGAGAAGTAAAAGAATTAGTGAATGTGTGCAGTAGCCGTAGAATATAATACTATGAAATTGACAGTTACAGTTATAATAAAAAAACTAATTTGTATAAGAGATTTAAGCATTATTTGTAAAATTGAATAAGAGATCCAGTGTAGATATGTATATTGAATATAAAAAGAACAGTACTGGATTAACCTTGCAATATGTATTAACTCCTGTAATATACACTCGCCTAAAGGATTATCAGTTAATTTGATTAATATTAATACGGTGTTTGACCCCCTTTCGCCTTCAGAACTGCCTTAATTCTACATGGCATTGATTCAACAAGGTGAAAGCATTCTTTAGAAACGTTGGCCCATATTGATAGGGTAGCATCTTGCAGTTGATGGAGATTTGTGGGATGCACATCCAGAGCACGAAGCTCCCGTTCCACCACATCCCAAATATGCTCTATTGGGTTGAGATCTGGTGACTGTGGGGGCCATTTTAGTACAGTGAACTTATTCTCATGTTCAAGAAACCAATTTCAAATTATTCAAGCTTTGTGACATGGTGCACTATCCTGCTGGAAGTAGCCATCAGAGGATGGGTACATGGTGGTCATAAAGGGATGGACATGGTCAGAAACAATGCTCAGGTAGGTTGTGGTATTTAAACGATGCCCAATTGGCACTAAGGGGCCTAAAGTATGCCAAGAAAAGATCCTCCACCCCATTACACCACCACCACCAGCCTGCACAGTGGCAACAAGGCATGATGGATCCATGTTCTCATTCTGTTCATGCCAAATTCTGACCCTACCATTTGAAATCGAGACTCATCAGACCAGGCAACATTTTTCCAGTCTTCAACTGTCCAATTTTGGTGAGCTTGTGCAAATTGTAGCCTCTTTTTCCTATTTGTAGTGGAGATGAGTGGTACTCGATGGGGTCTTCTGCTGTTGTAGCCCGTCCACCTCAAGGTTGTGTGTTGCTCTTCTATCAGTTTGAATCAGTTGACCCATTCTCCTCCGACCTGTAGCATCAATAAGGCATTTTCGCCCACAGGACTGCCGCATACTGGATGTTTTTCCCTTTTCACACCATACTTTGTAAACCTTAGAAATGGTTGTGTGTGAAAATCCCAGTAACTGAGCAGATTGTTAAATACTCAGATCGTCTGGCACCAACAACCATGCCACGCTCAAAATTGCTTAAATCACTTTTCTTTCCCATTCTGACATTCAGTTTGGAGGTCAGGAGATTGTCTTGACCAGGACCACACCCCTAAATGCACTGAATCAACTGCCATGTGATTGGTTGATTAGATAATGAGAACTTGAACCAGTGTTCCTAATAATCCTTTAGGTGAGTGTATATTAAGAGAGTCTAGGATATATACAACAAAAGTCGTGGAATGATTACACTTAATTATTGATTCTGAATGAGAAATGCTGTTTCTTTTTCTGGATGGAAGCTGCATTTTCGGAACAGAGGGGGCAGGAATTGATGATGCAGTAACAGTGTAATTAACATCCACATGACTAGGAGGGGTGACATTAAGCTTGTAGAGAAGATGCATGGTCATGCAGTAGCACAGGCCTCCTGTAGCACACTTTTTCTAAGCTGTCCCTGTAGGGGTAATGACATGGATCCCCTGGTTGGCTAGTCTCTATTTAGACATGGCAGTTTTATGTATCTTTCTCTATGACAGTTGATGATAGTTCATAGTGGCAACCAACTACCCAGATTCATAGTTCAAGTTCATGACACAAGCAAAACGTCAGTCTTTAGAGAAACCTATTTCAGGCCTGTATTCTGCATTGGGTCATGAGAAAATGCCTTGAGGGACTGCAGCACTAGAAGAACATCACAATATTTGAAGAGTCTTGGCTGACAATGGTCAACTGCTCCCTCCAGAAAGGTTGTGAAAACCAAGGTCGAGGAATCCCTGCAGGACATAATTCACCAAGAAATCAGTTCTAGGTGCAGGTGTCACTGTCACAGGCACATGTGCTGCCTCAACATTGAGTCTGTTGCACCATTGTATCATCCCAGTATGCAAGTGCATACTTTACATGGCTACAAACTATGGGCAACTGGATAGCGACAAATCTCTCCAGCAATGCAAGTTAAGAGTTCAAACCAGTGATTACATTGTTAAAATCTAGACTTTTCAAAGACTTCAAAGACTGTGTTTGTAATTGTTTAACTTTCTGACAAATAAAAATGATATGTATGGCCATAAAGATATACATAAAGTGGACTGTGGCCCATGTGTGACTGTGGCTGAGATGAGCAGTTGAGAAATATAGGGCAGACTTAAGTTAAAGTCTAAAGTCTAAACTGGAAAATCTATTGATTACAAAACAGTTTCTACATTCTCCTAACCTTATTGTATTTTATCTCTACCTTCCTGCAAAGTAGCAACAACAAAGATAAAGTTCAGGAGGTAATATGTACATTTTGGTATTGGTGCTCTTAGAATATTGATGTCTATTTGTGTATTTCCATTAAGAATTACTAACTGTGTGACCCTAGACAAGAAAAGAGAGAAAAACGTCTTTGGGATCTCTAAATGGCAGTAGATTTGAAAAGTTATCATTTAATCTGAAATATGTTGATTATATTAATAATCATGCTGTGTGTAATGATTAATTAACTGGTTTAAAGTTAGTAGAAGCACCTAATATTTGTTATGAACACAACCATTTAGTCAGTTGTATTTAGTATCTGGGTGAAGTCACCTTTTAATTGACATCTTCAAACCAGTAATAGATAAGTAAAAGGCTTTTACTTGGTGATCAAAAAGAAAAGTTTGGCCTGGCGTCTATCTTGGCAATGTGTCTAAGACATGCTCCATCCACATTAGTACAGATGCCTGACTATTTAAATATTAACTGGGCAAGAACAGGGAAAAATTAAACATGTGAAACTAAACTATTAATGGCGCTAAGCAATGCAATGAAAAGAATTGTAACATTTCCTACATTACCGTTATACCGTTACCGTCTTCAAGTGTTTCCACAGAAATAAAACACCTGGTCAGAGGGTTTAGAATCAAAGAATACATTGTAGCAAATGAAAACATTGAGACAGGAGCTGGGCTTTTTAAAGAACAATGAACTCATGAAAACGGAAATGTCACTGTAGTTGCATAAACATAAACTCTTTTAAAGATACTGAAAAAAGTTAAGGATATTTGTAATACTTGGAACTGGCTTAAGAACTGTCCAAATTTGTGTACAAATTGACCTGAAGTGCCACTAAAATATATTTCTAATCAAGATTTATTTATTTTTTTACAAGAAATGGCTCATTTTAATCCCAACAGCTTTTGTAATAATGTTTCAGTGCAAAACGAAACAGTAAAAAAGTATTCTAATATTCAAATTGAGGCAATTTTCTTTTCTTTATTTTCCCCCCCGATTTTCTCCCCCTAATTTAGTCGTGTCCAATTCCTCCCCGTCACTAGGGGGCTCCCACATTAAGGCTACTACTACCACTCAGCCGGGAGGGCCGAAGACTATCACGTGTTTCCTCCGAACCGCGTGACGCCAGCCGGCCGCATCTTTTCGACGCTCCTGATTGGCTGTAGAGCCGTGATTAATGTGGGAGCACTAAGTACCTCTCATCCCTCCCCTCTGAGAGAGCTCGGCCAATCAGCTCTCTCTAGACCTCCGGCTGCGGGAGGTTACAGCACCACCCGGGATTCGAACTAGCGACCTCCGGATGATAGGACAAGCACTTTACCACTGCGCCACTCGGAGGCTTGAGTCAATTTTCAAAGACATAAGTGTTGTCGTCTTGTCATATGAGTTTCACCTGTGACTAATAATGGATCAATTAGCTCTCAGGTGTGTATAAAAAGAACCCCAGTACACTAGACGTTCACATCAACTGCAACTACACCTCTGTGAACATGCCTAAGATTCACCCTGAAACGAAAGTGTTGATTATAAAGAGGCTGAAGACCAGATCCACTGCTGATGTGGCAGATACCTTCAATGTGTTTCAGCATCAAGTACAAAGGATAAAAAAAGATTTGAAGAGACTGGAGACGTTTTTGACAAGCCCAGGTCAGGCAGACCCCGCAAGACAACTGCTCAAGAGGACCGTTTGTTGGCTCGAAAATCCAAGGCCAGCCCATTTTCCACTGCAGCAGAGATCCACGAGACCTGGTCACCTGAAGTCCCTGTGTCAACCAGAACAGTTTTCTGGGTAAGTGAATGTAGATTAGACCAGAGAAACATTAAGGATTATTTAAATTCATTAGATGAGAAATGGAAAAAGTGGCTGGTCCTTTTAGCAGCCAAGACCTGAAACAGCACAGAGTGCACTGCAATACACACATGGCCTTCCTCACAAAATGAATTGAATAGTTATTTCTTTTAATTATGTCCACGGGCAACCACTTTGTCAAACCATAAAAAAAAATAACACAAAGAATAATGTATTCATTCTAAATAATTTAATATGCAATGGTAGAGCCAATTAATGCACACTGAATTGTACATGTGCAAAAAAATAATAAAAATAAATTTGCCATACTGCTTGTCAAGGTAAAGGATAAGGTATCCTGTGAACATAATAAAAAAATATGCAAAATTCCACAGTGACGGTAACCTAAGAAGCTAAGGAACCAGCCTGCAATCCTGAAGCTCTGAGGAGGCAATACTACCTGGCTAGTCTCTGCATTGATTTGACTGCATGCTTGGTTTTTGTAAGGATTTCAGGAATTTTGGTAAACCCCCTTTTGTCTGCTCAGTCTGTATTCTGCTTGTCCCGTCTGGATCCAGGGAACACCTCAATGAAACACACAAGTCAGTACTCAGTGAGATTTATTGTGGAAGACAGAAGTATATATATATGCACACATACACACACACACACACACACACACAAACACACAAACACACAAAGCACCAAAAAGGAGGGTGCAGGAGCAGTTACATTGAATGTTTATAAAAGATAACAACGTGGAGAAGAACAGAAGCTTGAGAGCAGTTCCGCAATTATGAGCCTCCAACGGTTTTATGACCTTGAACATAGATGACTCTAAGGAAAGTGTTTGCTGATAGCTCAGTGTGTCAAGGTCAAAGAAAGAAAGCACTCTGTTCTCATGCACACAGAATATCATGAAACACATGAAAAATGTTATATTCCCTACAGTTTTGAAAGCTTTATTTAAACTTTTGGGAAAAGGCAATCTGTGTGGTTTTTTTTTTTTTTTTTGGTAAAATATATGCCAGAATGTGTTAGCAATAATCTGTTTTATATTTTATCTGTTGTGAAAGAATGTGCTATATTTCCTCACTCTCAAAATAAACAGCTTGGCTGTCCAGTGAAAGGCATTTCCTCCTGCCCCAACTTCAGTCCAGTCTCACAGTCTGCTGTTTCACAGTCAGTCTCCATTGGCTTTTAGCTGAAAGCATGCTTAATAATAACTAAATAATAATACTTAGTAATAACTAGCAGAGCACTCACACACTTCTCTATCAGGCCTCATGTCCCACGTCCCCTGGGATAGTTTGCAGGGTTCCTGTGACCCTGACCCTGTGTTCACATCATAAGACTTGATTTATAATTTTATGTATATAAGCCTTTTTTTTTTTATAATAAGACCCAAGATGTTGCTCTGTCCATATTATTCTGCTTAGAAAAAAAAGCTTAGTGTTTTCCAGAGAATGTAAATTGGGTGGCAGGAAACGTTAAATGTTCTGAGCACTGTTTTTTTTTTTAGCATATCAACGTTGTTGCTATTTGTCCTTGTCCTGTCTATGAACAACCTTTCACATGAACACATGACTTCTTTTGGCATATTGCTTTAATTTGCATTTGACTAATTTTCATGGAACACAGATTCACACAAAAAGAGTTCAAGAATCATTGAAAGAGAAAGAATCATTGAAAAAATCAACAAAAGAATCATTGCTCTTTTGAGATACATAAAAAAAATTACCGCTTAGAGCTCATGAGATAGAGTAAATTATGGCTCACAGTTTATGACTTTGAGTAAATTACTATTCATACATTATAAATACAGTGTACTTCTCACTCTCATTACATACAACCACAGCCATGGGGAAGACTGCCGACTTGACAGTTGTCCAGAAGATCATTGACACATTGAGGGTAAGCAACAGAAGAACATTGCTTATGTACAGGTTTTGTACAGGAAACAGAAATGAGTAGTTACTGTACCTTTGAGTCTGCTAAGTCATTCGTTCTTTTGTCAGGTGACTTCCATAGACGCTATGGAGTGTAACAGATTAAAAAGAACAAATGACTCAGACTAGAAAACTCATGTTTTTAAATTCACTGCATAGCATCTATGAAGTTATGTGACAAAAGAACGAACGACTCGGACCAGAAGATATGAGAGGTGAGCTGCTCATTCTGTTAATCATAATATGTCCTTAGCTGCATTGTAATATGTTCATTACTGGACCTATAGCCAAAATGTGTGTATGCAGATGTGTTGGGAGTCTGTTTATTGAAAATTTAACATTTTGACTCAAAAAAAGATTTGTTCATTTAGATGAACAAGACACAAAAATGATTACTAGCTCATACTATATGTCTGTGGTATTTTGTTTTGAACTGCAATGTTAATTTGAGTTATTTTATTTTGATATCACAACAATTTTTGTTTAAAATTAAAGTAAATAATTTTTTTCAAATCCTGAATTGAACATTTATATGTTTATATGTGTAGTCCACCATTGTTCATATTAGTTAACTTCAAATCTACTTAAAATACAGTTAGATGTAGTGTATATTTAACTAAAGGAAGTTATACCTAAATTGAAACAAAAAACAAAAAATAATATTAAAATTGTCACAGGTGCTGTGTGCTTTAGGTGTGACGTAATAGCAGAGGTGTAGGTGGGTCAAAGAAAAGAAACAGAAACAGATCATCAATGAGGATGGAACCTAACCAAACAGAAGCTACACAGAACAGGAGCTGAAAAGAAGCTAAATATAACAGCCCTTTAACTAAACAGAACAGGCGAAAAAAAGGACTGGAGAGAACATGGGTTAAGGAAATTAGCATGACACAAAAGATTCACAACCGCTTAACTGAACACAGGAACATTTATAATGAAACTAATGAGCTACCTCGGTTCAGGGGAGCGCTCCCATCACCTGACCGAGGTGCATTTTGGGCAGTGGCGGCTACTGGTCTGTCAAATAGGGGAAGCTCATTTTCGGCCTACATCATAAAATTGTCTATTTATTTAAAAGTAAATTCTGCCCTACGTTCCTTTTCAAGAAAATGGTCTGTGACCCTGTTGTACCAACTAGGCGTCTTTTCCAGTGACTTGACCAGTGTCCTCTCAATGGCCAGCAGAGCTAGCCTGCTTAAACGGCCTTGGCCCATTGTGTTTCGGGTGTAGGACTTGAGCCGCTTTAAACAGGAGAAGCTCCTTTCTACACCTGTTACCCTGCAAATCCTGATCTGAATATAGGACTTGAAGTTCTGACCTCAGTCTCCCTGAATCAAAGTGATGGCCATAACTTTTCAGGACACTTTGGAAGGCCTCCTCTGGAAATACTTGTCTCATGTCATCAAATTTCTCTGGATTGGCTAATTCTAAGAAGAGCATGCTTTCCAAATTTGAAAAACGTTGGATAGATTTCTGTATCGTTCTTGGGGATCCTGCAATTGGGTCAGACGGCGCTTTCTCATGGGCTCATCTCGTGGGTCTGATGTGAGATCTGCTGTTTTGGCATAAACGGCTTGGAAAGCCCCCTCTGACCTCTTCTCTTTGACAAATGCAAGTAGAGATTCAATTCATTTCTTGCAGTAAAGAACATCCATCGCCCTCTGCTGGACAATATCAAAGACCACATCAGTTTCAGAGAAGATTTGTTCATATGTGTACAACATGAACACAAACTCAAAATCCTCCATTTTCCTCACAAAGCCTTTGGCACAATCCAGTGTATCATCATCCATTGTTGTATCTGCAATGATGTTCTCAAATGTCTGCAGGAGGCCATCATAATTGTTTGCCACAGTGCTCACTATCCGTGATGTGAAATTCCATCGAGTACGAGCGTTTCTGGGCAACCTTGAACAGCCTGCAGACTCCAGAAAAGATGTCCTCTTTGTGGATTTTGAAAAAAATGTGGCAAATCCAAAGAGTGATGCAAAAAGGATTCTGCACTCAGGCAAGCATTTAGCCCCCTGTGACAGCACCAGATTCAGTCTGTGTGCATAGCGAGCACCTTCATTTATTGCATGCTCAACCCTGATCCTTCCCATGCAACTTAATCTTGCACATGCACTCACATGTTCATTGCTTTTTTCATGTCTTAGTTAGACAGATCTCCAAACCCCACCTTTGACAAAACAACACACAAGAGGCATGGCCAGCAGTACATTTTATTTGTCACAGCACTTCCAGTCAGCCAGCTAACTTTGTCATACCAGGAGAGCTGAAAAGACCTGTTATTTCCCCTATCTTTTGCACTAAATCAATCTTAGGTGTTGATCTGCCCTGCTGTTTAATGTTTTGATTGTTTTTCCTCATAAGGAACACTTTCAAATGGCTTCGCCAAAATCAGGTCGACAATATTAGCACTGTCTGCCATCGTGTGCAGGTTCACCCACGACGCTAGCCTAGCCTACTATATGAATGAATGAATGATCTAAAAAAAATAATTAAACTCTGTAAAAGTGAAACAAGGAATGTGGTGTATAATTGTGTGAAATGTATGATGAAAATCAAGCAATTTCGCAAAGCAAATATAAAGAAATAGGTTGCATCAGTTTTTATTTCGACTGAACTTCAGAAATCCATGATGGGACTTCAGCGATTCCTTATAGTACAAAATTGCTGTCAGTCAAAATGAGATGCAGTCTTTCGACAGACCCTCCAATCATCACGCAGAAGCTCGGCGTCCGGGCCAGCCCACTCCTCATTCACCCCCAGAGACGCTGAGCGTCCGTGGGCGGGACATAATCCAATGACCGTCTAGTTTCAAAGCACTGAAAAAAAAAAAAAAACCTTCAAAGCAGCCGCATTGAAGTCAGTGGACGCTGGGCTTCAACAGGGAAATGCACTGTGACGCTACGGGAATTTTTAGTCAATAAAATGTTAATACAATAGTACATAATTTGACCATTAATTTTGTGACATTATAGGGGAAGCTGAGCTTCCCTTGCAGTCTTAAAGAAATCGCACCTGATTTTGGGCAATAGAGTTCAACAAACAAAAAACACAAGATGGCACCAAAAGGAGTCTCTGGGTGCATGGCGCCCTCTAGGGTCTATACCTGACAAAAATAGTAAATTCCAAGTACAGTGGAACCTTGGATTACGAGCATATTATAAGCGGGCTCGTATTCCAAAAACACTTGTAAACCAAATAGAATTAAGACACAGCAGGGGAGATGATTACCCATAATTTCTGTAGCTCAAGAGAGAGAAAAATCATTGGCTCAGTTGAGATCACTTGCCGCTCGGTGTCAAAATAAGAGTCGCATGCGTGATACATGATACTCTGCGCTCGTAAACTAATACTTGCTCGGTTTCCGATTAAAAATTTATTAAAAATCGTTGCTCGGTTTGCGGAACACTCATAAACCACGTTACTCGCAATCCGAGGTTCCACTGTATGATGTTAGGTTTATTTAGAAAAAACAAACAAAAACAAACATACAAGTATACTTACTGTATAAAATTGTTAAATTTATATTTTCTTAACGGTATACTTCAAAGTATACTTTTATAAACAAAAAAAAATGAAATTCAAGGCTAGAAATTCATAACTAGTGCCTTTAATTTCACTTATTATATACTTTAAAGTACAGTTGCAGGACAAAACTTAAATGTAAACTAACTACAAAATTTTAGTACTCCTATCTAAAGTATACCTTTATGAACTTAAACTGGGTCATTTCAATATTTAATTAAAAAGTTCATTTAAAAGTTTTCAACTTTATTCACTTCTTACCATGTTTATCTCTCCGTTACCCAAGCTACAAGTGACAAGATTCTCTGCGAGGCATACAGTGAACCAGAAAACTGATCCAAGGACCAGGGGTTTGAGCACTTTTCTCTTTTTTGTGCTCGTCTTGCAGAAAAACGACAACTTATCTCATTAAGAAAACAACATGTCACATTGCTAGACTCAAACCTTCCACTCATTTGTCTTCTAACTGATTATTTAATAAATAAACAGTTATAATTATTGACCCTACTGTACTTTGATGAGCATTTTCATATCTCAACTAATACCATCTAATCATACTATGGTGAAACCTCTTTCCTTATGGGAATGGTATCTTTCTGAATGACAGCACTCTTTAAAGAATGCATCATAAAAGCCATGTCTGAGTCAACATGTAATATTTCATTTATTCTTTGAGCTTTCCTGGATGACACTTTTACAAGGTCTGGAAAACAAAGTTGTAAGTTCAGATTTGTTAGTTGCACATATCAGATATAGGCTTACAGTTAAATATGCTGTCTTATACAATGCTCTTGTTCCATGATGTGCTCTCATGAAATGAAAACTGTAATCTTAAACCTGATAAATATTAGGCCGGCTGTCAAACAGAAACAAAATTATTTGAGATGGAATTTACTGTTTCTGCAAAGAAAACAAGCAATAATTGACACTCTATTCATAATTTGTTTAACATTCACAAGGCCTTTTTTTGGTGATGTAACAAGCAGAAATTAGCATTCTTCTTCTTCTTCTTTTTACAGACTAACTCCGCCTTGTGCTTTAAGAAAAAGTGCATTCAACATTTCTTTGTCCCATTTGTAAAATTGTAACTCCCAGTGTCAGGGATAACCCCTAGAGGGCGCCAAAGCGCCCTAAGACATTTTGTGTAGTAAGTGTTTTGTTTGTAGTTTTTTCCCTGTGTTTATGTTTAAATAAAATAAATATCATTTCCCTGAACCACCTGGATCCTCTTGCAATTATGCCTCGCACCCAGAAACGTGACAGAATGCAAGACCGTAAAAGAGGCATAGCAGAGGAGCCCTTCCCCCGGGAGATTCTTTTGGGGGGGGCAACGATGTTGGAAGCTTGGGAAACCGACGCGGAGAGCAGGAGGAGAACCAAGCGGCGTAGTAGAAAGCGGAGAAGGAAACCGGACAGGAAGGAGCAGGAGGAGCTGAGACGGCAGCGAGACTGGGATGGCTTCCGGCTGGCGATACGGCGCACGCCGTTCAGAGGTGGAGCAGCTCGGGGTGACATGAGTCCCTGCACCAACCGGAGTGCAGAGACCGGAAGGTCCAGATTCGGCGGTGACCAGGGTGGAGGTACACCTCACAGCATGCGGCTACAAGGAACGGCGTGTGGGCGGTATGCGCAGCCGGGAGCAGCCTCCCAGCTAGACTGGAGCAGCGTCGGGCGGAGCGCCGAAAGGAATGAAGGGTGCATTCGTAACCTGCAGGAGCAGGTAGCTGACCTCCAGGAATTGCTGTTGCAGCTGCGCCTCGAGGAAGGTCCAGACCTGCCAGCTCCTTTCCCGCGTTACAGCGACGACAAAGACGGTGAGCTCTACTACAATGCTTTCAAGGATGACAGCGGCGAGCTTTACTATTTGCTGTATAGTGTCGACGATGAAAGCGAGCTCAGCAGCGGCGACGATGAAGACGAGCTCCTCTTTCCGCCGCACATCGGCGGCGACGACAACGAGCTCTATATTCTGCCGCGTAGCTGCTTCGTCGATGGCGAGCTGCCGACGCTGCACAGTGCCTTCGAGGACGGCGAGATTCCGTCGCTGCACAGTGCCTTCGAGGACGGAGAGCTCCCGTCGCTGCATTGCGCCGCCGAGGATCACGAGCTCCATCCTCTTCCTCCGCCGCCGCCTTCATGCGCCGCCGAGGTCAGCGAGCTTCCTCTTCCTCCGCCGCCGCCTTCATACGCCGCCGAGGATCACGAGCTCCATCCTCTTCCTCCGCCGCCGCCTTCATGCGCCGCCGAGGTCAGCGAGCTTCCTCTTCCTCCGCCGTCGCCTTCATAGGCCGCCGAGGATCACGAGCTCCATCCTCTTCCTCCGCCGCCGCCTTCATGCGCCGCCGAGGTCAGCGAGCTTCCTCTTCCTCCGCCGTCGACTTCATGCGCCGCCGAGGACAGCGAGCTTCTTCTTCCTCCGCCGTCACCTTCATCCTCTGTCGCCGCCATCATGCGCAGCCGAGGTCAGCGAGCTTCCTCTACTACAAGTGAGCTCTACTACAAGGCTTTCAAGGATGACAGCGGCGAGCTCTACTATTTGCTGTATAGTGTCAACGATGAAAGCGAGCTCAGCAGCGGCGACGATGAAGACGAGCTCCTCTTTCCGGCGCACATCGGCGGCGACGACAGCGAGCTCTATATTCTGCCACGTAGCTCCTTCGTCGATGGCGAGCTGCCGACGCTGCACAGTGCCTTCGAGGACGACGAGCTTCCGTCGCTGCACAGTGCCTTCGAGGACGGAGAGCTCCCGTCGCTGCATTGCGCCGCCGAGGATAGCGAGCTTCCTCTTCCTCCTCCGCCGCCGCCTTCATGCGCCGCCGAGGTCAGCGAGCTTCCTCTTCCTCCGCCGCCGCCTTCATGCGCCGCCAAGGATCACAAGCTCCATCCTCTACCTCCGCCGCCGCCTTCATGCGCCGCCGAGGTCAGCGAGCTTCCTCTTCCTCCGCCGCCGCCTACATGCGCCGCCGAGGATCACGAGCTCCATCCTCTTCCTCCGCCGCCGCCTTCATGAGCCGCCGAGGTCAGCGAGCTTCCTCTTCCTCCGCCGCCGCCTACATGCGCCGCCGAGGATCACGAGCTCCATCCTCTTCCTCTGCCGTTGCCTTCATGCGCCGCTGAGGACAGCGAGCTTCCTCTTCCTCCGCCGCCGCCTTCATGCGCCGCCGAGGATCACGAGCTCCATCCTGTTCCTCCGCCATCGCCTTCATGCGCTGCCGAGGACAGCGAGCTTCATCCTCTTCCTCCGCCGCCGCCTTCATGCGCCGCCGAGGATCGCGAGCTTCCTCGTCCTCTGCCGCCGCCTTCATGCGCCCCTGAGGACAGCGAGCCTCCTCTTCTTCTGCATCCGCCGTTCAGCATCACACAGGACGGCGAAAGTCTTCTGCCACCGCCGCCCGGCATCATAGAGGACGGCAAACATTTCCTGCCTCCGCCGTCTGGCATCAAAGAAGACGGCAAAAATTTCCTGCCACCGCCGCCCTGTGTCACTGAGGACGGTGAGTTTCCTAGTCCTCCGCCGCCCTGCTTCAACGGGGGCATCAGGCCACCTGAACTACTGGACAAGGGGGCCAGCCTCTGGGTGAAGGGGGTAGACAGAGGACCCTGGGGAGGATGCCCAGGACCCCCTGGGGCACCTCAGGAGTTGCGCCCGTAGAGGGGGGGTTATGTCAGGGATAACCCCTAGAGGGCGCCAAAGCGCCCTAAGACATTTTGTGTAGTTCTTTTAAGTTTCAGTTCTATACTTCATTTCCCAGTTCGCAACTCACGTGGGCGCGCACCTGATCTGAGTTGATCATTAATTTCATTATAAAAGGTGTGTTTGAGTTCTAGTTTTTGTCTTGCATTTGTTACAATAAGTTGAAAGTGTATGTCTCGTCTGGTTAATCGTGTTTTTGGTTTATTTTACAGAAAAGTGTTTTGTTTGTAGTTTTTTCCTTGTGTTTATGTTTAAATAAAATAAATATTGTTTCCCTGAACCACCTGGATCCTCTTGCAATTATGCCTCGCACCCAGAAACGTGACACCCAGTTACAGCTCTGTAGTTGTTGTTTTTTTTCTTTTCACAATTATGCAAGTTACGTCTCTTTTGTACATCCATATATATAACTCTAAAGTTTTGCAATTCACTTAAGTTTATCTTTGCAATTTTGTTCTATTTAAAACCCGAAGGAAAAAAAAAACATTACCATCCAGTATTTTTTGTAAAATACTCAGAACACACGTGAATTTTTAACCGTCTTCATACTTTATTAAGTGGGTTTTGCACAATATCATAAAAAAATGCATTAAATTTGCTTCAGCGACTGTATTGTCTATACTGAAACTGAAAATATATTTAATTTTCTCTTTCAGTGAGAAACTCTGATGGTGTGGATTTTTCGGATTGTCATTTAAAATTCCCGGGTGAGTTGCATGCGATAATTCGTCTTCGATTTATATTATCCAAACACTGTTGCTTTAAAAACGCACTATCCTGGTTGATCACTAAAAGTCTATCTTTCTTTTGTGCAGCTAACTCGTGGAACCTCCAGGATTGAGGAAAAAAACATCTGTGTCATTGCGATTGCGAATTTAGGTAAGCATGTTTTAATATGACATACAGTAGGCTATATTTATTCTGAGGTGGTTAATACCGTTGTGCTTGTTTGGTTATGTTTATGTTGTTATTTTTCTTTTTCTTTTGCATCAATCAGAAATTGTTAATTTACGGCGGAATTTCGTATATTCCTGTTATTTTTAAAAGCAGACATTTTTGTATGTTTTATAGACAAAATATAATAGCATTTGACTGTATTTAAAACCGGAAGGGAAAAAAAAAACATTACTAGCCAGTATTTTTTTGTAAACTACACAGAGCGCACATGAACTTTTAACTGTCTTCATACTTTTGTGAGTTTTGCACAGTTGCGTTTTACTTAATGGTGTGTCCTGCTCAGCACTGTTAAAAATATTTTAGTTTTTCTTTCATTAATTTGTAATCTGCAAATGTCAAATTATACTGAAATGTTGAATGCTGAAATGTTTTTTTTTTAGGTTTTAGGTCAAACACCAGGAAGCAGTATCCAGAGTTGGATGATTAGTCTTGAGGAGCACATCATTTCCAACCATCCTTCCTGTCTGGACTTGCAGCTCTTTTTTCTACTTACTACACTTCAATCTTCAATACCAACCAGAATCTTGCACACTGAAATTTATTCAAAGGTAAGATACGTTGATTTGTACATTCAATTCACTTTACATTTTATTAGTATATGACTTATTACCATACATATACTTTAAAAGCAGCTTTACAGAATATCTGTTTCATTTAAACACTTTGCTATAATAAACAGGCAATAAATAGGGAATTTCCTATCAAATGTTTGAGCCCTAATAAGTTGCAAAAATTGACTGGAAATAAAATGTCCATTGGTGGTGAGTTGTCGGTGGAAACCTTGGAAGAGAACCTCATCCAGGACTCTTTATTTTAGTGTTAAAACAATGACTGTGTTCATTTGTTGTGATCATTTTTCAGTCATGACTACAATATGATATGTGAATAGTTTTGTGTTATTTCAATGATTGTACAAAAGATCTCTTTAATCTAGACTGAAAAACATCATTCACCCCAACATATCTGAATGCTGGAATTTTATCCTTTCTTGAAAAGCGCAATGTTCTTGATAAAATAATTGACTTGCTACATTTTTATATGCTTCACATTAAATTCATAAAAGTTTGTTTAGCAGACAGTTCGTCAGGATTTATTCACACACTATGTCTTTTGATCTCCATTCTTTATGGTGTTAAGCTATTTTTTTATCATAAATATTTGTTCTTTAAGTGTTTCACTAAATCGCTGTGTCCACAGTTCATATATTGGACAGCTTGGATGACCAGGACAGTCATCTGAAACATCTTTTTTTTAATTCAGTATTTTGTCATTTTGTCTGATTTGGGGAATATTTTATGTTTATTTATGTTATTAACAATTCTTCTCGAAAAATAGCTGAAATTTCAGTACTTTATTTATCCTTTTCCAAGTTTATTCAAAAGTGTAATAAATCAAGCCATGATTTGAAAAACACTACTTTAAGCTGCCTTTCTTCTGTTACATTTTTGAGTCACTGTTTCAAATGGTACATTTATATACTAGTAATTCTGTTTGTTTTTGTATGAATGTTTATGTATGTATATTCTCTCTTTCTCTCTCTCTCTCTCACACACACACACACACACACACACACACACACACACACACACACACACACACACACACAGAGAAACACAATTATCCTGTATTTGCAAAAAATTTGTAAATTTCACCAACAGTAAGAAAAAGGTAATTTAACAGAACTTTGATGGCAACCGTGCTGCCAGTTCTTTACTGTTTTTTAAAAAACAGTAGATACCTGTAATTAAAATTAACAGTAAAACATCAGTAATTTTACAGCAAATTGCTGGCAACCGTGCTGCCAGTTCTTTACTGTTTTTTATCAGGGGAATTTTTTTTACAGTGTACCTTTTCAGTTGTCTCTATCAGGCTTTAAATATCTAGGGATAAATATCACACAGGATTTCCATGACCTGTACAACGAGAACATTGCTCCTTTAATTAATAAATTAAAATTAACTCAAAGCTAGACCTCAAAAAATGGAATTTGTTAACCTTTTCTCTTGTAGGTAGAATTAACTGGTAACATGAACATTTAACCAGGATTTTTGGACTTGTTTCAATGTATCCCAATTTTTCTAACAAAATCCTTTTTTTCAGAATTTAGATAGACTGATCTCATCATTTATATAGAGTGGGAAAAGACCCAAGATATGTAAGGAAATACTCCAGAGACCGAAAAAAATCAAGGGGGATTAGCACTTCCTAATTTAAGATATTATTTTAGGGCTGCAAACAAACCTCTCCATAACCAGTCCTATATGTAAGAACCACCTTTTCCTGCTGGTTCAGCTGGACTGCGTCTTTGCTCATTGGCAACAATTGGTTCTAGTAGTTTGGTGATCTTTTTGTTGATGGTCTTTTTTTTACCCCATTCTCCATTCTATCCTCGAAATCACACCTGTTTAGATACTTCCAAATTCATCATTTAATTCAAAGTAATTGTCTCACATATCCCTCCATTCCTTCTAGTACAGGTTTGGATGATATTGTAAATATTCCATTACATTTAAGGTACAATCTCAAAAGTTTATAAAGTATGAATGTCAATAAATAATATTAATCTAGACAAAATTCGAGCAGAATGGTCAAGGGATTTAGCAGCAGAATAAATCTTTGCTTAGAGTAAACGGTACAACCTCATGTACTCGCTTGGGTTTAATTCAATTTAAGGTTCTCCATAAGCTTAATTTCAGCAAGGCTAGGTTATCAAAGATATGCACAAATTGAAGATGATACATGTGAGCGATGTCACTTTGCTAAAGCAGACCCGGCTCATATGTTTTGGTCTTGCCCCAGACTGCTTGATTTCTGGACAACTATATTCAAGATCTTGTCAGAGGCATATGTCGAGGTTATTAGGCCTAATTTTGAGATGGCTATCTTTGATGCATAGGAGCAGGGTGTCATCTTGTCCAAAAACTGTCAAGATGCTTGTGCTTTCCCGTGTCTCTTGGCCCGGAGGAGAATATTACTTGATTGGAAATCATGTAAACCACCTTTAATTTCACTCTGGCTTAGGGATGTGATGCTGTTTTTGAAATTGGAGCAAATTAAGTATTCACTTAGAGGATCAATTGGACATTTTTATAGTGTGGACTCCACTGATCACATACTTTGAAAAGGGCACAACTCTTCCCACTAACAAAATGTAATAATAAAACTTAGAAGCTGGGAATGTATGTATGTGCATATGTATGTGTATGTATATCCCAATGTATGTATGTATATGTATTTATGTATGTGTTTTTCTTTCTTCAGCTGATATAACCTGACATAATGGGCTAGCAATAGCGATGTTCCTTTCCTCGCTGTTAGGTATGTTGTTAATCTTTTCTTCCTTTTTAAATTTTTTTTTTTATCTTATTATTGTATTTTGTTTTTTTATTATTTATTTTTATTTATGTATTTATTTGTTTATGTTTTGTGTGTGTTGGTGTTCCGGTGGGTGGGGGGATGTGGGGGGTGATAAAGGGGGGAAAAATTTTATCAAGAAACACATTGTTAATTATTCTTGCAACTGTTCATTTCTGTTCTTCCTTCAATAAAAGCTTTTTTTTTTTTAACAGCTGCAATTGCCATTTTTACTTCTAAGTAGAGATTAATTAATAAAAAACTCATATGTTGTATCAAAGAAATACTACAGTAATGGTAAAAAAAATCTGAAAAATCTGAACTAGAGCTATTGACTATTGACATTTACTGTACAATAATGAGTTAAAAAAAAAAAAAAAACATTGGTTAAATGTTGTTTACACAGATGATAAAGTTCACTATCTGACAATTTTATTTCTACCAAGAATTAACTGTTATATAGCCTATTTCTGTTATTATATGTTTATTGTTTTTATTTTTTAAAATGATACATTTAAAAAGACAACAAACTTTAAACATAGAAAAAACTGCAAAAATTGATTTTCAGAATAGAAATTAGAATAACTCAAAAAAGAACTTGTATTACATTTGTGTAAATGTTTGATAGGATTTTTATTCTTGTGGTTTGTTGTTTTAGTGTTATTGTGTGTGTTTTACAATGTCAGACAACATTCAAATTCAAATAATTCTTCCTTCCCTACTTCCCCACGTTTTTAGGTACTTAGCGGTAAACCAGCAAACTCACACCCCTGGTACCATCTGTACTACATTGGTCATTTGTTGGTGACAACAAACATTTCTTAAAGTGAATAATGTGTAATGTTTTTTTGCAATTGGTGGGTCAGTGGTAGGTTTCCGGGATAAAAGGTGCATCCGGAAAAGCATCCAGCGTAAAAACTTGTGCAAAGTTGTGTGTAATTGAATGGTGAGCTATAGGGACCCCTCAACGGGAAAGGCCAAAAGACTAACAATAATCTGTATTTTGTATAATCCAACACAGAAATAATGTGCACTCTAAAACATTTTTATATGATCTTTTTAATTTCACAATAATAAAAAGATTATGTTACCTTAATAAGATCTCCGAAAATCACATACCTGTAGGTGATTGTTTTGTGTTGGAAATAAATGCCTAAAAATATTATTAATGATTAATTTTGTATTAAATTTATAAATATTTAAGTTTATTTCACAAATTAACATTTGCCTAACTAAATTAACTTTTTAAAATCCACTTACTATTTTTTTTTTTTTTACAAATTTCAATAAAACTATTTGAAAATTAAGCAATTATACTGATTAGTTTTGTGAATTACAATCATCACTCATTCCATCTCAGTATTTCTTATATTTGACACTCACTCACTCATCGTCTATACCTGTCGTGTACCAACGGAACTCAAACGAGACAGTCACTGATTTGGCCCGGCGGGGCGATTTATTAGCAAAGTTGGGGGCAAATAAAACACGGGGTTCAACCAAAATATTATAATCAACACTGGAACTGAAACACGGGAATAATTGGAAACCAAAAGCAAAACAGAAACCAATAAATAAAAAGGAAATAAAGCGGAGCTGGCAGGAGGGAAAACGGCAGTGCATAGGAGGGAGCTTAAAACAGATTGGGAGCACGGGAGACACAGAAGCACACTACAACACGAAGACACGGAAGTACATGGAAGCGGGCAGACAAAGGTAAACTTACATACACAGGGATACAATTCATAACACAAGGAAATATCTTCAAGGAAACATGAAAATAAACACAGTCTTATCTTTTTGGAAGAGTTCGGGTCGCGTGATTAATCTCGGACGGAGTGCTGGTGAAAACGTGGTGCTTTTATGTGCGTGTGCGAATCAGCGGAATGTGGAGCAGCTGTGTGTGTGTGACGTGCGTGCGTGCGTGCTGCGTGCTAGAACTCAGGTGACGTAGAATGTTGTGCGGGGGCGGAGCCTGGCATGCGCGTCACAGAACCCCCCTCTCTAAGGACTGTTCCTGAGGGCCGGAGAGTGCGTTGTCGGTGTGGGCGACCCCTACCCCTGGGAGCCGGCATCTGGGGCTGAGCCTGATGGAATTCGGCAAGAAGGGTTGGGTCTAAGATGTCGTCCCGAGGAACCCAGCTTTTCTCCTTGGGACCGTACCCCTCACAGTCCACCAGATACTCCAGACGGCTACCTCGACGATGGGACCTCAAGATTTCGCGGACGGCCCAAGATTTTCCTCCAGGTCCAGGCTCGGTGGGGGCTCCTCTGGATCACCAGACTCTGGGGAAACAGAAAGTGAGGGTGTGTGGTAAGGTTTCAATAGTGAGATGTGGAATGTGGGGTGCATTCTGTAGGTGCGTGGAAGACTTAACTTAAATGTGACTGGATTGATCTGGGACAGGATGGTGAAGGGACCGATGTATCGAGGTGACAGCTTCTTGCTGGGCAGCCAAAGGAGGACGTCCCGGGTTGACAGCCAAACCTTTTGCCCAGGTCTGTAGGTTGGGGCATTAGATCTCCGGGCGTCGGCTGTGATCTTTTGCCTTCTGACTGCCCTCTGAAGCTGTCGGTGCGCTGATGCCCAAACCCTCTCACTCTCCTGGAACCAGTGATTCACAGCGGGGACCTCAGAGGTTTCCCCATTCCAGGGGAATAGCGGGGGTTTATGACCGAGTACGCACTGAAATGGTGTTAATCCAGCAGCTGGGTTCTTGAGAGAGTTTTGGGCGTACTCGGCCTAGACGAGGTACTGACTCCAGGAGTTCTGGTGGCCGTGGCAGAAGGTATGCAGGTATCGACCTATCTCCTGGAGCGTCCTCTCTGTTTGGCCATTACTTTGTGGGTGGTACCCAGAAGACAGGCTCACCGTCACCCCCAGGAGTTTGAAAAAGGCTTTCCAGAACCGGGAGATGAACTGAGGACTCTGGTCTGAAACGATATCTTCTGGGATGCCAAAGTTCCGAAAGATCTGCTCGAACAGAGCCTCCGCTGTCTTTTGTGCTGTCGAGAGGCCTGGGAGTGGGATAAGGCGACAAAATTTGGAAAAACGGTCCACTATGACTAGCACACAGGCGTTACCTTGAGACACGGGGAGGTCCGTCATAAAATCTATGCCCAGGTGTGACCAGAGACGTCGAGGAACAGGTAGAGGTAGCAGTTTTCCTGTGGGTAGTTGTCTGGGTGTTTTAGACACGGCACATGCCCGACATCCCCGTACGTACCTCTGCACTTGTTCTTTCATCGGAGGCCACCAGAAACGCTTGTGGAGAAGGGAGAGAGTTTGGGTGACCCCCGGGTGACCGGTGCCAAGTGAGGAGTGTACCTGGTGGATAAGATGCTCTCTCTCTGGTTCGGGGACAAAGGAAAGCTGTGGTGGACAACCGGGCAGAGAGGCTCTGGAAATCGGAGCTGCCATCCTCCCATTGTATTGGCGAGACGAATAGAGTCGCCGGAAGGATGTTCTCTGGGTGCTCGGCCATTTCCTCGGAATCGTGGACCCTGGAAAGTGCGTCGGCCTTGACATTTTTCGTTCCTGGCCTATAAGAAATGGAGAAATGGAATCTTGTGAAGAACAAAGCCCATCTTGCCTGTCTGGAGTTCAGACGTTTCGCTTTAAGTAGATACTCCAAATTCTTATGGTCAGTTAGGACCAGGAACGGATGGATCGCCCCTTCCAACCAATGCCTCCACTCCTCCAGGGCCAGCTTGATGGCGAGAAGCTCACAATTTCCGATATCGTAATTCCTCTCCGCCGGTGACAGCTTCCTGGAAAAGAAGGCACATGGATGGTAAGTTGGATCCTTCCCCTGCTGCTGTGACAATACAGTCCCGACCCCGGTTTGGGAGGCATCAACCTCTACTAGAAAGGGATAATTAACGTCTGGTAGGATGAGGATTGGGGCTGTGGTAAAGGACTGTTGCAAGTGGGACATGGCCTGCGTGGCCTCAGGTGACCAAATAAGCTTTTTGGGCTTACCCTTTAGGAGGTCAGTGAGCGGCGCGACTTTCATGCTATAACCATGGATGAAGCAACGGTAAAAATTTGCGAAGCCCAAAAAGCGTTGGAGCTGTTTAATATTGGTTGGAGTGGGCCACGCTCGGACAGCCTCCACCTTCCTCTCATCCATCTGAATCCCCCTTGGGCTGATGTTATAACCCAAGCAGGAGATGGAGGACTGATGGAAGAGGCACTTTTCCGCCTTGAGGAACAGCTGATGAGATCTGAGTCTCTTAAGCACCTCGGTTACATGTCGGCGGTGCTCCGAGGAATCTCATGAGTAGATAAGTATGTCTTATGAAATTGGGAGTTTCATATGTCACTTTTAGTCATTGTGTGACTCTGGGTGAAACTTTATACTATTCATTTATCTAATAAAGCACATACAAAGGATGATATATCTGTAGCTACTCAGGGGTTCTCCGTTGGAGATTAAAGTGATTGTGTATACAGTAAAAGTCAAAAGATTGGACACAAGTTTGGATTTATTTTCTACATTCTCAAGTAACAATTTGCAGATCCACTTTTCAAGTGAATTGCAAAACTTTAAAGTTAGTGCATATGGATGTACAAAAGAGAAGTAACTTGCATCATTGCAAAAAAAAAGAAAAAAAACAACTACACAGCTATAACTGGGAATATACTAACTGTGGGGAATTCATGGTTTTATATTCTGTGCCAATAGTCGGCTAAACTGTATGAGCAGTTGTATATTAGCACACAAAAATAAAATCCTAAATTTAATAAATATACAGTGGAACCTTGGATTACGAACATAATTTGTTCCAGAAGTGGCCTCGTATATCAAAACACTCGTAAACCAAATTATATTTTAACATAAGAAATAATGGATACTCAAATTATTCATTCCACAGCTCAAAAAAAAAAAGACAAAAATAATTAATATACAATATAAAGTAAAAACTAAACAAATTAACCTGCACTTCACCTTTAAAAAAAAAAGTAACAATAAATCCTGACAGATATGTGTTTCCGTTTGTGCACGCAGACGCTGTGTATGTTTCTGTGTGTGTGTGTGTGTGTGTGTGTGTGTGTGTGTGTGTGTGTGTGTGTGTGTGTGTGTAATTAACCCCTCCCTTCTCCTCGTCTTATACAGTCTATATCCTCCTCGTCTATATCCACCCACTTTTTAAGTTTCACAACACACACACACAACAGAAACATTATTTTTACAGAAAAAAAAGAAATCTCTCTAATGACACTTGACTGAGCGCAGACTCAGCGCTGTGCACGGTGTCAAATGACGCGTGCAAACTGCAGGCTGATACAGAGAGAGAGAGAGAGAGAGAGAGAGGGAGTATGGATCTTTAACCTCTCTAATGAGACTTTGTTTTGCTTTACACACGCTCACACACGTGTGTTATAATAAACAGTACACGCGTGCTACACACACACACACACACACACACACACACACACACACACACACACAGAAACACAAAATAAGTACAAAAAGTACACATATGCACGGATGTTGATTATACCAGTGAGATACCCGCACTAAGACCCAGCAGGGGAGACGATTACCCACAATTCCACAGGTCAGTTATGATCACGTGACGCCCAGCATCAAAACAAGAAGTGCACGCATGCTATATGATATTTGGTACTCGTAAACCAAGACTTGTTCGTTTTCCATGTCAAAATTTACTCAAAATCTCAACGCAAACCAAGTTTCTCGCAATCCAAGATTTCACTGTAATCTTAAATGTAATTTTAGGTAAATTACTAAGTAATCTTCACTTTTTTAAAATTAATTTGTGGTAAGCAGATTTTATTGTTCAAATTAAATACTATGGGTTTTTTTTATTATTAAAAAAATATATTTAAAAAAACATCATAGTTGAAAATGAGCTATATCTGAATCCTTTTGAAAAATTCAGTATAAGTTGTAAATTAATCACTTAAATATCCTATTTATCTAGGGTTTGGAGCGCAGTATTCTGTTATACCTCACACATTACATCTTGAGGTAAATTATACACTAAAATAATGTTCACATCATGTACATTATTTTGTGTATTTATAAGAGAAAACATGTTTTGCATTAAATCCATACATACATAGCAATATGTCACTCACAAAAATGCTTGACTTAAATGTCACTTATATTGCAACACTAAGTAATGGTGTCTAACCCACAGGTGAACCAACATCATGGGATATCTGCAAAATATGGAGATGACTGGAGCACTGATCCATTTTTTGTGCCTTGGGGATGAGACAAGGAGACCTGAAAGACCTTCGCTATTGCTGGAGGCTATGCTATTGAAACAGACTCTTTGGCAGGGCTGTTGATGTTTCTTTTAAATGTTTTTTGTCTTTGATGTTAAATGCTTCCCACCCATACTGTCCACTCACTTACTCATCGTCTATATCACTTTATCTTGTATTCGGGGTCGCGGTCCCAGTAGGCTTAGAGCACAAGTATTGTAATTGAAATTGTATGTGAGTTGTATGTGAATTGTATATTGAGTATATTGCGTATATTGAGTGTATATGTGGACAGGGTGCCAATCCATCGCAGTGCACACATACACTCAGTCATAGACTCATTCACATGGTATGGGCAATTTGGGAACACCAATTAGCCTAATCTGCTTGTCTTTGGACTGTGGAGTACCTGGAGGAAACCGACCAATCATGGGGAAAACATGCCAACTCCATGCACACAGAGACGGGAATCGAGTCTGGTCCTCCATGCACACAGAGACAGGAATCAAACCCTGATCCTTGAGGTGCAAGGCAACTGTGCTAACCACTACACCACCATGCCGGCAAGCCTGCATACAGTACAGTAGATGTGATTGATGGACGTGAGTCCATCTGTTATTTTTGAGGACAACAGTTTTGTCAGCCCACATTTAATTACTAATATTTTTAAAGGTTTTATTGTTCTTAATGTCCTTTTAAAAGTAAATGAAAGAGTAGTAGTTAAACTATGTTAAATAACTAATAGTTTAATTAAAACATTAAGATGGGGACTGTTTAATGTAATCTTGGCATTATAAGACTTGTATCGAATATTTTTTTTGTATAAAAAGTGTTTAAACATTGTATTAAATGCACAGAATAAATGTAATTCAAATCAGAATGATGGGAGCCTTTTGGTATTATTGTTCTACAGAGAGTGTTTATGTTCTATTTATATTATATTTAACAATACCTGTATAAAATTAATTATCTGGTTCTCTCTAACATTTTTGTCAAAATTGCGTTATTCACATTTTCTTATTCTGTGATAATCTATTTACATTATATGAAGTTGTGTACATTTTGCGACTTTTTTGAAAACAAAATGGTTTTATCTAATCAAATGGAATGTGTCACCCCAGGAAGAGTTCATTTAACCCACTGGTTGGGACAGATACCCAGCCCTTTAAAATTTCAACCCAGCTAGAGAGTTTAATTCAGCTAGAGTGTCAATTTTTCCCACTGATTGGCTCAAATGAAATGGTTAAACCCAGCACTTGGGTCAAAACAACCCAGCTTGTGCTCTGTCCAATAGTGACCCAGAGGTTGGGTTATGGTTGGGTTGTTTTTTTAAACCAGCAGTTTTTAGAGTGTAGTTTAGTTACACATGGTTAATTTTTACCTGTTCTTAAACACATGTCTTAGACACATTACCAAGATAGACGCCAGGACAAACCTTCCTTTTTGATCACCTCAAGTAAAGGCCTTTTACTTGTTTCTCTCTGGTTTGCAGATGTCAATTAAAAGGTGACTTCACCCAGATACTAAATACTGTACGACTGCCTAAATGGATGTGTTCATAACAAATATTAGGTGCTTCTACTGACTTTAAACTAGTTAATTAATAATTTCACAGAGCATTAATAGAATCAACATCTTTCAGATTAAATGATTTTCAAATCTACTGCCATTTAGAGATCCCAAGGACAAAGTCATGTGGATGGAAATTACACTGTTAGTGCATCAATCAATTCCTTCCCACTCTGTTCCAAAAATGCAGCATCCATCCAGAAGATGAAACAGGAACATTTGTATTTCTCATTCAGAATGGTTAATTAATTATTCCACAATTTTTATTGTATATATCCTAGACTCTCTTAATATATATTACAAGAGTTAATACATATTGCAAAGTGCAGTTCTTTTTCTAAACATATCTACTCTAGATCTCTAATGCAACTTTACAAATAATAATTAAATGTCTCAATAATTAAATGCTCATTAGCTTTTCTATTATAACAGTGTAACTGACAATTTCACATTCTATAGCTACTGCACACATTCACTGTCCATAGCCTTGTTATATAATTTTACTGTCAGTTTGCACTGCTGTATACAGTATGCACTGCTATTTGCATTCCTGGTAGATGCTAACATGCATTACTATACTATATTATACTATACTATACTATACTATACTATACTATACTATACTATACTATACTATACTATACTATGCTATGCTATACTATACTATACGAGTTCTGTACTGTTCAATAACAATAAAGCTGTGTCTATCAATCCATTGTATGTGAAGCATGATTCCCTGTAAACAACCTCTTCACATAATCTTCAGAACAGTACACAACTTGTCATCTTTGCAACATACTGTATCACATAGGTCCATACTAGTATTTTTTTTCTACTAAAGTGAAACATTCTTTTTTTACTTCTTTTGTTAAACACCAATATTTAATAAATGTCCACAAGGTGTTGCTGTATTCACAAATTCACCATTTGGCCTGGTGTTTATTTAGATGTTTCCGATTAGTCCCTGTTTCTGTTTCCAATAAGTGCTTCCTGGCCAATGCACTCAAACAGTCAAAATCAAGGTGCAACTAAATTTTCTTATTAATTGTTTTCCTGAACTTGTGTTAACCAGACTAATATGTTGGGATCTTTGATTCACTTGTTACTCATTTAAAACATGTGTAACAATTTAATCAAAACATTTAAAATCCTGTGACATTAAAATAAATTGTTGACATTTACCTCAGTTTTAATTACTTGAAATTACACAACACAACATACATAACATATTTCACTTCAATAGTTCCATTTTGTTACTATCTCCCAATTATAATTCTGAGAGAAATGTACTTTTACTGAATTTTTTTCACAGCATTAGTTATTAGATACAAACAAAACATGGACTAGCACATTTATGTCATCAACAGCAAATTTAATGTTTATAGACACTTTTATTTTTTGTATAAACTAGAGAAAATACTATAAAACTATAGCCAAAATTTGTATATGTAGACGTGTTGGGGGTCTGTTTATTGAAAATGTCAAAAAGAATAAAATGAACTAAATGACTTAAAAAAAGATTTGTTCACTTTGATGAACGAGATTCAAAGTACCGAGTCACTGAAATGATTCAAACTAGTTCACTAGTGTGTAACTGAGTAATCGGCGGAATACACGTATAGCAAAACAAGATGCAGAGGCAAACTGCTCATCTTCACAGATAAAACATTTTTAAGTTCTTCTCATTTTGAAGTTCTCCTTTTGAAGTAAAACTATTTTGAAACCTAAAATATTCTTCAAAGAAAATACTTTTATCATAGTTTCAGTTTCTTTTTAAGAGATGATCCGCACAACGGGTTGTTACCAGAAAATTAAATACTATACTATTAAAGGCGGCTTTTATATATATTAAAAAAAAAAAAAAAACATCAGGAACGAACAACTCTTTTACATTTCTTCAACCTATTATAGCTTATTAAAATCTATCACAATGGTGGTAGAAATCTACATGCTACTTGGGGGTGTTTCGGTTCTTTTAGAGCTCGTGTTTTTTCATAGTTAACAAAATCGAGTTAACAAAATTGCAATTATGCATCTAACCTGGACGTGCCGTAAATTTTATTCATTTTTTTCATTTTATTTTGTTAACATGGACCAGTGGCTCAGTGGTTTGAATTGTTGCCTCACACCTTTATGGTAGATGGTTTGAATATAAGCTGTGGTCTTGGAGTTTAGATGTTTGTGCTATGTGGGGTTCACCTGGGTGATCTGGTAATGTAAGAATTTAAATATTTAATGGTTTTAGTTCCAATATCCCCATAAGCTCTTTGCCTTCACAGCCTATTAAGGACTTTCAACCAAAACATCTTGATTTCCAGGAAACTTGTAGATGTGTTTCAAAACAATTTGGAGACCTTCATGATAATTAGCTAATTTATTTCTTTTGCCCCAGTACACTAATTATAGATTATATAAATATATAGATAGGGCGGGAAGTTCAAATCAGTACGTTACCAATAATTTTGTTTAGATGAAATATAATTTACTAGGCTCTTCTTATTATCTTTCAAGTTGTTACAATGATCGTGTGTAGTGACATGTCCTCAGTAATATTAGAACAGCTTAATTAAGATACTTACATTTACAATATGTTGTGTGTGTGTTAGGGTTCTTTGTTTCTCTGTACTAGTCTCTCTCTACTAGTTTCTCTCTGCAAGCCGGTCCGTCTGCACTGCACCTCTGAGCTCAAGCAGCGGCGGCAGCTCGCTGTCCTCCACGCTACATGACAGCGGAGGCGGAGGAAGCTCGTCTTCTTCAACGGCACTGTGCTGCGACGGCAGCTCGCCTTCCTCCTCGCTGTCCTCGACAAAACAACTACGCGGCAGTATATAGAGCTCGCTCTCATTGCCGCCGTAAAGCGGCTGAAAAAGGAGCTCGCCTTCGTCGTCGTCGCTGCCCCGCTCGTCCTCGTCGCAATACGACAGGAAATACAGCTCACTGTCGTCATCGGTGTCTGGAATGTACACCAGCTCGCGCCATTGTCACTCGCAGGTCAAAGAACAGCCACACACACATGATTGATCTTTCACCAGTCTGATTTTTATTATAGAAGAACACATATATATAGTGGTTTGATACCCTCCTTTATGAGCAGAATACAGAAAGGAGCGCATAGGTTGTATGGGAGGAGGAACAGCAGGAACACGAGGTAACCAAGACCATTCTTGAAACGCGGGTGCTCAGAGTGCAGGCACGCCCGTCTATGTCACAATTTGGGGGTGCGAGGCATAAATGCAGAGGTCGGAGGTTTAGCAGAAGCCTTTTTATTGAAACCAAGGAACAAAACAAACAGAATATCTTGATGTAAAATAAACCAAAACACGAATCATCATACCTTAGAATTAACGTAACAAATGCAAGACAACGGAAAGGACTAAAAGCAAGCTATTTATAAGGAAACTAACTGGGCATCCCCCCCAGGGTCCAATGTCTGCCCTTCTCACCCCGAGGCTGGCTCCTTTGTCCTGTGGGCAAGGTGGTCCGGTGCCCCCATTGCAGCAGGGCGGCGGAGGCAGAGAAAGTGCGCCGTCCTCACTGATGCAGGGCGGCAGATGCTGAGGCAAAGAAAGTGCGCCTTTGGCGGTGCATGACGGCGGTGGCGGAGGAAGAGGAGGCTCTCTCTCCTCGGCGGCGCATGATGGCGGTGGAAGAAGCTCGCTGTCCTCAACGCCGCATGCCGGTGGCGGAGGAAGCTCGCTGTCCTCAGCGACGCTGGTCAGCGGCGACAGCTCGCTGTCCTCCACGCTGCATGACAGCTGAGGCGGAGGAAGCTCGTCTTCTTCAAGGAGGAAGAGGCAGCTCGCTGTCCTCGGCGGCGCATGACGGCGGTGGAGGAAGCTCACTGTCCTCAACGCCGCATGCCGGCGACGGAGGAAGCTCGCTGTCCTCAACGCCGCATGCCGGCGGCGGAGGAAGCTCGCTGTCCTTAGCGACGCTGGTCAGCGACGGCAGCTCGCTGTCCTCCACGCTGCATAACGGCAGTGGCAGAGACAGCTCGTAGTCCTCCTTGGCGCGGAGCAGCGGCGGGAGCTCGCTGTCCTCCACGCTGCATGACAGCGGCGGCGGAGGAAACTCGCTGCCCTCAGCGACGCTGGTCAGCGGCGGCAGCTCGCTGTCCTCCACGCTGCATGACAGCGGAGGCGGAGGAAGCTCGTCTTCTTCAACGGCACTGTGCTGCGACGGCAGGTCGCCTTCCTCCTCGCTGTCCTCGACAAAACAACTACGCGGCAGTATATAGAGCTCGCTCTCATTGCCGCCGTAAAGCGGCTGAAAAAGGAGCTCGCCTTCGTCGTCGTCGCTGCCCCGCTCGTCGCAATACGACAGGAAATACAGCTCACTGTCGTCATCGGTGTCTGGAATGTACACCAGCTCGCCGTCATTGTCACTCGCATAGGAGAAAGGGGCTGACAGGTCTGGATCTCCCGTGAGGCTTAGCTGCGTTAGCAGCCTTTGGAGCGTGGCTACGTGTTTGTGCAGGTCTTGAATGCGCCTCTCATTGCTTTCGGCGCTCCATTCATGGCTGCTCCAGTCCGGCTGGGAGGCTGCTCCTTGCTGCCCGTACCTTTCACATTTCGTTCTCCCTTGACGCTTGGTGTGGGGCGCCTCTGCGCCCTGGTCCCCGCCAAACTTAGACCTCCTGGTCTTTACAGTACTGTGGGTGCGGGGACTCACGTCGCCCCGAGCTGCTCTATATCCAAACGGCGTGCGCCGCTTCGCCAGCCGGCAGCCTTCCCAGTTTCCTTGCTCCGCCTCTACCTGCTCTCCCCTGTCCGATCTCCTTATTCGCCTTCTTCCGCTCTGCCGTTTGGTGATCCGGCCGCCTTCCGAATCATCATACCTTAGAATTAATGTAACAAATGCAAGACAACTGAAAGGACTAAAAGCAAGCTATTTATAATGAAACTAATAACTGACTCGGTTCAGGTAAGCGCCCACGTCACTTGACCAAGGTGCAAACTGGGAACCGAAGTCAAATTAAACTATAACCAAAAAGGTCTTTGGGCGCTTTGGCGCCCTCTAGGGGTTATCCCTTACAGTCTACACACTCGTCCCACCCTATGAGATCAACAGGTACCCTTCTTAGTTAATTAGTTAATTACAAGGTTTTCTGTTGAAATAGGAATTAAGGCCCAAGGCACAGCCAGTTCCTATACGAATATGTAACAGGACAAATATCCTCGGTGGGTGATTCTTAGGACAATGATAGCAGTGGAGGGATTCAGCGTGACATATCGATCCGGGCTTGGGACCAGCACTGCATCCAGTGGCTGGGGTTTGGATATTGGCTGGGAATTGAACTACCACTGAGCCACCAATGCATCTCAACTGTACCATACTGCAGTGGTATTTTTGAACCTGCTTAGTTTAGCACTTTGTGGTACCCACTCATAGTGTAAACAAAGAGCCAATTTCAACTGCTTATTTTGTACAATTCCCTTTTTCTAGATGTACAGTGTGTGCATGTTACTTCATGCCACTGCTTTAGACAATCAATTACAAAGCACACCTATAATTACACATGTAATCCTTTAATTAAATGAGAAAGTTTAACAAAAACAAATGAAATTCCAAGGTACTTAAAGAATAAATAGAGGAACACAACTGTAGTACGAGTCATAATAGGTACCTGTGATTTTTCTTTTTTGTCTGTCCCTTTTCATTAAAAGGACAGTTATTCCTTTTTGAACATGACAATGTAGATAACATGACGCACTTCGACTGAATGAGTTGCAGTATTTGTCTCTTGTTCAGGTCTGCATGCTGTGCTCTTTGTTTTGCCTGTTAATGACATGAGGGAGTAAAACACAGTTTATATTTAGGTCTATGTTTTTTTGTTTTAGAGACTGTATTTTATTGTTTGCCTTAAATTAATTTTAATGAACTTTTACACAAATGTAAAGAAGTACAGAGCACAACCCTAAGGAAGAGTAATATATAGGATGGCCTGCATTATTGATATACTGCTTAAACAGTTTGAACACCTCTGGCCAGCACAGGAAAGCAGAGGCAGGCCTTGCGAGTGACACAACAGTACAATGTTTGATCTTTTGTATAATACAGAAATACTGTTTCTCAAACTCCTCCAGAAAAAAACTCATAAATCCATTTAATATTTATATTTTTCATCATGTTAAATTGAATTACTTCTAACAGTGAAAACGTGTTCAGTGAACACATGTTCATTATTATCAACACATTTACAGAATTTGGCAAACACCCTATACAAGCAACTTCCTTTTTTGTATATCTGAGCAGTTCAGGGGTAAAGGCTTTACTCAAAGGGTGTTGTGGAGTTTGAATCAGGAAATGTTCTTATGCATATCTTCAGGGTGTGCTCAATGAATCTTGCTCACTAATCTTCCCTCAAGGTTAATAATATACCAAATAATTCCAGAATCAAATTTAAAATCAGTACCTCACATTATGATTTTATGCCATTCACATGACTCACTGACCTGCTGTCAACTTGCAGGCCCAGGTAGCATTAGTATTATACTGTACAGAAGTATTACCAGGTGAGCCAAAATTTTGCTGATGCTGACTACTTTTAGAAAATTGCAGTGCTAAATAACTGTGTGTACTGTTACATGTACCAGACTCATTATGTAGCTCTGCAAAATTTCGACAAATGTATACTTCTGCTTAACTTCCTGCCTGAACTTGAGAGAAAATACAATCAGGAAGTAGGTTTTGAGGTTAAGAAAAAATCATTTCCTCTTTCTATAAGGGATCCCCGCCCTAAGTATTCACCAGACCCCTGGAAGAAGGTCATGAGAGTCAATGTTTTAGAATATGTGTACAGGTTGATCCTACAGAGCTACAGTAAATGCTTTCAAAGTCATTGTAAATCCTCATTTAATGTTTGAGACTACAATTCATGTTTCACTCTCCATCAAGGGCAATGTCAGAGTCTGAACACATGTCTCAGGGACTTTGCCAACAAGCTGATTCCTGCTGTTTCCAAAGTGCTTCAGGAAGCCCTGGACATTTGCTTATGTTTATAACGGGATAAGCACGAAAATATTATATTATATAGCTGGGAGGAAGTATAGCTTAATCATGCATGACAGGAAACAGTATATTCACTGCCACTTCCCCTTTCATTTTTGCACCCTCAAACCCTGACTATTTACACACGTGGACAAAATTGTTGGTACCCTTCGGTCAATGGAAGAAAAACTCACAATGGTTACAGAAATAACTTTAATCTGACAAAAGTAATAATAAATAAGAATTCTATGAATGGTAACCAATGAAAGACAGGCATTGCTTTTCAACCATGCTTTAACCTAATTATTTAAAAAAATGAACTCATGGAACAGGCCTGGACAAAAATGATGGTACCCCTAACTTAATAGTTTGTTGCACAACCTTTTGAGGCAATCACTGCAATCAAACGATTCCTGTAACTGTCAATGAGACTTCTGCACCTCTCTGCAGGTATTTTGGCCCACTCCTCATGAGCAAGCTGCTCCAGTTGTTTCCGGTTTGAAGGGTGCCTTTTCCAGACAGCATGTTTCAGCTCCTTCCAAAGATGCTCAATAGGATTGAGGTCAGGGCTCATAGAAGGCCACTTTAGAATAGTCCAATGTTTTCCTCTTAGCCATTCTTGGGTGTTTTTAGCTGTGTGTTTTGGGTCATTGTCCTGTTGCAAGACCCATGACCTGCGACTGAGACCCAGCTTTCTGACACTGGCCAGCACATTTCTCTCTAGAATCCCTTGATAGTCTTGAGATTTCATTGTACCCTGCACAGATTCAAGACACCCTGTGCCAGATGCAGCAAAGCAGCCCCAGAACATAACAGAGCCTCCTCCATGTTTCACAGTAGGGACAGTGTTCTTTTCTTCATATGCTTCATTTTTCCGTCTGTGAACATAGAGCTGATGTGCCTTGGCAAAAAGTTCCATTTTTGTCTCATCTGTCCATAGGACATTCTCCCAGAAGCTTTGTGGCTTGTCAACATGTAGTTTGGCATATTCCAGTCTGGCTTTTATATGATTTGTTTTCAACAATGGTGTCCTCCTTGGTCGTCTCCCATGTAGTCCACTTTGGCTCAAACAACGACGGATGGTGCGATCTGACACTGATGTTCCTTGAACATGAAGTTCACCTTGGATCTCTTTAGAAGTCTTTCTGGGCTCTTTTGTTACCATTGGGATTATCCGTCTCTTTGATTTGTCATGAATTTTCCTCGTGCGGCCACGTCCAGGGAGGTTGGCTACAGTCTCATGAACCTTACATTTCTGAATAATATGTCCAACTGTAGTCACAGGAACATCTAGCTGCTTGGAAATGGTCTTATAGCCTTTAACTTTAACATGCTTGTCTATAATTTTCTTTCGAATCTCCTGAGACAACTCTTTCCTTTGCTTCCTCTGGTCCATGTTGAGTGCGGTACATACCATGTCACCAAACAACACAGTGACTACCTGGAGCCCTATATATAGGCTCACTGACTGATTACAAGATTGTAGACACCTGTGATGCTAATTAGTGGACACACCTTGAATTAACATGTCCCTTTGGTCACATTATTTTCAGTATTTTCAAGGGGTAACATCATTTTTGTCCAGGCCTGTTCCATGAGTTTATTTTTTTAAATAATTCTGTTGAAGCATGGTTGAAAAGCAATGTCTGACTTTCATTGGTTAACATTCATAGAATGTTTTTAAATTATTACTTTTGTCAGATTAAAGTTAATTCTGTGGCCATTATGAGTTTTTCTTTCATTGACCGAAGGGTACCAACAATTTTGTCCACGTGTGTAAATGCTGTCTCAGAGTATTTAATCAACAATGTAAAAACTTTGGTAACATTGTTAGTCAGCTTATTTAAATCTCATACTTTTTTATCGTAGTTATTGTTAGTGTTTTTGTCTTCAACATGTAAGTCCTAATTTCCTATCCACAGTTTATGGCTGATTTCTGTCATAACTACTATGGGTTTTTTTTGGCAGCAATATCTAACTTGCATATTCCATCTGTATAGCCCTGCATTATGTTGCCCTGAACAAAACAGCCAGTTTTTGATAGATAATTATTATTATATTAACTTTATGGTGCTACATGGGTCAGTTAGAAGTGGTAATGGAGCCATAAGGAGACATATCCCTAAAAACATTTATAGTACAGCCCATACACTTTATTTGTAGGTGCATGTATAACTCACTTGAGCAACACCAAAAACATTGCAGGCCATATACAGTGAAATCTTAGATTGCGAGTAATCCAGTTTGTGAGCCTTCCACAAGAACAGCAAAAATTTGTAATAAATTTTGAAGTGAAAACATTAGTCTTGGCTTACAAGTGTCGAGTATCATGTAGCACACATGTGCTTCTTGTTTTGACCCGAGCATCATGTGATCACAGCTGAGCTAATGGTTTGTCTCTGCGCTGCTGAATTGTGGGTAATCGTCTCCCCTGCTCAGTCTTAGTGCCAGTCTCTTATTGCTATAAATCAACATCCATGCATGCGTGTACTGTTTACTATAACATTGTGACCACTTGTGTGCGTATAAAGACTCTTTTATTTTTTGTTTGTATGTGTATGCATGCGTGAAAGCCATCCTTTCACACACTTGTGTATTGTTTATTATAACACATATGTGTGCACACGCGTAAAGCAAAAGCAAGTCTCATTAGAGAGGTTAAAAATCCATTTTCTCTCTCTTTCTGTCAGTCTGCACTGATTACGTTAGTCTATGTGTGTGCGCATGCATCATTAGACAGCGTGCCCCTTCCCTCCTCCTCTCGCCTTCTCATACAAACATACACTCCAACGGAAACACTGCTCTGTCACGTTTCTTTTCAAAGGTAAAGTGCAGGTTATAATTTTTTTTTATTAACACACAACAGTGACTTTACAGCAGTGAAATTAGTGCGCATGATCGAGTGTCATTAGAGAGATCTCTTGTTTATTTTCCCGATAAAAGTGCTTTCGTTAGTGTGTGTGTGTGTGTGTGTGTGTGTGTGTGTGTGTGTGTGTGTGTGTGTGTGTGTGTGTGAGAAAGTCGTCCCGCATAGAAGTCCTACCCACTCTCAAATAAGTGAGGAGGACAAGTTATTGTGTAAGACGAGAGGAGGGAGAGGGGAGGGTGTCATTCCTCCTATTGTTTTAGCTTCACACACATGCACACACACACACAACGCGTATGGAAACTTATATGTCAGGATTTATCTTTACTTTTTTCAAAAGGTTAAGATTGCAGGTTAATTTATTTTATTTTTACTTAATATTTTGTATACATTATTTTTATATATTGATTTTTTTGGGTTGTGAAATGAATAATTTGAGTTTTCATTATGTCTTATGGGTGAAATTACTTTTGTAATTTTGAGAGTTACTCGCAATCCAAGGTTCCACTTTCTAGGTTCCAGAAATAAGGTTAATTATTTCAGTAATGCAGGAAAAAACAGATAATATCTGCACAATAATTTGCACAATGGTTTGGACATGTTCAGAAGAGGGAGAATGAGTAGGAGAATGTTGCACATGAAGATTCCAGGCAGGAGGCAAAGAGGAAGGCCAAAGAGGAGGCATATGTATGTTATAAATAAAGATATGAACCTAGTGGGTGCAAGTGTTGAGGATGCAGACGATTGGGACACGTTGAGAGAGATGAAGAGTCTAACACTCTAGGGTGTTTTTGATGTTTTTGATTCTTCCTTCTGTACTCCTCAAGCAGTTCTGGGTTGCTGTATAATTGCTTTCTCAATCTGATCTTTGCTAAAACTTTTTTTTTTCACTTGCTGACTGTCTACAATGAAACAAATCATATATATACAGTACAGTTAGTACATTTAACATTAACCTTAAATTTATAAGACATATTTAAAAGTCACACACAATATGCTTAAATTCTCATTCTGGAAACATGAGTTTTCATTACCGCAAATAACCTTAAATGTTGCTGTGTATGAGAATGATGTTACGGAGCATGAAGTGCCTCAGAATGTTTTGCTAACTATAGAGAAGCCATAATGGTTTTACTAATTTTTTTGCAGTCCATATAATTAGACCTTACTCATGGGAATTTCTATGATTTTCATTTAAGGGGGGCTCAACACCCATAGATGTTTAACACACTGGCAGACATAAAAATGTGAAAAATACTTTCTGATGCAATCAATTAAATCAATGTTGGGAACACAGTGTTAATGTGCATGAGAGGCTGCCCATGTTCTATTCTTATCTGCTGCTCATTTGGAGTCCTACTCCCATGTGACTTGAAAAACAAAATTACACATTTTATATTAAAAATCATTAGTGCTATGGTGTTTTAATGGTTTCGTGAGAATCACCCAGTTGGTTTGGGCATGTGCAGTGGAGGTAGGGGTTAGAGATTGTTAGAGATGGAGGCAGAGGAAAAGAGGGAGGTTCAAGAAGAGGTTTATGGGTGTGAGGGAGGACATGCAGGAGGTTGGAGTGACTGAGATATATCTGACCAGTCATTGAGTTATAGTTAAGTCAAAAAATTTGTATCTAATTTGAATAAAAAATCAAATATAAATTAAACTGTATTAAATCTGTGTATTAAATTTCTAATAATGTGAACACTTGATCTTGTTTATTTTTTTGTAAAAAAAAACTTTATAATTCTCCATTCATCTGAAACCATTCAGTGCTAGGATAGATGCTAATGCCTCTGACATTGGGCCAACCAATCGTTTGCCCAATGTCGGAAGACTGACAAAAGGTTACTGTAATTTTGCTGATAGTGGGTCAACAAAGCAATACTATCTGGGTAGGTACAATAGAGATACTCTTATTTCTTCAGGTATACAATGTACTCACAATTCAAGGTGGCCAAGTGAGATCCTCAGGGAGAACAAATGATACAACCCAAAGCGATGGCAATGGGGAAAATGAGCTGACGTCAGAAACAGGGTGAGCTCGTGCACACCACACATCTCTGCCTAGCATTCTCTCATCAATGTCCAGTTGCTGGAAAACAAGCTTGATGACTTCAGGGCCAGGGTAACATCCAAAGAGACATTCAGGTTTGGAGTCTCCTTTGCTTTAACGGTACATGGCTAAATGAAGCGGTGGCAGACCATGCCATTCAGTTCTTCTCGGTTCAGCTCATGGACAAAACACTAGAATCAGGGAAGTCAAGGGGAGGCTGCGTGTGGTTAATTAATGGTGAACAATAGCTGGTCCAACAGTGCAAATCATTACCATGCTGCCATCTTCCTCATGCCAAAATATAAATGAAGGCTCAAGAAGGAAATTCCATCTTAGAGGGAGGTTGCATACTGGATAGACCAATCGGTGGCTTTGTGGTTGTGGGATTCATCAGGAGAATTTGAATACCAGAAGTGCATTCATCATCTCTGAGCATGTCATGAGGAGAGCCTTCAGGCCAGGAATACCAGGAAAGCAGCAGGACCAGAGGGAATCTCAGGTCAAGTGCTCAGAGCCTGCGCAGACCAGCTAGCACCTATTTCACAGAAATATTCAACATCTTCTTACCCTAGTCAGTAAACCACACATGCTTTAAAGAGTCCATTATTGTTCCTGTCCCAAACAAACCCCATCCTCCTTTCCTCAGTGATTATTGCCCTATAGCCCTGACCTCAGTAGTGATGAGTGGCTGGTCAGAGACTTCAATATCTCTTCACTACCAGACACCCTGGATCCACAACAGTTTGTTTAACTCTCTCACCTCTTTCATACATCACTCACTCACCTGGACACTAGAAAGAGGAATTATGTTAAAATGCTCTTTTTTGACTATAGTTCAGCGTTTAACACTATATTTCCATCCACACTCACCACCAAGCTTGAACACCTGGGACTCAGCCCATCTCTGTGTCAGTGAGTAATAAAACTGTGTTAAACACAAATATATTATATGTATATTATAAATAGATGACTGGTGCACTCATGTTTAAATAGGTTTTTCAATGTTTTTTCAAAAAACAAAAAGCTATAAGAAAAAGCTATTTACACATGACTGCACAAGTCTAAAGCAAACAATTATTAATTATTGTGTAAAATTAACTTCATTCTTTAAGTTATATGAAAAATAACGTGCCTACTGACTCATTATTATTTTCTGTTCAAATGTAAAAGGTGCCTGCGTGTGTGCAAAAAGAGAAGAATACAAAAGTGTATAATGAGTTGGCCTAAAATAATATTGTTTCTAATGCTGAAGCAAACAAGATTTTTATTTAGTTTTATAATAGATCTTTCATAATGAATGTGTGTATGCACTTTAAATATACAGTAAACAACTGACTTTTGCAAAGTAAAAGTGAGTGCCGATATGAGCAGATTTATCGATAAAACTGCAGACACACTCCCCCAGAAATGCAACAAACAAATATATAGGCTACTCACTGAATACAATGCGACAGCACGCTCCAAGTTGAACACCCGCAGACCCCCAGTTACTGTAATCCCTCTTCTCACGTTTCATTCATAATAAGTGTGAAGTTATCGAACCGGTTTCGCTGATGGGGGAATTGGCAGAATTGTTTTTTTTTTTTTTTTACTAATTAACAGGCCCAAGCGTCTCTGCCTAAAATTTATTTCACCAGCAAAGCATTAAATAAAAAAATTTAAAGAAATGCTTAATGGTGGCAATTAAATCAGACTTCATAGTTGGATTTGATACTTTTCGAGTGTAATTCATAAATTTACTGAACACACTCAGATTTTGTAAAATAACGAAAACTGATGTCTCCATTTCCTCGACTTAGCACAGCACGCCTCCTTTCCTTGTTTTAATCTGTGATATTTAAGTGAAATATATTTTGCATAAATGTCTAAATATTCCTTTTTATTTATGGACAGGTGTATTGTATTTGACCTGCATTATTGCAATATGTTTGTTGAGTTATCCAGGAATTTGCACATCAACTTCTGTTTCAAACTCAAAAAAGCCATAGTCAGCTACAGGGGACATGAGGATCAATTCTGGAATCACTTTTAATTCTTGTGTGTGACGGCTTTGCAGGTTACACAACAATTGTTCAAAGTGGATTCAACTAATTGATTGGTGGATTCAGCTAAGTGAGTGAGAGAGGTCGATAACCTGAAATGAAAAAACAGAGAAAGGGTTCTATTCCTGATAAATAACAGTTAAATCACTACTTCTAAAAAATAACAGTCAGATAAAATTTAAACAAATACAACAATGGAATTATTTAAATGAGCTTAACACATAGTATTCTATTAACCCTTTAAAAGACATGTAATAAACAACATCATATTACATTTTTTGTGAATACATGGAAACACTTAAACAACAATCACAGCATAACATAAATTACTCTTTCGCTTGTAATGAGCACTATAGTAAATAAATTAAACATTTAAGTGATCAGTCCTTCGTATAAGTAAAGGGTGGTTTTATCATACCATCAGTGTCTCTGGGATGACCAGCAGCCGATGTGCTTCCCTGTCTCACATGTTACTGACTGCGGTCTCTTACACGCAGGTTTTTATACACAGACACTATACTATTACATCATAGTTACATTATATTAGAGACTGGGAGGTGGCGATTCTCTGTCTCAGATGGTGCTTGTATGTTGAGTCTGTACCTTTGCTCCATTAGTGACTGTGAGGTCATACTCTGATCTTGTCACAGTTGTTCCTTGTCGAATGACTTCAGCTCCATCATTTCACTTATTGTAAGGGACCACCCCTAGAGGGTTTGTGTTTTGGTGTAGTTTTGTTAGTTGACTTAGTTTCCCAGAAGGCACCATGATGACGGAGCTCACCTGAACCGAGGTAGCTCATTAGAAATGTTATAAAAAGCTTGTTGTTCTGGGAAACTGGGTCAAGTATTAATACTATCAAGTGTGCATTTGTTTTGGTATTGTTTTACTTTATTCTAGTTTGTTTTATTTGGCTCTGAATTGTGATGTTCTCTGTGTGATGGAGTTTATTTAAGTACTGTGCTGTGTGTTTCTAGCGTCTCCCCTTATCTCTCGTCTTTAGTGTTTCTCCCATGTTTCTAGGTTCCTCCTCCAGTGTTTAGTTTCTTCCTCTAGCCTCTAGTATCTTCCCCCTAGCCTCGAGTCTCTTGGCTTGGCCCTGTCTCTAGCTCCGTCCCGGTCTCCCCAGGCTTAGCCATCGGGTCAGCTCTTAACCCTCGTGTGCTAAAAGAGTGCTGTGTGTATGTTTATTTTGTTTAAAATAAGAGACTCTCTGTTTAAAAGAACAACCCCTCTGCGCCTATGCCTGCCTTCTGTGCCCATGGGGATTACATCTGCCAGATCTGCCAGTCTTCTGCAATACCAGTGACACTTATTTAACTTTACAAGGTTTCCTTTTTTACCTTAGTTAAATTTACACATTTACACCTTACAGTATGAACACACTGAAATAGCTAAAAACTACAGTCTAATGCCACAGGGGGGAAAAAAAAAATCAAATGATCAATTTAAAAAAAATACTATTTTTGTGTTCATTTGATTAATATTAGTATTTTTATTTCTGATATATACATTTATATGTTACCATAATGATGGTTCCAGTTGCATGTGAATTGAGCTCTAAGTGCAGGGACGGCTGTTTTTATATTTAACATTAATAACAAGCATTTATTAGGCAATATACTTTTTGGAAAGAAGACTGGGAAGACTTTGGAAAGATGGGCGAGGACTGGAGGGACAGGACTAGACAGGAAAGACAGGGCTAGAGAGACCAAATGGGTTAGTGGTTAGTGAGGTTAGTAGCTACATGGAATACTGGGACACTGGATGCTGACCTAACCGGGTTAGTATCTAAGGGATTAGTGGCTAACCAGGTTAGTACTGACCTAATAGGGGAGAACTGAACACAAGGAGGCAAGGCACACATGAGGCTATTCCAAACTAGCGGCTAACCTACTAGTGACCAATCCCACTAGCGGCTAACCCTGCTAGCGGCCAAGACCGCATGTGGCTACAAACATCTAAACAGATAAGGGAAGCAACAAACAAAGAACTAGACAAGAAGACCAACACACAGAACAGTACTTACACAGGAGGAGACACAGCCTAACTAAACACTGAACAGGACAGCTCCATGAATCCAGTAACACAAGGAGTATAAAGAAAACTAAACTAGAGCCCTCCTGAACACAGGTTAAACAATATAACTAAAATAGAAAACTCAAAGAAACAAAAACCAAACAAAAGGAATGCCCACATGTCATTATATACAAACAATGCTCAACCCAGTTTCCCAGGACAAACTGCTATTTATAGAAGCTTTAATGAGCCACCTCAGTTCATTACTGTTCAAAACAGTAATGTTTTTTTTTTTTTTTCATTCATGGCATAAGAAGTAACTATGCATCAATGTTTGCTGAAAATATTGTGGATTTTTTTTCCATTTTCACGAGAGACTGTGTTAACATCTTTTTAATAAAAAAAATCACAAAAATCTGTTGTTTATCAAGGGGTGCCTAAACCTTTGCATAAGATTATATACAGGGATTGGACAATGAAACTGAAACACACATCCTGATACACAGCACTGCCCACAGGATACAATGTTTGAACCATTGAGTGCACATGGTCCTCCAGAATGGTTCAGTAGTCATTAGCCGTGACGCGCCCATCTAGGACAAATATTGGGCCTAGGGAAGACCATGATATTGAAACCCAAACTATCACCGATCCCATGCTTCACTCTGAGCATGCAACAGTCTAGGTGGTACGCTTCTTTGGGGGTTCTCCACACCGTAACTCTCCCGGATGTGGGAAAAACAGTGAAGGTGGACTCATCAGAGAAAAACACGTTTCACATTGTCCACAGCCCAAGATTTTCGCTGCTGACACCATTGAAAACATTGCTGTTGGCATTGACACGAGTGACTAAAGATTTGGCTATAGCAGTCCGGCCATGTACATTGACCCTGTTGAGCTCCCGGTGAACAGTTGTGATGGAAACAGGAAGGTTGATGTGCACATTTAATTCTGCAATGAGTTGGGCAGCTGTGGTTTTATGTTTTTTGGATCATACATCCATGGACCGTACATCCCTTTCAGACAGCTTCCTCTTGCGTCCACAGTTACTCCTGTTGGATGTGGTTCGTCCTTCTTGGTGGTATGCTGGCATTACCTTGGATATCGTGGCTCTGGATACATCACAAAGACTTGCTGTCTTGGTCAAAGATGCACCAGCGAGACACGCACCAACAATTTGTCCTGTTTTGAACTCTGATATGTCACTCATAATGTTGTATGTATTGCAATATTTTTAAGCAAAACTGTTCTATTACTCTGCTAATTAAACCTTCACACTCTGCTCTTACTGGTGTAATGTGCAATCAATGACGATTGGCCACCATATACAGTATATACACAGTGGAACCTTGTATTGAGATTAACTCAATGAGCGTTTGTACAGTACGTGCAAAAACTTAAAATGAATTTTTACTTAATAAACGCACAAGGTCTTGATATACGAGTAGTACACATGCGCTTTGTTTCCCAGTGGTTCTTCTCTCTCACAGAATTATGGGTAATCATCTGCCATGCTCAGTCTCAGTGCGCATAAGTTACTTGTAGAGTCAACATCGATGCACGCATGTACAGCTTACCGTAACATTGTGACCACGTGTGTGTGTGCGCATAAAGCAAAAGTGTCATTAGAGAGATTCAAGTTTTTCCGACAGAGCAGTGTTCCGAAAGAACAGTGTGTGTGTGTGTGTGTGTGTGTGTGTGTGTGTGTGTGTGTGTGTGTGTGTGTAAGTTGTCCTACACAGTAGCCCCCTCACTCGTCCTCTCCTCTTGACTTTGTGTAGGATGACTTTTACACACAAACACACACACACACACACACACACACACACACACACACACACACACTAACTGAAACACAGGTTAATGCAGGTTAACTCTTTATCGCTATGATACAGCTAGTGTTTGCATGTGTTGTGTGCTGTGAGTGAAATTCCAGACAGAGTAGGGTTTCCGTTAGAGAGAGAGAGAGAGAGAGAGAGTGTGCGTGTGTGTGTGTGTGAGAGAGAGAGAAAGAGAGAGAGAGAAAGAGAGAGAAAGAGAGCTTGGTGCGTAATCATACAAAACTACAAAAGTATTAAATTATTTCATCGCTACTGTTTATGTAGATTTTTATTGTACTCTTCTAATCCTCCCCATTTGAAAGCCATGGAAATAATCAAATGCCAGTTTTGACAATTGCATGTTTAAATGTATGTGTTTGGTTTTGGTGGCTCCAAGTTGATTTAATTAAGCTTATATTTTGATAATACAACTGTTCTTAAAAAATTGACATATTTTGCATTAAATTAGGGCTCAATTAGGGGATATATGGAAAAACTCTTGAAATGTACCCTATAAATGTTTAAAAAAAAACATTTGCACATACATTTATTAAAAAATTTATAAAGGAAGCCTATTGTTTGGGAAAGGTTTGAAGACTTCAATCTAGGATGCAGTTTGAAAGGCAAGATTCAGATACCATATATCAGACTGAAGCCATATATTTTTATCTGATTTAAATAGTTTTGTTTGTTTGTTTGTTTGTTTGTTTGTTTGTTTGTTTGTTTCACAGGTCAGAATATGCCTCCATAAAGCAGGGAGCTTATGTAAAGATATATTTTATCCTCCTGATTATGCTCATTTACATCATATACTTGATTTTCCAAAAACAAACGATGATACCCCCTCCATGTCCTCAGTGCCCTGACTGTAAAAATAAGGCGACACCTGTCCTGCCATGTGGTGTGCCAGTGGAAAATGATCCAATAGTTAAAGTGAACAATCATAAATCATATATGGTCGGCTCCTATATCGAGCACCGCAATGGAGCGAAAATGATGCATACAATCGCTATAGTGCTTCGCAATGAGGACGCACACTATCACTGCTTGCTGTGCTGCAACGGAACGAAGGAATCTGTACCGGCTACATACGAAATTCATTCAGACCTGCCTGACTTGGAAAGGAAATACAAACATAAAGGTGCCTTTGAATTTGAAAATAGTTATTTTCCACTTTCCCTCAAGGATGCAAATGATAAATATTCACCAGAATCCTGGAAGATGGTCCCCGGAGTAAACATCTTGGAACACATTGTTAGACTGTCCAAAAAAGGCATACATAAATATGAAAACTTTAAAACCATTGTTGATCCTCGCATAGTGGTTCAGGCTACAGTCCATGGACTTTTAAAGTATATGAAGGGTATCGTCTGGGTGGACTCTAACATTGCTCGTATGTATCATATGAGAAACATGTCAAATGAAAATTTTAAAGAAACCTCTCAAGTACAGGACACACATCTCAGGGACTATGCGGACAGTCTGATCCCAGCTGTTTCTAAAGTCCTTGAAGAAGCACTGGGCATTAACTGAAATCAACAGAGCCATATATATGGTGTGGTAAGAATAAAACAAGGAGAAAAAAAATACATGGACATTCCATGATACTGTCTAAAATTGCAAATATAGTAAGTTTACTTTGAAGAAAGGTTAGCTGAATTGTATAATCCGTAAAACAGGACGTTCTTTAAGAATTAATACCTTTTTTATTTTATTTTTTTAAATAAACCTGCAGACCCTAGGAATCTAAGCAAAATCTCTAACCATTTCTTTAGGAATGTACAAACATCCCCATTTCTACATTTTATGCAAAACTGTTTTACTAAGAAATAAAATCAATGAGACAGATCAGATCTAATTTGAGAAATCTACTGAGAATACATGAATTTTTAATTTATTTTTACATTTTGAATATTGAATTCAGCACACTTGGTCTTCCAAAAATGATAAATTCAATTAGGAGAATAATATGTGTGTAAATTTAAAGTGAATATACTGGCTGGCATTGTATATAAATTAGTAAAGCACTGGACTATATTGCATTATTTGTACAACAGTTGTGCAAGTCAAACTGTGACTTGTGATTGTGAATAACAACAGAACACAGTAATAGGCGATTTATTAATTTCCCAGAAAATTATTGTCAGGGAATACCCCTAGAGGGCGCCAGGCACCCAGACTCCATTTTGGATTCCTTTTGGAGTTTTCTATCTTGAACGTCATTTCCCAGGATGCACTTCGGTCATGTGATGGGGAGCCCATTAGTTGTATTATAAAAGTTCCTGAGTTCAGTTAGTCTTTGTCTTGCATCTGTTTTTGCTGTTCAGTTAAGTGGTTTGTTGTTATGTTCCTTTTTTCATTAGCCTGTGTGTATCTCCTAGCTCCGTGTAGCTCCCCATCTGCCATGTGTAGTTTGTCTTCTGTTTAGTCTATCTCCTGGGGTCCGTTCTTCGTACGTCTTCGTGCGTATAATCCTCACACCTTCAGTAACCGGTTGCTCTCTCATAAATGGACAAGACACGCAGTCGGGGGATAGAATGTTACATATTATTAGACACCCGGAGATTAACACATGAATAATGACCACAGCCACACACACATGTATAAATATACTGTATGTATGTTCAAATACATCCATCCATATATATGCAAGATACTTTTCTTTTCCCACGTGAGTCAGTCCGCATCAGTCATGCTCTTTAACCAATCAGATGTGACCTTGCCATTTCAACCAATCATAACACGCAGCCTAAATCCTGTTCACCTGAAATAAAACTGCTTCCGAGCAGGTTTAAGCTTACGGACATGTTGCTATGACAGCAAGTGCGTGATGCGCTTAAAAGAACGAAACAATCCAAGATCAGGACAAATCCACAACAATCAAATCCAGCTAACTGAGTTAGCGACGTACGAAGAACGGACCACGGACCCCTGTTCTATCGTTACGCTGTTTAGTTGTTGGTGTTTATTTTTGCTTTTCTTTGTTAAAGAATAAGCAAGTGACAGTGGTGGCCCAAAAGTTAAAATCAATCTTTTAATGGCAAGCATGTACTCGAATCAATGCAGAGTATGGTTGCTTCTCAGGTTGGAGAGCTCAGGTTACTTTCACTGGTTGCAGAGCTCAGGTTACTTTCACTGTGGAATTTCTTCATTGTGTCCACAGGATACCATATGCTACTTTATAACCAAATAGATATGACCAGTATGACAATTTTTGTTTAAATGTTTTTATAAAATTATTTTATAAGTATAATTCAGTGTGCATTTGTTAGTTCTACCATTTTATATCAAATTATCTAGAATAAATGTGTTACTTTTTTTTGTTGTTGTAGTTATTCTTTATAAAGTGGTTTCCTGTGGACGGAATTAAATGAAGTGGCTATTTAGTTATCCTTATGAGGGAGGTCAAGTACATAGTCCACTGTTTGCCGTTTCAAGTCTTGGCTGCTTAAAAGACTAACACTTTTTTTCTTCGCAACTCATGATGTTACATAAGCCTGTAATGTTTCTCTGGTCTAATCAACATCCACTGTCAAACTCTTCCAAAAGAAAACCAAAGAAGACCATCTGAAAACTGGTCTGTCTTGTAATATTAACAGTTTGGTTACACATTAATTAAGAAATTAAGACATCTGGATGGACCAGTTTAAGTGCAGGTGTAGACTACCATTCAAAATTCATTACCAACATAGATATAGGTCAAACATTATTTTTTGCTCTCGTTTGTGGATGTCAACATTAATGATATCGCCCAGATACAAAACAAACCTGCCTCAATGTATGTGTTCATTACTAATATCAGGTGCTGCTATTAAATTTAAACCACGCAGTTGATTGCATGATATTAACTAAATTTAACTAAAATAGAAACAATATAATCAATAATCTTTCGAATTAAATAGCAGACCTATCAAATGTATTTGCATATGAACCTACCGAAATAAATGTACGCTTCTTTTTTTAGGAATTTTATACTGATTTAAATTGTACCATCAGCAAGTTTTAGTGGTAAGCATCAACATCCAATACCAAAATGTGCATATTACCAACTAAACGCCATCGTTGTTTTTACTCTTTTGCAGGGAGGTAATAATGAGATAAGGTTAAGATAATGCAGAGAACTGTTATATAATCGATGTCTTTTTAGCTAAGACATGCACCTTGAGTTTTTCCTATATTTCCCAACTATTTCCCAAATCTCAGCGTCAGTCACCAATGGGTCACATGCCACTTGATATCCCACCAGATAAAAAAAAAAAAAAAAAAAAAAACTATAGATTTTAAGGATGTACTGTAATCACTGGACTGAACTTACATAATTGGAAATACTAATCCACAAGGCAGTGGGGGCAGAGATTGACACCCTTGTACCACCCCCATGTACATATTTGGTCTTCAGGCACCGAGTCAGAATCATTTAAGGACACAGTGGTTTCACAATATTGTGTAGTTGAGGCAAAAAGAGCATAGAACCAAAACTAAGTACATAGAACTTCAAACGTTTCCATTCATCCTCGAAGCTACAAAAAATCCAACAGTCAAAAAGGACAGAAAGCCAGACACCAATGAGTGAATTAAATTTAATCAAGAAGTGTTTATGGAGAAATTTTTAAAAGCTACAGTTTTTAAAACCAGGTCAGTGACCTTTCCACATCAGAATATAAACTTTTGAAAATTATTGTAAAAAAATAAAAATATTGGTTTTCTATGTATTATGTATTTATATGTTTGTTTGTTTTTTGCGTTAATTACTCTCTTTTGAAAAAGAGATCTATTTAATTGCTTTGAAAGTATAGTCCTACACATGTATGCATGGACTGTATGTACATTACCTGCAAAAACGTTTGAAAGCACCATCTAATTCCACGGTCTTTCCTGATTTTTATTTCTTTCTAAATTGTAAAACAATGTTGAACGTGTCTAAAATATGCAATAATCTCCTTTCAACAGGTGGTACTGACATGTGTCTGCTACTTATGCTCTCTAAAGCCTTCATAATGGTTCTAATTTGAGATGCTGTTAGTTGGGGATTTTTTAATCTGGTAACTCTAAATGAACTTCCTCTACAGGTCTTCATGAGAGCCAGGTTCCTCATGGTGCTTGATGGGTTTTGCAAATGCACTTGACAATACTGTTCATCAGTGTTGGGTGCAACACATTACAAAGTAACACGTTACAGTACTCGGATTACTTTTTTAATGTAACAAGTAATCTAACGTGTTAGGTCCGCCATTCAAGTACTCAGTTACTTTTAAAAATGTTTTACCTGTTATTCAGACAATTTATGTAATCCGTGAGCTAGACAGCAGTCATTCCTAATCCATTAGTGTGTGTGTGTGTGTGTGTGTGTGTGTGTGTGTGTGTGTGTGTGTGCGTGCGTGTGTGTGAGAAAGTCATCCTACAAACTCCGCCCAGGATAACCTGCCCCATCTGGTATTCCTGCTGTTATACCCTTATCTCACCTATGCAGTTTGACTTTGCGAGGATCGACGCACGGAAAGATGGAAACCTAATCACAGTGCCAAAACTCGCGGTGAATCATCATGAACCATACTTACGGCCAAACTGCGTAGGTAAAATAGGGGTATTAGTAGAATAATTATAAAGGTCTTGACTAAATCAACATGCATGAGGAAGCACAAAGGGATTTCCATTTTCTGCAATGGAAAAGTACTCTAACTAGTTACTTTTATCCGAAAGTAACTCAGTAATGTAACTGTAATTTTGTAATGTAATTAGTTACTTTAAAAAGTAACGTCCCTCCAACACTGCTGTTCATGTAAGATTTTTTTCAGCTGACCTTCACATCTTAAAATAACAGCTGTTAATGTTTTTGTTGTTGCTTAATTACATTATGCCTTATGTGTTATTTCTTAGTTTTTAAATACCCTGTTTTGTTTTAGAATGTAGAAAATGAATAAACTTGTGTCCAAATGTTTGACTGGTACTGTATGTATATATGTATGTATGCGTTATGTTTGCATGTGCGTTTGTTTTGTATTTATTTACGTTTAAAAATGTTTCTAGGCATCTGATTTTTGCCTGAGGTGTGTGTACTGTACAAGAGTTTTATATGTTTATGCAGCTACAGTGACATTTGACATTTCCTTTTTCCTGAGTTAATTGTTCTTTCTAAAGCCTTCCTCTACCACTAGCCCCTGTCTCAAGTGTAATGCTACAATGTTTTCTTTTATTCTTAACCCTCTGACAAATAGTAGTTATGGAAATATTACATATGGCGATGATTTTTACCTAAATGATTGAAACAAGAAAGTATTAATAGTAGAATGATATAGATAGAAGTGGTAAGCAAGAACGTTACAAGAATTACTCCATAACTGGCTGACACGGAGCTAAACATGAGTCATCTAAAGGTAATGTAGGAAATGTTACAGATCACTTCATTTCTTCATTGCAAGCATGTTTTTTTTAACAGTTTGGTTACACATTAATCGTTCCTGTTCTTGACCAGTTAATATTTAAATAGTCAGAAATTAAGACATCTGTACTGATATGGATGGACCAGTTTAAGTGCAGGTGTAGACTGCCATTCCAAATCTGATACAAAAGTGCATTTAACACTTTTTACACACATTACCAACATAGACGTCAGGTCAAACATTTACTTTTGCTCACCTCAAGTGAAGGTCTAAAGGTTTTTCTCTGGTTTGTGGATGTCAACATTAGTGATATCGCCCCGACACAAAACACACCTGCCTAAATGTATGTGTTCATAACTAATATCAGGTGCTGCTACTAAATTTAAACCAAGCAGTTGATTGCATGATACTATTTGATTTAATTTAATTAATATCAATATAATCAATAATCTTTCGAATTAAAAAACAGACCTATCAAATGTATTGGCATATGGACCTACTAAAATTAATGTCCCGTTCTTTTTTTTTGCAGTTTTATACTGATGTAAATTGTATCATTAGCAAGCATCAACATCCAATACCAAAATGTGCATATTACCAACTGAACTCCATCCTTGTTCTTACTCATTGGCAAGGAGATAATAATGAGATACGGTCAAGATAATGCAAAGAACTGTTATAGAATCTATGTATTTATCATTCTTTTAAGCTAAGACATGCACCTTGAGTTTTTCCTACATTTCTCAACTGCTTAACTCAGCCTCAGTCACCCATGGGTCACATGCCACATGGTTATCGACTTTTTTGGATGACATAATGGTGAAACAGATTCATTATTGAAGCAGCACATTTGCCTGCGGCAGTGGCATCTGCACCTAGAAGTGGTCCTCCAGATTTGGACAATGTTTAGCAAAGCACACAGATGGAATGCTTTACTGATGCTATATCAACTCAATGTCAACCATACTTCTTGGTGAATCATGTCCTGCAAGGATTACTCAATAGTGGTTGTCGCAACCTTTCTAGAGGGAGCAATTTGCCATTGTGAACCACACCCTTAAATCAGCTGGATGTTCTTTTACTGCTGAAGTCCCTTAAGGCCTCTTCTCATCACCCCATACAGGACTGAAATAGGTCCCTTTCGAATAGGGGCCTTTTGATTGTGTGATGAACATAGCTGTTTCTACAAGTTTAATGTCACCTCTCCCAGCACTTTTCCAGTCTATCCTAACATAGCTTGGTGTGTTTATAGAACTGTAATGAATTCACATAGAGTCTACTTAATTAAAGTTTTCATATATCTGCTCATGAATATATACATCTTCCGGCTTCGCTACCGTTCGGACGTTCCTGCTTACTGCTCTATGCTTTGCTCTCTATATCTGCAATTTTTTCTGATTTCTATAAGATTTTTACTTCAGCAGATCAGCACAGCGCTCAAACAAAACACTATTTTTTTAAAACTTTTTGTGATTGGATGAAAAAAGACTTTTTTCTCCCGCTACCAGCAGCTTACATTCCAGAGACGGGAAAACACAGCTGCCTACTTCAAACAGACGAGAAATAAAATGCCTTTTGTGGAATCTACTTGCTGCATGACCTGCCATACACTTCTACAAAGGATTGCAGTTCTTGAAACGAAGTTACTTGCTGGACTTCCAAAACCGGCAGAATACTCAGCAAATCATCATGATGGACCCCCTCAGCATACAGCCGGTGAGTCTCGTGAATCTAGCAAGTCTCAACAGTTTATAACCTGTTTAAAGGTACATGCCAAAACTGATCGACAGATTAATCGATGGCACAAACAGGGAGCGAGACCCAAAGGCACTCTAGACATGAGATTGTCACGATCTGTTGTATCTCATATTGCTGCGATTGCATCCTCTTCCCCAGATATAGCTATGACAAGACTTGCAAACACTGGTATTTTGCCACCCCCTATTCATCTTGAGAACATATTTAAAGCGTTAATTAATGTGGGTGAGGAAAATGTGACTGAATATGGATTGGATCAGCCAGCAGCTAACGCCGCAACCAACAGGCGCTCGAAGTCGAGCAGACCGCGCACTCAGCTCAGAGCGAAACCGAGGTCGGGACTCTGATAATCGGGGACTCCACTATCAGAAACATCAGTAGCAGAACAACAACTTCATGTTGCTTTCCTCAAGCAACCGTCTCTGATGTGAAGAGGGAACTTCAGAACATTCTGACGAAGCACAAGACTGCAAATCGAATCATTATCCATGTGGGGAAAAATGACATTCGCAAAGAGCAGTCAGAACTCCTAAAGAAGGATTTCAGTGAACTCTTTGAAACAATTCAAAGACTTGAATTTCCATCGTTCATCAGTGGACCACTCCCAGCAAGGGGAACTAATGGATGGTCTCCACCCAAACAAACTTGGTTCAGCGGTGCTAAAGGAAAATATCTATTTCTCCCTCCATCATCCTTCAGCAGAGTGTGCCAATCCTCTCAACCTGAATGGCACATGCATGCCTGGGCAAAGTACGAGTGACCACAGACAGCTTTCGAATCATCATGTGGCTAAAGAATCCCACAAGGACACTGATAACATCACGCAGCCAAAACAACCACTGCTCATGGACATCCTGGCCGAGTCCTGCTCACAGAGCCTATCACAGACAGACTGCGACATACAGCTTCAAGATAACTTTCTGGAAAACAGCCAGGGAATTCAGGATAATATACTAAAGCCACCGGAAACGCCAGAGCCAGAGCTCATCTCATCAGACACATTATCCCTGTCTCCAGCATCTCCACTTCTCAAAGCTTCTCACAGAAAATGGAGGAACTGGTGTATACTGGGACCAAACTCTCCCACTCTTTTGATGCAAGCCCCCAGATGCCAACTAAAAGACAGCGAGCTCCGCTACCACCAAGGCCTGTGGCCCCAGCTCGTCCTCCTCCTCCTGTGAGAGCTCTCCGACCGCTGCCACAGTGCCAGGGCTCAAACCCCCTCTCCTACGTCTGGTCTAGGTGAATTAAAACAAACAGATAGCAGCTCTCAGTGATGTGTGTCGGGTCCCCGCTACAATAGCAGTAACATTCACAAATGTTTACAGAACAAGCGGGAACTCAATGTGCCTGTAGCTTTCAATATCTCTGGTTTATCACGTGATAGAAAGCCCAAGGCCTTCTTAAGCCGTATGGCTGACCCATCTAATCTGCGAGCTATTATGCATCAAACTAAGATTACTGTGGGGACAAAAAGTAATGCCATCAAGTTCATCATTTTTAAATATTCGCTCACTGAATTTTAAAAAGTTCATGGTTAGTAGCAATAATAAACTGGATTATACTACAATTGGTGTTATTTCCATAGCAAAAATTTTATAAATTTTTTTTCATGTAATTCTTTGAAACTTATAATAGATTGAATCAAAGTGTATTTATCTTCATACATAACTTTATAACAAAATAAAAATCTTTATAAAAATCTGTTAAATAAAAAAACAACACTCTGACTCTCATACAAAATAGCTGTTTTTATTGACACAATAATTGTCAGTATAATCATTTATTTTAAAAAATCTATTACAATATTCATGAATCAATTGAACAAACAAATAAATACACATATAATCTATACTATAGCCTAACACTGCTTCTGTAACCTTCTGTATTCTTTTGTAACCAAAATGGTTGTCTTGGTCATGCATTTTTAGACGGTCCCTTAGTGCCTCTATTCCTATAAAGTGCTCGTAAGTAGCATTTCTGAAAGATTTATCTCCAGTAACAGAAGATATATTTGTAATTGTTCTCTGTCCGCTCCAGATTTAGAAAATATGCTATTTGTCATTTTTGTGTGTTTATTTCTCAATAAACCAAAGAGATAATCTCGAATGTGCGGCGAATGTCTAGTATAACCACCATTACCGCGGTGAAAATTCCATAGTGGACTATTAAAGGTGACTTTTATATTATTTCGTTGAAAAAAAAAAAACAACAGACAAAGTGGAAGGATAAGTGCTTTCGAATTTCTTCGACTTATTATAATAGCACGTACAGTCCCAATCCTTTCTGTCTATGGCAGTTTCCTACTGTAAGTTTTTAATTACTATAATATTAATATCAACCACAAAGTATAGTTTAGTATAGTTTGTCAGTGGTTATTAAACATAAATACTCTAATCGTGTTTTGTGCATCAGTGCAGAATATTTTAAGAGAAAAAAAGTTTGAACCTTAATGTTATACACACAGGTAAGAGTTTGTTATACACGTCAATATACACATCGATACAGAGTGACATAGAAATGCAGTAAGACTTGAAGTTGAAGTTGGAAATCCTGGATTTGTGTACACAAAATCAGACTGTCAAGAAATTATGAGGGCTGCGCCCATATAGAACTATATATTATAATTACCATATATAATTAAGCAGGTTAAAAAATAACATTGCAGTACCATATACAGTATATAATGATTGCCCATGACCCTGAATTTAAACACATAAATGCATTTTAAAGAACATATGCACAAATGTAAAGTAATAGAGAGCACAATCCTAAAGAAGAAATTATGCATTATTGATCTGCTGCTTGAACTGTTCGAACACCTCTGGCCAGCACAGCACTGACTCACATTCTCCTATAAATCTTTTTAAACTGCTTTCTTCAAAGACCTCATATGGACACCGTCCATCATAATTGCCATCTATCATCCTAGAACATCCGTGGTTGAGTACATGAAAGCCTAGTCAATAAGGTGGGTCTTCAAGTTGTTTGTTACTGCTAATTTCAAAAATGGGTACACTGTGGACTTTTCTGTGTACACAAGGAAGAAAAACTTGTCCGTGGACTGTCATATGATGCTGTGACATCTCCTTTAGACTGGAAAGTTTTAGGCTTAGGGGCAGTGGTGGCTCAGAGGGCTACTGATCGGAAAATCGTCGGTTCGATTCCCAGCTCAGCCAGGTTGCCATTGTTGGGCCCTTGAGCAAGGCCCTTAAGCCTATCTGCTCCAGGGGCGCTGTATCCTGGCTGACCCTGCGCTGGGTTGCGCTGCGTTACACTGGGATATGTGAAGAAGGAATTTCACCGTGCTGTAATGTATATGTGACAAATAAAGGCTTTACTTTTACAATTTCTGAACAACAGATGAACTGGAACTGCTTAAGTGTAACTTAAGGTTAGCCATTTATATGTTTATAATGTAAGTAACTTAAAAATACACAAATGTCAGGACAATGTAACCCCAAAATACCTGCATACTCCTAAGGGTTACTCCTAAGGCTAACCGATTGGCACCACTGCCCCTTTCACAACCACATCAGCATCCTCATTTCCCCCCTCTCTCTGTTCCAAACACTCAGCTTTCTTCATCATGAAAAGTAGAACCATCTGTCAACATCTGCACCTGTTTCTCACTGGTTCATGCCTTAAGTATGCTTTTTTATTTTTTATGCTTGAATGGTTCATAGATCACTATTTGGGGGGGGGGGAAAGCTGATCAGGTACAGTGACGGGACTAAAAATGGGAGCCAAAAAAATAAAAAATAAGACAAATAATGGCCTGGAGAAATAGTTCCCCAAACTGTGGAAGAAAGTCTGGCTCTTTTAAACTAAAATATGAAGGGGGAAGGGTACTGTATTTCCGGCAGAATAAACGCTTCTCAGCAGCCAAAAACACTTTGGGCTTGTCAAACAAAAAAGTTATATTCAGACATCTTATCAATTCAGCGCCCACGGAAACAGCCAAATTAGAATCTCTAATCAGAATGATATCGATCTAAATTTACTATTTTGGCTTCATCCGTCTTGCTTATTTCCAGTTCATTTCGGTTCCAGGTATAAAAAAAAAACTTCAACTTGAAACGTTTTTGATACAAAAGTCACAGCACACAACGCCCTTGTGTCAATATACGCCACATGAACTAAATATATAATCTGAGAGCGGATCTAAAGAGTCGTGTGTAACTGCGTAATCGGCGGAACTGACACAGACCATCGCGCGCGCGCGCGCGCACACACACGCACACGTACACAATCATAAAACAGAAGAAGATGCATACGCAAACTCCTCTTCTTCGCAGGTAAATGTTCTTCTCATTTTAAAAGTTCTTCTCATTTTGAAGCTTTCCGTTTGAAGTAAATCTACTTTGAAACCTAAATGTTCTTCAAAGAAATGACTTTGCAACATAGTTTCGTTTTCGTTTTAAAAAAAAGCGTATAACGGTTTGTAAGCAGAACGTTCCGTAGTAGACGATTAAAGGCGACTTTTATATTATTTCGTTGAAAAACAGAAACAAAGTGGAAACAAAGTTTTATAGTTTATTATAATCTATCACAATGGTGGTAGAAAACTAAATGCTACTGTGGAGTGTTTCCTGTGAAGCTTGTGCAATATACAAAGTGACGCTTACAAGTTTCCTTTGGCTGTTTTCATAGTCGAGTGAACAAAGCTATGCCCTAAAACTCAATACTGTTTTATATTAAACTGCCCCAGTTGTACATGGCAAAACTTGCTATTACATTTAACTTGGACGTTCAGTAATTTTATCTGTATTATTATTATTATTATTATTAATAATAATAATAATAATTTTTAACATATCTCAGTGGCTCAGTGGTTACAGTACGTTTGCCTTCCGGCTTGGAGGGCCGAAAATCAGCTGTGGTTTGTGTTGGAGTTTAGGTGTTTAGATGTTGTCCTTGGATGGGTGCTCTTGTTTCCCCCACATCCCAAAGACATGCTTTCTTAGCTGATCGGTGTTTCCAAATGGCTTATAGTGCATGAGCTCTGGGTTGGCACGACATCTAAGGTGTCCCTTCTTTTGTTCCCTGAGCTCCTTGGGGTAGGCTAAAGGCATCTATGACCCTACACCAGATTAGCAATTTAGAAATGTAATGAATAAATGAAAGCCTGTGTATGCATTATCATCTTCTGGAATTTATTTAAACCTGTCACCTTGCACCTCCAGGGTCCGGGTTCGATTCCCGGCCAGGTTTGATTCCTGTCCTCTGTGTGCATGGAGTTTGCATGTTCTCCCTGTGCTTGGTGGGTTTCCTCCCAAAGACATGTAGGTTAGGATAATTGGCATTCTCTAATTGGCTGTAGTGTATGTATGTGTGCCCTGCGATGGATTGGCACCCTGTCCAGAGTTTAACCTGCCTCGTGCCCTAAGTCTTCTGTGATAGGCTCCAGGCTCCCTGTGACCCTGAATACAGGATTAAGCGGTATAGATGATGAGTGATTGAGTGAGTTAATGACATTTTACTTGTCTATATATTTTAAACCTATTTTTATATAAGCAACATGAAACAATACTGTAAATACATACAGTATTAGGAATAAATAATGAATAGGACTAACGTATAGGAGTAACTTTACGTTATAAGTGCACAATTGAATTCAGATTTTTTTTGTAAAGGGAAAATTACACCTCCTGCATGTGCTGTTACGTCATTTCACTTTCCTACTGTAAGTTTGTCATTAATTAAAAAATAATTAAAACCACAAAGTATAGTTTCGTATGGTTTGTCAGTGTTTATTGAACATAATGAATACTCTAATTGTCTTTTTGTGTATCAATGCCGAGTCTTTTAGGGGATAAAAAGTTTGAACCTTAATATTACACACAGGTAAGGTTTTGATACAGAGTGACTTAGAAATGCAGCAAGACTTATAATTGAACTTTGAAAACCTGGATTTGTGTAGACAGTATGGCAAGAAATTATGAGGGCTGCACGCCTGTAGAACTATATATTATAAGGATGTGAGAGTGTCAATCTTCATACACGCTCCTGACACTAGGGGGTGGTTGAGGGCCTCTTTTATTTCTAATACTGATCAAGCACATAAACATTCATTCAATTGTTTCAACTATATGCAGTGGTATTTTTGAACATGCTTAATTTAGCATTTCCCAGTACCAACTCATAGTGCAAATTTCAAGTTCTTATTTTGTACAACCCCCTTTTTTCTGGTCTTTATGTTGCTCCACACCATTGCTTTAGATTACATTATAAAGCAAACATTTGTAAAAAAAAAAAAAAATTAAAGAGCATGTCTAACAAAAACAAATTAAATTCCAGGGTACCTATAGATGGACAGGAAAACAACTGTAGGTACTTGTAAAGTTTTTTATTTTTATTCTTTGTCTGTCATTTTTTAATAAAACAACATTCATCCTGTGTTTTAAACATGGCTATGTAGCTAACATGCACTGTAAACCCGAGTAAGTTGGCAAAACTAAAAAAGAAAAAAATTGAGGTAATTAGTTACTGATATTTAAGTAAACAGAACTATAAATTTTTGAGTTTGTTGAACTTGTTGTAAATCAAATAAGTTGTTGTTGCTGTCACCACAGCAGACAATCCGGCCCGCACACAAACTTTACAGCAGATTCCCTTCCAGACGCAACCCTCCCATTTTATCTGGGCTTGGGACAGACACTTCATCCAGTTGTTGGGAATCGATCCTGGGCCTTTCACATGGCAGGCGAAACACCTACCACTGAGCGATCAGTGCCCTATAGGTTTAAAGTTGGTGGAACTTTAAGGTGACAGTTACCGTTACTTAAGTACTTCAGATTACTTAAAATATCAAATTTGTTCAGCTAACTTGAAAAGTGTAATTTCTACAAACTCATAAATACCAAAAAGTTCTAAATACTCATTAAGATTTATTAGTTTGAACTAACTGTAATTATTTGTTGAGTTAACAGCACTCAATATGTTTAATTACTTTGAGCATTAGGGTTTACAGTGTGATGCACTGTAACTTTATGAGTTGCAGTATCTGTCTCTTGTGCAGGTTGGCATGCTGTGCTCTTTGTTTAGCCTATTAGTGATTGCTCATGACCCAGATGAGGAATTTAAACACATTTTATATTTAGGTTTATGTTAGGAAACATGTTAGGTTAGGGTTTTAGAGACTGTATGTTGTTATTTGCCATAAATGCATTTTAAAGAACTTTTGCACAAATGTAAAGTACTAGAGAACACTATCCTAAAGAAGAAGGAAATACAGGATGTCCTGCATTATTGATCTGCTGCTTAAACTGTTTGAACGCCTCTGGCCAGCACAGAAGAGCAAAGACAGGCCTCCAGAGTGACGCAACAGTATAATGTTTGCCCTTTTGTGCTGTTTTCAGATTTTGTACCCTTTGGTAATGTTGTCCATTTGATATTTAGATTTGTTCCTCCTCCTAAATTACTTAACAGTAAAATGTCTGTTTAGTGAATAAGTGTTTGCTATCATCGGCACATTTACAGCATTTGGGAGACACCCCTATCCAGATAGAGTTAATTTTTTTATTTCATTATATATCTGAGCAGTTGAAGGTTAAGGGCATTAAGGGGGGTTAAGTTGATGTTCCCTCACGGTCGATAATATCCAAAGTAATTCCTGATTCTGAGTTTAAAATCAGTCGCTCAAATGGTGACTTTATGCTATTCACATGACTCACTGCCATTTTGCAGGCCCATGTAGCGTCAGTATTATATTGTACAGTAGTATTACAAGGAGAGCCAGGTGGTTCATTCATTGGAAATGATTACCATTGAATCTAAGCATTCTTGGACATAAATATTCTTGCTGGAACCTGCTCAGGTTGCTGGGGGGTTTTCTTGGCAGTGTTGGATGCTTTTCTTGTGGAACGCTGTCTCCATGTCTGTGTCGGTCATCTTCTATTTCACCCTCATATTCAGAGTTAGTCTTTGTATTATTCTCCCATTCTGACACGGAACTCTTACCATCATCCGAATTTTTATCTCCAATGCTTGTTGTGCAAAAAGTAATTTGGCCTACTATGTTACCTACTGCCTCTAACAAAGTATTGTTTGTCACCACAGGAGATCATCTGAACTGCACATTTGATTTTGACACATGTTTTCGCACCAGATACACTTCCTCATGCAACCCTCCCTTTTTTATCCAGGCTGGTGGACGGCACTCCTGGTTCCTTGGAGCCCGAGTAGCTGAGAAGCCTACCTATATTCCTACAATCTACTTTTGAACAAATTGATCTGAAATCAGCACAAGCATTAAATGTTTAATATTATAATAATTTTTTAATAATATAAAAAAATGTGATTTTTGTGGAAAAGTTTTTTTTTTTCTCCACAATTTAATTTGAAAAGCCTTTATCCATATTGTATATGTCATCAATTTCAAGGGACAATGTATCCGTTGTCCCTTCTGTTGTAGGTAGACTACTAAGTCTGGAATGGAGTGTTCTTGAAGTGTTTGATATCGACATAAAATGTTCCAATGTATTTATTTAAGCAGTTATTTTTATTAGTCAACTCCCCATTTTAACAGCCGTATTATTATAATTTTATATATTATTATAATTTTTACCAGTCCAAGTCACTCATCGCTTTATTTTTCCATTTTGCTTCAGAAAGTCCTAGACATTTACTAATTTGTATAATGAACCTGTGATAAGCAAGAACATTTTTAAATGTAAAAAAATAAAATAAAACGTCCTGTCATTCCCATGTAAATATACGTGTCAGGGCACTGTCAAAGTGGCAAATGCACTCCAGCATATATAGCTGGAGGGAGGTTTAGCTGAATTGTACACCACAGGAAACAGTACATTTGCTGTCATTTCCTCTTTTCCTTTTGCACCCTTATGCCCTGACACTTTAAATGCTGGCTCAGAGTATTTATTTAATAATGTAGAAATGTTAGTCACATTGTCAGTCAGCTCATTTTAATCTCATACTTTTTTATCTTAGTTATTACTAATGTGTTTTTGTCTTCAACAGTTGATTCCTGATTTCCTATCCACAGTTCATTGTTGATTTCTGTAGATTCTAATAGATTCTAAAATAATGTTTTTTGGCAGCAATACCTAATGCGCATATTTCATCTGTATAGACCTGCATTATGCCACCCTGTGCAAAAAATAAAAAATAAAAATAAAAAATCTGTATTTACAGAGCATCTCAAAAAATTAGAATATCGTGGAAAAAAAAAATTTCTTTAGATCTAATTTAATATAAATAGGAAAATTATACATATATAACGATATATATAACAAATAATGGATTCATTACACATGTGGAATATTTCAAGCCTTTTTTGTTTTATTTTCATGGTTACGGCTTATAGCTCATGAAAATCAAAGAACCAGTAGCTTAAATATCCCAGTAACTAAAATAAATTATTAGAATATTTTCTAAGATCAATAAAAAAGTAATTTACAATACAGAGAGAATCTATGTGGTATCGTCAACAGGAAGATGAGAAACAACTGACCCAATAATGCAGATGGGCTAAGGACAGCTATTAAAGCAACCTGGTCTTCAATATTGCCTCAGCAATGCCACAGGCTGATATGAGCCATGCAGTAATTCACCGTAAAGGAGCTCCAACTAAGCATTATGTGCATAAATGAACCAAAGTTTTCATAATTACTATATTGTAAATGATTTTAGATTGATCTTAGGAAATATTTGAATATTTTTGAAATGCTGGATTTTGATTTTCATTGACTATAAGCTAAAACATTGAAATAATAATGACAAAAAATCATCTAAACATTGAAATTTTAAAAAAGCTATGACATATTTAATTTTACATTTAAGGAATCTAGAACATATGGGTTTAATTTTTTCAGTTACACTACAAAAAATAGTTTTAACAAAATAAAAAATGTTCAAGGTGCACTGTATATGTACAGTTTTTTGTCACATGTACAGTACCTTATAGCACAGTAAAAGTTTTTTTTTTTTTTGTATATCAGTCAGCCAGGATACAGCACCACTGGAGCTTTTGTGTATCAGTCAGCCAGGATACAGCACCACTGGAGCAGATAGAGTGAAGGGCCTTACTTAAGGGCTCAACAATATGGGTCAGTTAAAAGTGGTAATGGAGGCGCCATATGGAGCCATTTACCTAAAACATTTACAATATAAACCCTGCAATGTATTTAACTCATCAGTGCAGGCCTTTATATATGTATATATATGTCCTTTGAGTTTTCTAATCAGATATCAGATTCATATGTTGTTCTGAAGCGGAAGCAGAGCTGAAGGTGGCAGAGCTAAAGATGCTGTGATGTGCTTTGGGAGTAAAAGAATAGACAAGTTTATAATTGAGTATATTAGAGGGACAGTGCAGGTAGCATGTAATTGTAATTAAAATGATGTTGCAATGATTTTGATTTTAATGACCTCAAAACAATGTTGCAAAACAACAGCGTATCAACATTTATTTATAGCGTTTTTGTCAGGCATTGGCACCTCAGTGTTAGGCTGGCAATGATGAGGCATGGGTTTGATTCCTGGGAACTGGATGCAGTGCATCCTTAGTCCTGGTCCCAAGCCTGAATCGAAATGGCAGGGCTGCATCAGGAAGGGCATCCTAGTTGAATGTGAGGACCTGCTGTGGTGATGCCTGAATGTGATCAGCCAAAACAAACAACAGCAACATTTATGCTGATAAGCATCCATTTGTACATTATATCTGTGGTCCCTTTGTTTACACAGTTTAGAAAGAACTGCCTGAAGAACTAAATGATCACAACACACACCAGCACACACTGCATGAGTCTCAAAGAATGATATTACTCAGGATTTAGGCATGTCGCACTCACACACTGCATTTACACTGCAGTATTCCCCATAACCTTGCACAGTAGTGCAATATGGTGTTCACACAATGCCCAAACTGTGTGGGGTTTTCCCTTATGACTTCTTCCTGATTTAAAGTTTTGGTAAATTGCAGTATTTTTTGCATTGGAGGAGTTTTAATGTAGCACTTGTTATTTGACAAAGCAATAAATGTGCGTTTACTAGCCTCAAGTGGGGTCCCTGCTGGACGAGACCCGAGTTTGACAAGCCTCCTGTTCAGTTGAAGAAAAGATAAAAAATAATAATAATAATATCAGGAGTACAAGTACTACATGGATGTGCTTTAGTTGGGAAATTAGGAAAATTAATTTTGAAGTCATATTTGCTAGGGTTGTTCAGCCAATGTTCATTCATCAAAAACATAATTTCATCAAAGTATTTCTCACTTTAAAAACCAACCTAATATCAATGGTGTCCTAATTATTGCCAAATTATCATATTGACAAAAAATTCCTGCTGGGTGGCATGTTTCCGTATTGTTTATAAAAACTAATTGCTAGTTTTTGAGACATACCTACTTTATCAACATTCATTGGCAGACCACCTCTTATTTGGGTTTGTAATTATTATCTGGTTAGCACTAGTTCTATGGTTATTCTGTGTATGTAAAACAATGTCAAAAACTTAAAAACAGACAGAAATACACCCACATACTACAATTAAATGTACTTAGAAAAGACTTGCATGCAAATTTTGATAGATACACAGGTATTATACCAGAAAATCACTCTAACTCACTCACTCACTCACTAACTCATTCTCTATACTGTGTATCCTGTTCATGGTCGTGGGAGGCCTGAAGCGTATCCCAGGGGACTCTGGGCGGTGCCGGCACTAGGCAGGGTAAACCCTGGATAAAATGCCAATCCACCACACACCAGCCACCACAGACCAATCCATCACACACACTGTAGGCAAAACACCAATTAGCTTAATTTGCATGGATTGTGCGAGGAAATCTGAGTACCTAGAGGAAACCCACCAAGCATGGAAAAAACATGCAAAACCCCACAAACACTGACCTAGGGTTCAGAATCCAAGGCTACAGTAAGTCCAGATTCACCAAGATTTACAGTTGAAGACTGAAAAAACACAGCATTGCTTCTGTGCTGATGCTACATGATTGGCTGGGTTATTGCATTAATGATCGTTGGTACTGGTTTTCTTATTAAAGTGGATAATGAGTGTATACCAAATTGAATTTTGTGGTAAAAGCATAAGCATAATACTTGAGATTAATGTTACAGATATACTGTAGAGGTTCAGATGGAGTTATGGACATTTATTGATTGATGTATTTGTATATCACTTTGTAATATTTTGAATGATCCTACATAAATAGATAGTGCTCAAGATTCACCTGGAGGCACTGTCATGAGTAGTGAGCTAAGCTGTTTTGAAAGTTTAGTATTTATCTACCAAGGCAGCACAGTGGCTTAGAGGTTTGCACTGTCACCATGCGCCTCCAGGACTGCATAGGGGTCTGTGTGCATGTTCTCCCCATGCTTGGTGTGTTTCCTCCGCGTGTTCCAGTTTCCTCCCACAGTCCAAAGACATGCAGATTAGGCTAAACCAGTAACAGTAGTTGAAAACAAATGTGTAAAAGAGTGTGAGCATACCCACTTTGTGGTGCGGTGATTGTTTATTCCACATCATTTTATTTTCTGTAAATAAATTCATGATCCTATAATTACTGGCTATATTACCATGTGTGGTGTAAACATAAAATACAGTAAAAGTGACCTGATTAAAGATGTGCTTGTGTCATGTTAATCTGTTGAAATCAGAATCAGAGACCTTTTTACTGAGAAAAAAAAAATGTTGGGCTCGACTGGCATTTCAAGAAAATCTGTTTTTTACTCCCTCAAAAATTGTTAGAGCCCAGTCTAGATATATAAAAACTATTCTAGTGTTTCATTCATGTCGAAATAGAAGACTCATTTTTTAAAAAAGATTTGGTATTTCTTCTTCAGTTAGCACATCATCCTGATCAGGTATGGGGGTCTATCTCTGTAGCTGTTGTAAGGCATTTTCAGCTTGTTATTGACATCAACCTCTGGTTGTTGTATGGCATTTTCAGCTTGTAAGTGGCAACGTCCTCTGGTTCCAAAACGCTGATAGGTCAGATAAAACAGGCACATTTTTTCCACCTAGATATTCTGTAATGAAACCAGACTTGATTACCTGGGTCTTATATCGATGTCTCCTCTCTATACACATCAGCCATTTTTGCATGGGTTGGGAGGCTCGCTTCACCTGTGGGAGTGCTTGTTCCCATATCTGTTTGGTCATCAGGAAAACCTGTCCACAGCAGCTGCATACCTGTATGTGGCGATTGCTTTCCATGGAAAGTATGGTATCTGGTAGAACAGGACACATTGAAAAGGGGTATGTTTGGTTAATGAGTGCCTGAATGCCTGAGTAAGCTTCAACCACAAGAAAAATTGGATCCAGTCCTTTTGATTGCCTGTGAGGAAAGATCTTATGAATAGCCTCTTCTCTTTATTTTGTTAAAAATGGGAGATTTGTGATGACCAGCTAGTGCCACTAAATAATAGAATTTAAAAGTAAGTAAAGAATAGATATGGTTTGTACTCTTATATTAGTACAATTCAAACGCAACACATTACTAGTGATGGGTCGTTCATGAACGATTTGTTCTTTTTGAACGAGTATTTAATGTGACTCAGAAGAATGAGTAGTCTCGGAGAGTGATTCGTTCATTTTGTACTGGGTGCGCATCCGCAAAGCATCTCAAACCACACTGTACACACAAACCAGGGAATTAAATCCTTGAGAAATTATTTTAAAGTTTAGTATCTACTAATTGTTAGTACTGTCGCCTTGCGCCTCCACAGTCGAGGATTCAGTTCCCACACTGGGTCTGTGTGTTTGTGTGTTCTTGCTTGGGGGGTTTCTCTGGGCAATCCTGTTTCTTCCCACAGTCCAATTACATGCTGAACAGCGTCTTCAAATTAACAGGCGTCTTCAAATTGGTTGTTTTGTGTGTGTGTCTGTGTGTGTGTGTCTGTGTGCACACACCCTGCGATAGATTTGACACTCAATCCAGAGTGTACCCCATCTCATCTCCTGGGATAGACTTCAGGGTCCTGCGATCCTGTACAAAGGATAAACGGGTATAAAAAATTAATGAATTAATGAATAATCATTGTTTGATCAACAAACATGTGCTGAAAGTGTTCGGCTGATATGTGTTACAAGTTGCAATCCGTAGCTGCACAGTATGATTTTTTGCGTTGCAATGAGAGACCAGCATGAATGTGCAGGTTAGTGTATATGTGCAACAGGATGACTGAACAAAGGTTAGAGTAGCTTGTGTTATGCAGTGCTCCACTTTCTGCTCCACAGACATCACAGTGAGCTCCCTACAGCTATTTCACTGCCATCTCAGCCCATCACTGTTGCTTTAGGTTACCTTTGCATTCTCAGAACACCTTTCTTTTCTCTATTCTATTTTCTATTTTCTGGTCTCCCAGGCCCTTTTTGCTGTGAAGTTTGATTAAAGGCCACAGGTCTTACTATAATGCTGTGCATTTGCCCTCTTACAAGTCTGGAATTTGATGACCAGGGAAGGAAGAATTATTTAAAAGGTTTTAGGGTGCTGTTTTGCATGTGAGAGAATATGGTTCAGAGTGCAGTTGCATGCAGGCACTGCTACACCAAGTTGTGCAAGTTCGAAAGCTGACATTAAAGCTACAGTACTCTCTCTCTCTCTCTCTCTCTCTCTCTCTCTCTCTCTGTGTGTGTGTGTGTGTGTGTGTGTGTGTGTCTGTGTGTTTTTAATTAATTTAATTTCAGATAAAAATAAAGATTTTATGTGTCACATAGACAATCGTACACACGTGTGTACACACGTGTCATACTGTGAATTACATGCAATTTTATTAAATGCATATAACATAAGAATAATAATAAAAATCAGCAAATATAAATCAGAATAAAATGATTCAATAAAAATAGGAAAGTCAATCGTATTAATATGTGTAAGTGAAAAAAGAAAGTGTTAGTGGCTGGCAGCAGCAGTTATGTCAGCCATGAAGACATAAAGTGCGAAGTGATCATGTTAAGCCATGATTGTTACTGGAAGAGAGCAGTGCAAACAGGGTGAGCATTAACAGCTGAGGAAGTTGTGTCGAAATGGGGGGGAGGGGGGTTGGGGGTTAACCTGTATGTGAAAATTAGATTAGACTGTGGAGTTGTCTGTGTTCAGAGCCTGAATATCCTGCAGAAAGAAGCTCCTCCTCATTTTCTCTGTATTGGCCTCCAGGGAACCGGAAGCACTTCCCTGATCACACCAGGGAGAACAGTCCAATGTTGGGGTGGCTGAGAGCCTTCCCTATCTTCCTGGCCTTGGTCCAGCACTGCTTGTTGTATTCAGAGTGCAGTTCAGGGAGCTCTGTGTGGATGATATGCTCACCCTCTGTAAAGCTCGTCTGTACTGCATAATGCTATTACCAAATTAGGTTCTGATGTTTCCCGTCAGGATGCTCTCAATGGTGCAGGTTTAAGATAGAATATTTGTACTATGAAAAACGAAAAAGGATGCATACAGAAGATTTAAATTGCCTGCTAAGCCACCCTATCCATTGGATTAATTAGTCCAAGTACACATACTTGCTGAATTAATTTAACCTTTCATAAAATATTAATATTCAAATTGATAGAAGATATTCCTTCAAAATCAAACCTATAAAGAAATCTAAAAGCAGATGCTGGTGAGCCTAAAGTGTTCACTTACCAAAAATGTCATAATTAATTAAATAGATATGCATAAAAACAGCTGATTAAGCTAAGCAATATTTTCTATTGACCAATGCATAATATAATACTAAGGAATACATAAAGATCATGATCTAGCTGTATGACATAAAACATATTGCACACTGTGCACTGTAGAAAAGGAAGGGGGCAATGATGACTTGCACTATGCTCAGATCAGCCTGATACACTGTCCAAGGATTCTATTTAAAGGGACAGCAGCCTTTTAAACAAAAATATACCTTAAGCCGCAATCATAGCCAGTTTTCAGTCAGAATGACCAGCAATCATTGATATAGATGGGAAATATGTGGCTGAGAACTACAACCTACAACCTCTTGCAAAACCTACTTCATCGATGGAAAATCTGTAAACACAAATCAGCCTACATGCATGAGATAACATGCATACTCAACTCAACCCAAGGCGACAGCTCTAACCTTAACTCTAACACATTAAACCACCATGCCAGGCTTAAACAAATTTTCTTAGGGAAATGTTTAGATTTAGGCCAGAAAGCAATGTAGAAATGTAGACTGTAGAAATGTAACTGTTTAGTTACACCAGTCTACATTTCCTAACATTTGAAGCTGGTTTTGACTAACAAATTATCACACATGGTTAACCTTGAATAGTAGTTATGAAGGGAGGGGATATAGTACAATTTATAGAATGGATTTCATTCATGTTTCAACGATGAAAAGATGTTTATTTGTAACATTTTAGATGTTATACGTATAGTGTTACTCTTAATATACTATAATTTAAGAAGCTTCTAAATTTTGGTCAATTAAACTATGTAACAAATTTTCACTTTTGTTCTGTTCCTGGGTTGAAAGTGTGTTTTCCTAACCCGTTAGGTCTAGAACAGAAAGGAAATCGCTGTTATTCCAGAAAAACTTTGCTTCTGTGACCGGGACAGTGAAATTTAGAAAATCGTGTGTTTTCGTGAAAAATTCTTGATTCGCTTTCAATGCCGAGCTTCCTCCTATAATATTCCTGAACTGCTAGAGTTGTCCAGATGTTTCTACAATTCTCCTGAACACTCTAGAACGTTCAAGAAACTTCCAGAACTTTCGAGAAACTCTCAGAACTTTCTAGAACGTTCTCGAACGTTCCAAAAGTAACTATACAAGTATAAAAGCACAGGTGTCTCGAACCAAGATTCCAATTCGCGTTATTGCTGCCTGAAAGGATAACGATTCGTAGTTGAAGAGAAGTTATTTATTTGATATGGCATCAAGAGGTTGTTTGCATCCAGCCAATTCATTCTGCTACGTGTGCGGACAATTCATAAAGACAAGAGCGAAAAAGTATTCCGTGGAAGCAAGTCGTATAATGTGCAAGGCCTACAAGGCATACTTCGGCGTGCCGGTCGGGGACCAAGACAAATCTTGGGCACCGCATTTCACATGCGAATTTTGCAAGAAAACACTTGAAGGTAAACTGAACAGTTGCTTTCAAGGCTTTAGATCTAATTAATTTCAAGGAGTTGTAACTTACAAAGTTTTGTCATAAGTTGTGTACTGTAGGCAAATACGTTCCATCTTGAAATCGTTCCCTTTTTTTAAAATTTCCTGCCCTCAAATTATTATAATTCTTCTATATTATTATGTGCTATGTGGAGTTGGTGCAGACTCTCATAAAGAATTACGCCAAAATGGGATGCAGAATGTCTCTGAAAGTCCATATCCTTGATTCGCATCTCGACAAATTCAAGGGGAACATGGGCGCTTACTCTGAGGAGCAAGGCGAGCGCTTTCATCAAGATATATTGGACTTTGAACGTCGTTACCAAGGACAGTATAACGAAAACATGATGAGAGACTACATTTGGGGGTCTACTTCGAGAAAGTGATTCACAGTACAATCGTAAATCTAGAAACTTTATGCATTTCTGAACCTTGTTGAATGGTTTCCGACTGTGTTTGTCTATTCCTTGTGCAATTTTTGTTTTTACCTGATCATAATGACGAAAATGAAAAATAAATCGTTTATTTTCACAAAAAAAAAAAAAAAAAGAGTTTTCTTCGTGCTGTTGTCATGAACGCAAAGTTTGTTCTTAATGAAGTCATTTTTTCACATACTTTAGACATAAACAATTGAAATATAACACTTAGAAGCCAGGAACAAAAATTGTGTTACATAGTGTTATTAGTTAAAATGTATATGTTATACAGTATTAATAGCAAATAATGATGTTACAATAACACCCCTATAATATGTGTATGTTAAATTTAACCGAATATGAATGAGCATATTATCTTAGTTGTCATAGGCTTATCGGCTATATAGCTATATATATACCGCTTAGGTAACTAGGGCAAAATGCACTGGACGGGATGTCAATCCATTACAGGGAACACACAACGAGCAATTTGAGAATTTGAGAGATTGCATGTCTTTGGACTGTGTGAGGAAACCGGAGTCCCAGAAGAAACTTAACAAGCACGAGGAGAACATGCAAACTCCATGCGCACCCGGCCCGGAATCGAACCCGGACCCTCGAGGTGCAAAGAGAAAGTGTTAAACGACCGTGCTGTCTATATATATTTTTATAAAAACAAGTGACCATGTATATGTGTGCTACTTCTTTGCCCATGTGTGATCAATTTTTCCATTTTTTTCTCTGTTAGTTGGTTGAAATTATAGGGAAAAAATCAGATCATCATATCACACAGCCTTGTTTGTGTTGAATAAAGGATGTCATTCTACGTGTATACTGCGCAATTCTAAACTCTCTCTCTCTCTCTCTCTCCCTAGTATATATATGTATAAATATATGTTTATACATATATATGTATAAAACTGCAAAATAAATAATGCCTAAGGAGTTTAAGGACTACAGTCCTTTTCGGGTTCCCAAGTTTCAGGTTTAGTATGCTGAGTATTACTGTAAAGACTATTTTAAATGTACAACGGTGACGTCGCTCTTGAAGGGAAAAATAAAGCTGGGGGCGGAGCAAGAACTAATCCGTGTGTTTTAACTGGGTGGATATTTCTATCAATCATGTGGGATTTTTTTTTTTTTTTTAAGCAGGCTGTATAATCTTCAACCACGAGTGAAGCGAGGGAACTTGTGGGTTGGGTACTGACACTCGAATTTGGTTAGCACAGATAAAAGATTCTTGCCCAGGTCATGTTATCTCGCGGGGCAGTGGTGCAGAAACCTCAGGTTGGGGCAAAGTGGCAAAATGTTTAAAGCGAAAACATGTGCCCCTGAACAGACACACACACATACACACACGCAGAATCTCTCTCTCTCACACACACACACTCTCTCTCTAGGGCGTCTCTCATGAGCGTAACTTCCTTTCCAAAAGTGACAGAAACGGAGACGTCAGGTTGTGGTAGTTGATATGATCGGAAGCCTTCACAAGCCGAATAAGTCAAGGCAGACGAAAAAAAAGGCCTTACTTTAAGCCTAGCATGTGAGAAAGTGACGGGACACGTCTGTGTGTTTCGTGTATACGGGCACTAGCCCAAGAGAAGATGAACGCGCAGGCGCTCAGAAGGTAACGGATTTTTAAAGCTGTATATATTACTAACTTCAACTTTCCGACTCTACTACTCGCCTTTAACGCTTACTAACAAACTATTATGTGTATTTATGAGTTAATCTACGGGTTCCTGTCCATACGCGAGTAGTTTCGTTTTCGTTCCAAGTGGAGTATAACGGTCATTTATTTATTTATTACAGCCGTCTACTTCCTTCTGTACAGCCTACCATTTTATCATTAATCATAGTGTGATAACTTTTGCTCTATTTTGAAAAACCGTTATAATAAATGTTTTAAGAAATAAAGACGTATCAAAGACACTTTAGGAAGTGTTTTAGACTGGAAGTAAATAACGGTACACATTTAACACTTTCAACATTTCTTCCTTTCTTTTTTATTTCTTTTTTTTATTATTATTATTATTATAAACTTTTTCTTCATTTAAACTGCATAACATATACAAAAATTAAGGTGTCCTCGAGTTCTTAATATACAGTATGTCACAAAAGTGAGTACACCCCTCACATCTCTGCAAATTATATCTTTTCATAGAACAACACTGCCTAAATTACTCTTTGACACAATGAAAAGTAGTCAGTGTAAAGTTTGTATAGCAGTGTAAATTTATTGTTTCCTCAAAATAACTAAAAATATAGCCAATAATAGCTGGGCCCCGGGCAACAAAAGTGAGTACACCCCTAAGTGAAAATGTACAAATTGAGCACAATTAGTCAATTTCCTTCGCCTTTGTCATGTGACTCATTAGTGTTACACTGTCTCAGGTGTCACCAGATAGCAGGTGAGTTAAATTTGGTATAAAAGCTCTTCCACCCTCTTAACCTGGCCACTGAAAGTTCAACATGGCACCTCATGGCAAACAACTCTCAGAAGACCTGAAAAAAATTATTGTTGCTTTAGATAAAGATGGCCTAGGCTATAAGACGACTCTGCAACTGTGCTGCAGCACAGTGGCCAAGACCATCCATCGCTTTAAGAGGACAGGTTCTTCTCAGAACAGGCCTTGCCATAGTCGGCCAAAGAAGCCCCAAACACACCTCCAAGATGACCACTGGCTTGCTAAAGAGGTTGAAGGTAAAGGTGATGGACTGGCCAAGCATGTCTCCAGACCTAAACCCCATAGAACACCTTTGGAGCATCCTGAAAAGGAAGGTGGAGAAGCACAAGGTGTCAAATGTCAACCACCTCCGTGATGTTGTGATGGAGGAGTGGAAGACGATTCCAGTGGCAACCTGTGAAGCTCTGGTGAACTCCATGGCCAAGAGAATTCAAGCCATGCTGGAAAATGATGGTGGCCACACAAAATATTGACATTTCACATTTTCACTTAGGGGTGTACTCACTTTTGTTGCCAGGGATTCAGCTATTATTGGCTGTAAAGTGGTACATACTTGTGAAGTGGGAGGTAGATGATACATGGTTTTCACATTTCTTACAAATACATATCTGAAAAATGTAGTGTGCATGTAGTCTACTTTGTATAATCCCCCTTTGCAGCAATTACAGCTGCAACTCTTTTGGGGTATGTCTCTACCAGCTTTGCACACCTAGAGAGTGAAAAATTTGCCCATTCTCCTTTGCAAAATAGCTCAAGCTCAGTCAAAGCTAGAGCATCTGTGAATAACAATTTTCAAGTCTTTGCACAGATTCTTAATTGGATTTTGTTCTGTAAATTGACCTGTATTTGGCTCCATCCCATCAACTTTGACCAGTTTCCCTGTCCCTGCTGAAGAAAAGCTTCCTTACAACATGATACAGTGTTGTATCTGTGTGGACAGATTTTCCCACCTGAGCTGTGGCTCTCTGCAGCCCCTCCTGATTTACCATGTGCCTCTTAGCTGTTTTTCTGATTAAGGGTCTCCTTGCCCGCACTGTCAGTTTAGCTGAACACCATTGGTAGGTTTGCAGTTGGGCAATACGATTTCCATTTTCCAATGATTGAGTGAACAGTGTTCAAAAACTGTTTTGCACCCTTATTTAATTTTTGTTTGCTTAAACACTCACTTACTCCATCAAACTCACATTTGCGTTGTACTCAAACTGTATGTCCTTTGCATGCTCAATATCAGAACACTCTGCTCGCTGAATTCCGGCCAATAATAAGTTTTTTTTTTTTACATTCTGAAGACCTGTTTCCGATTGACTCCCTTTGATTCCTTATGTGTTCGCTCAATGCGTATGTGGCAGTTTCACAACAGTTACATGAGGTTCCTCAGGGCCTGCGAGCTTCTGAGAAGCCCCGCCCAAAATTAAACGTTTAATTTTTCGCGAGGAAAGATTGAAAACAGTATCACTACCCCAACTTTGTGGTGTATTGCGATGAACGGTACTTACGGCCACTGTGCAACTTTACACGTTTAATTTTGTGCGGGGCTTCTCAGAAGCTCGCAGGCCCTGAGGAACCTCATGTAACTGTTGTGAAACTGCCACATACGCACAGTGAAACTGCGTAGGTGAGATAGGAGTGTTAGATTTTCTTTGTTTGTTGCGTTTATCATGGCATAAGTAGATTATGCATCTATCTTATTTTTATCAGCATATGGTAAATGTCTCTCTCACACAGGCTAAAAACTAAAATACATACTACTGTCTGATCAGAGACAGGCACATGCCAATCTAATTGGGCTATAACTTGAAGTATTAGATAATTAAACCTGCGAACCTGGTTCGAGCTGTTACACAGAGACTTTAAGAACAGAGCGAAAGCTGCAGAGGAATATACTGGATATGTGGGAAGATTGAGCAATAAACCCTTTGACAACAATAAATTCAACACTGTAAACAATGTATTTAATAACAAACTTTAATGTATTTAATATTCAATGTATTTAATAAAATAGGGAAATGTGACTTTTATTTTAATACAAGAGAGTTGAAAGTCCTGTGCAGACAACACATTCTTAAGTGCAATCAATGTTTTTTGTTGGAAGAAAAAAACAAAGAGCGAGAGAATCGTGTGAGAGGATTGTGATCTCAATTCCCACGGAGAAAAATCGTGATTCACATTTTGTCAAGAACTGTGCAGCCTTAGGTTTTTAATTCTCCTTTCACTTCACAATTATGTGACAATTTGTGTTGGTCTATCACATAAAATACATTATGTTTGTGTTTTGTAAAGCACTGTAATATTGGGACATTTCTCATCATAAATAATACAAAATACCTGCCACACAATAAATTTGAGTTATTTAAAAAAAAATCAGTTTTAGTAGAAATTCTGTTCGATTTGTCAACATATAAATAATTATTTTATATTGTAGTATTGTTTCTATTTTTTCTATCTTTATGTTTAAATAAATGTGTCTTTATTCTTTTTTTGTATTATTATTAATCTAGATAGGTTTATAGGAAACTTATTTCAACACCTTTTCTTTTACTTGCCCAGTTATAGTGTCTAGGATAATATTTTTTAATACATTTTCCAAAAAAAGTGGAAATACAAATATAGAATAATAGAATATAGAATAAATACAAATATAGAATAAAGAATAAAAATATACAAAAAAGAATAAAACAAAATACAAAAATCGCCAAATCACACAGAAGTTGTCAAATGTGGTAATGTGCCCCATAAGTGGATATATGGTTAAAAGAAAAATAAAAGTAATAAAGAATCGTTAGTACACACATTTATTTAAAATTGATAAAGTATACACTAAATAGTAAAAGTTAGGTAGTAAATAAGATGGAATAAAATTGTTTCAAATGCATGGATAGCAACAAAAAATGAATAATGTTCACCTCTTTATGAACCCAGGCTCAGGTAAGCTTTTTGAATGGTTTCGCTAATATTTTTGTTTATTCAAATCAAGAAGCACAGTCACTGATAAAAGAACAACAACAAAAAAATTCAAGAATCAGTTATTTTTCTCATCTGACTGAAGCCATATAATTTTGCTGCCTGCACCAATTTTATCTGATTTTAATTGTTGTTTTTTTTTTCTTCACAGGTCAGAATATGCCTCCATAAAGCAGGGAGCTTTTGTAAAGATATATTTTATCCTCCTGATTATTCCTGTGCTCATTTACATCATCTACTTCCTTTTCCAAAAACAAACGATTATACCTCCTCCACGTCCTAAGTGCCCTGACTGTAAAAATAAGGCGACACCTGTCCTGCCATGTGGTGTGCCAGTGGAAAATGATCCAATAGTTAAAGTGAACAATCATAAATCATATATGGTCGGCTCCTATATAGAGCACCGCCATGGAGCGAAAATGATGCGTACAATTGCTATAGTGCTTCGCAGTGAGGACGCACAATATGACTGCTTGCTGTGCTGCAACGGAACGAAGGAATCTGTATCGGCTACACGCGAAATTCATTCAGACCACTTTGGGTTTGAATACGGCACGGCTGATATTACCTGCCAGTTACCTGTAACATGTACAAAACCAACACATGTGGCTATCACTTCACAACCAGTTGAAGAAGATGGATCTTCACAGCACATTCACACCTTCCAACAACCTGTTAGGAATCAAGAGATACCTGAAACATTTCCTTACAAGTTTGCAGTCTGCATTTCTGTCATGTATGAATATAAAAATGTCCTGCAGCTTGTGCAGGCCATGGAGATGTTCAAGATACTCGGTGTCCAGAAGGTAGCTATTTACAAAACTAGCTGTGATTCTAATGTACAGAAAGTGCTGGATTACTACGTCAAGCAAAAGTTTGTAGAACTTATCCCTTGGAACTTATCAAAACACTCAATAAATGCTTCTAGAGGCTGGCTGAAGTCAGTTTCATCAGGGGAACTGCATTATTTTGGGCAGCTTTCGGCACTCAATGACTGTATGTACCGGTACATGTACCAGAGTCGCTATGTAGCTCTGCAGGATTTGGATGAACTTATTCTGCCTATGAATGTAAAAACCTGGACAGAGCTCCTGCCTGACTTGGAAAAGCACTACGATAATATAGGTGCCTTTGAATTTGAGAACAATTATTTTCCACTTTCCCTCAAGGATTCAAACCCTAAATATTTACCAGACTCCTGGCGGAATGCTCCCGGAGTAAACATTTTGGAACATATTGTGAGAATGAGCAATGATCCATCAAAGTTCAATAACTTTAAAGTCATTATTGACCCTCGCCTAGTGTTTCAGGTTACAGTCCATGGCCTTTTGCAGTCTATAAAGGGTAGTGTTAGAGTGGACTCTTATATTGCCCGTATGTATCACATGAGAGAAATTTCAAATGAAATTTTGGAACAAAACAATCAAATACCGGACGCTCATGTTCGGGACTATGCCGACAGTCTGATCCCAGCTGTTTCTAAAGTCCTTCAAGAAGCACTGGGCATTAACTGAAGTACTTTACATAACTAATCATTGATAAGGCAGAATCAGCGGCACGGTGGTGTAGTGGTCAGCACTGTCGCCTTGCACCGCCAGGGTCCGGGTTCGATCCCCGGCCAGGCTCGATTCCCGTCTCTGTGTGCATGGAGTTTGCATGTTCTCCCTGTGCTTGGTGGGTTTCCTCCCACAGTCCAAAGACATGTACGTTAGGTTAATTGGCATTCCCAAATTGCCTGGAGTGTGTGATGCGATTGGTACCCTGTCCAGGGTGTACCCTGCCATGTGCCCTAAGCCTCCTGGGATAGGCTCCAGGCCCCCCGTGACCATGAATACAGGATTATGCGGTATAGATGATGAGTGAGTGATAAGCCAAAGAAATTGTAAAGATTTGCAAAAGAGCCATATATATGTTGTGGTAAGAGTAAAAAGGTATTTTATATGAACATTCCATTACACTGTCTAAAAATAGCAAATGCACTATAATAAATTTGGCTGGAGGGAAGTTTACCTAAATGGTACTGTATAAGAAAGGAAATAGTTGCCCTATTTCCTATTTCCTTCCTAATTATTTCATATATTACTTTTGTAATTCCCGCTTTCCATTTAACATGGTAATTGACACCTGAGGACCCAAGGAATCTAAGCAATATCTCTAAGCATTTGTTTAGCAATGTACAAACATGCTTTGGGACACAAAGTAAATGAACATCCACTGGCACATCTTACAAAAATAAGAATTTTGTGATCGAATCTGTTAAAATTGTTATGACTTTGTCATACAGAGTATTCAAGTAACAAACAAAATTGCAGCCAGTTATAGTTATAATTGTGAAAATTCATATTCAGACACTTTTTTGTTTGTTTGTTTGTTTTTATTTTAAAGATACTTCCAGTGCATATATCCAAATTAAATTTACACATCATCTTTTAACTTCACATATATTCATGAGGGGGAACAAGATAATTAAATATTAACTGCATATCAATCATCTCCATTTCTACATTCCATTCTAAAACTGTCTGCTAAACAATAAAGTCAAAATGCTAAATTATACACATTATATAAAATTATACAAATAAGATCTAATTTGGACGGTATACTATGGTGAGAGGAAAATTCTTTATTTTATGCAAAGAATTAAACTTTTTGTGTTTGGAAAGATTATGTGTATGAAGAAAGACATCATGTGTATAGAGAAGGACCATTGAAATAGAACTGTGACCAAATTTCTGATTTAGAGTGGACATGGGCCTCCATTCCTAGAAACATTTCTGGGGTATTATGCATCATTGAAGGAAATGTTTGAAGTGAAGAACAGCCCAAATAGCAGCAGAAGGCCAATCCCCTAATTAGAATTACATGGAAAATGATTGGTGGATTAAAAAAAAAAATTAAAGATTAAATTCCACACCACGTTGTCATTGACCAGCAGGCCATTGTCTGGCAGTTACTGTATGTGTCAGAAGACATTATATGTGTAAATTTTAAGCAGTATACTCACTGGAATTATATTAATTAATTAGTAAAGCACTGGATTTTTATTATTATTTTTATTTTTTATTTTTTTCAGAAGAAGATATTTTGTATGTGTTACTATAAATAATATGTATAATTTTTACAATGGGCGTTCAAGTCAGCCTGGGACTTTTGATTGTGCAGAACATCAGAACGTAGTTATGAGAGAACCAAGTACAGTACCTTTATTTTTCTACGGTATATAATCCTCTGCTTCACTAATTCATTTATCCCAGCATTTCACTAGTGGATGGATGCCATGAAGGCAGAAAGTTGTCCCAGTACTCCAAAGCCATAATCAGACTGCCTGCTTGTATGTGTATGTGCATGTTGGCGTGTTCACGATTGAGTGTACTAGTGCATCTCAGAAAATAAAAATATTGTGGATTTTTCTTTTGGAATTTCATTCAAAAAGTGAAACTCTCACCCATTCTAGGTTCCTTACACAATATAGTAAAATATTAAGCCTCTTTCATGTTTTGATTTCATTGATTACGGCTTATCTCATGAAAGTCAAAAATCCAACGTCTTAAATATTTAAATTTTTGAAAATACTGAATATAATATATTCTGATATAATATGTTAATTTATGCACTCAGTGTTCAGTTGGAGTTCCTTTAGCACAAATTACTGCATCATGAGGCATGGCATGGAGGCTGTGGCACTGTTTAGGCATTACTAAAGATGAGGTTGCTTTGATTTGTGGGATCGGGTGTTTCTCGTCTTCTTCTTGACAATGACACATAGATTCCCTATGGGGTTCAGGTCTGGTGCATTGCCTGGCAAATCAAGCAAAGTAATATATGGTCAGCAACCAAGATATTTGTGCATGGTGGCTCTTGCTGCCCTGACTCCAGCCTCTCTCTAATCCATGTGAAGCTATTCCAAGTGATGACCTTCTGTGCTTTCCAGTCCTTGTGCAGTAATGATCTGTTGGACAGCTGTTAAGTCGGCGGTCTTCCACATCATTCTGGTTGCATGCACTAAATTAGACTGAGTATATCCTCAGTATTTATGCTGTATGACTAATAATATACTCAAATTCATGAGCTGTAATCTGTAATTATACAAATGAAACAAAACAGGCTTGAAATATTTACATTTGCACGTAACAAATCTAGAATATACTGTACAAGGTTCACTTTTTGAATTGATAAAAAAATATATTTTTAAAAACTTTGAGAAGCACTTGTATATGGGAATGGTTTAAAATGACTCACTCCTTAAAAGAATTGTCAGTAAATTCAGCCATATGTTCATCTGTTTCTGTGTGGATTAATAACACTCTGTACATAAAAGATAAGGTTGAACAACCATGTTCTATTTACTTTAAACTAATTTACTTTATTTCCCCACAAACCACAAGACAAGTACCCCTATACAGTACTTGACCCTTAATTATAATACAAACAAAGAGTTTAACATCACATGTGTCAACCATAATGAACAACAAACAAAAAAGACAGAAACCAAAAAGAAAGGAAAGAGGACATTGACAAATCCATTGTAATAACTCCTATGTGTGTAACTGATGTAATGATAGTATAGACAACAACAAGAACAAATCCTACTGTATTATTATTATTATTATTATTATTATTATTATTATTATTATTAACGTTATTATTAACTGGATTCCTCCAGGCCATTTACTGACAGTGGCGTTTGGAACGGTGGGACATCAGGAGGGGATGCTGCAGGGTACAGGACACACAGCTCCCCTCCACCCAAACCCCCCCTGAGATCTGGTGACTGTGGGGGACATTTTAGTACAGTGAACTCATTGTCATGTTCAAGAAACCAATTTGGAATTATTCGAGCTTTGTGACATGGTGCATTATCCTGCTGGAAGTAGCCATCAGAGGATGGGTACATGGTGGTCATAAAGGGATGGACATGGTCAGAAACAATGCTCAAGTAGGTCGTGGCATTTAAACGATGCCCAATTGGCACTAAGGGGCCTAAAGTGTGCCAAGAAAAGATCCCCCCACACCATTACACCACCACCACCAACCTGCACAGTGGTAACAAGGCATAATGGATTCATGTGCTCATTCTGTTTGGGCCAAATCCTGACTCTACCATTTGAATGTCTCAACAGAAATCGAGACTCATCAGACCAGGCAACATTTTTCCAGTCTTCAACTGTCTTGAAACAACTGTGATTAGAAGAGTCTGATTAGGATAACTTTGAGCAGCTGAGTCATGAATCTACAAGTTTTGTCTATGTGCATAAAGCTTTTAAAGAACTGGTGCTGATTTCAATATTCAATTTTAACAAAAACTTTTTAAAACTATACATTTCAACATTAAAATTTTCCACTTTTTAAAACTATAAACTGTCAACTGCAACGTCTAACTATAAATTGTAGCCTACTTTACGGCTCTCTTATTATATTATATTATATATTTAAAAATAAAAAGTGTGAGTGGACAGAAACCATCAATGCCACTTGTAAGTTTGCCACACACAGGTTTGTTGAAAAACAGTGTTAATGATGAAATGCTGCTTTTAACAAATACTATCAAAAACATTGTGTAATTACAGTATACTTGATTAATTATCATTAATTATCATTAATACTGTGATGTTTTCAGTTCATATAAGCCTCCTCATCAGTGCTCGGGATGATTATTTCAATGTGTGCGCATGGATTATGTCTGCAACTCCAGGGAAACGAGCAATGTGCATGAATGATTCGTGGTGGAGAAGTATATGATTCCGAGCATGAATTAAATTAATTAAACCCTGGCAGCAACTCAACATAGGTCAGTGATGATAAAAAAATACATGTGCTTATATAGAAGACTTGCTGGTGTGCGTTAACAGCCAGGCTTCAGACTTCAAACTGTGTATTTGGCTTTTACGATATGTTAATTATTGATGGGTTGTTCATGAACCATTCGTTCTTTTTGAACGAGTCTTTAATGTGACTCAGAAGCACGTGTAGTAGAGAGTGATTCATTGATTTTTTACTGGGCACGCATGCACAAAGCATTGCAAAACCTCCATATTTTATGTAGGAAAATAAGAAGTTACCTCTCAAGTCTTCTTGTCCGAATCGTTTGTTATTTTGTCACATGACTCCCATAGATGCTATGCAGCGCATTACACAGCAAACAGAATTGAGCGGTTCTTCTCATGAGTCTTCTGGTTTGTTGGGTTTTGGACCGCAAGACATGAGAGGTGAGCTGCTCATTCTGTTTATCATAATATGTCTTTAGCTACATTGTGATATTTTCATTACTGGAACTATAGCCAAAATTTGTGTATGTAGACATGTTTGGGTTCTGTTTATTGAAAAGGTGACATTTTATTTTATTTTTAATAAAAAAAATGAAATGACCTAAATGACTAAAAATATATATATATTTGTTTCAAGATTCAGTTCATTTTGTGCTGAAAAAAAGGATATGTTTCTCTGTACTGCACAATCCTGAGCATCTATATGTTTATAAAAAAAAAGCAAAACAAAAAATGAGTATATGAGATATAAAGTTTGATTTATTATTTATGTATGTCTCTATCTATGCCATTTCCTCGCAACTCCTATCAAATTAGAACACCTCTGTAGGTATCCTAAGTTTTGATGGTAATAGGAGTGATTTCCTATTTTAGGAGTGTTCATAAATTGCTCTTACTCCCAGTCCTACAAGTAGGACCAAAATGGCATTATAATTTTTTCAGTAAGAGTCAGAAGTTTCATAAATAACTTTTATGTCCTACTCTGAGGCAAGAGTACTTTTAGTTGTAAATTAACTTTCAGTGCCTACCAGCAATTCAGGAGTGTTACTTTATAATTAAGAGCCCTGGGCCTATATTTACTAAACATCTCAGAATCACTTGTAGGAATCAGGCTCAAAGTTCATTAAGGACTGAAAAACTTCCTACATCAGAGTAGGACATAGAAAGTTATTTATGAAGTGTCCGACTCTTTTTTTTTCAGCAGGGAATAGGACTACACAGAGGAAAGCATGTGATGTCACTTTTTTTTTCAACACTGAAAGCCGTTAAGTAGGCTGCACATTATAGTTGGTATTGTAGTTTTTGTAGTTTTAAACAGTGGAAAAGCGAAATGGTGAAATCAGTGGCAGTTGTGTGAATGCTTTATGCACATAGACAAAGCTTATAGATGGCTGCATGACGTTATCCTAATCAGACTGCTCCAATCACAACTGTTTCAGACCCTTATAACATTCCACCTCAATTCCATCTCAATTCTATATTAAATTCCATTTCTGTTTATTTTTTGATACTTGTACATAATATATATTCTATACTGTAATTTTTTTATTCTGATTTAAAAATTTATATTCCTTATTTTAATATTTTCTTTTCATACTTTTTTATTATTATATTGTTATTTCCCATTTTTTATTTAAAATGCTCTATTTTTCTGTAGATTTCTTTTGTCAACGACAGTTGTTAAAACATTTTACTGCAAATCATACTGTGTATGTGACAAATAAAATGTTTAGTTAATGTTTAAAAAAAATTTTTTTTTTCATTTTTGTCCAAACGTGTCTTTTTTGAGCTCCGTGTCATTCAGTGTAACTAAAACGTCTCTACTCAGCGCACGTTTCTGCCTGATTTCATGCTGCGTGTGTAGCATGGAATATGTTGTTACACCAGATTATGCATTTTATTTATTTAATTTTACTTTATTTTACTCCTTTTTTGGTATTAGTATTGCAGGGGACTATTAGTTGGAAAAGAAGCTTAGGTTAAAGTAACTGTCCCAGCATGCATGTTGGCTGACGTCATGTACGTGTAAGGGGTGAAACTCGCTGTAAAACCGGAGATCACTCTCTTTCCGGAAATGTTGGTAGTGAAGAGAGGCAATGCAGAGTCAGTGATCCTGATACCAGTGCCTGTACATTTTTTTTGTTTTGTTATTCAGAGAGAAGAGAAAGATGTGAAAAAGGACAATTACATAAAATCATAATAAATCTCCTGTGGTGAAAACCAGCTGTGTGATGAGAAAATTATTGGATTCTAACTAACTAATTTAACTAACTAACTAAATAAATACATTTAAACAAGAAAGAGAGAGAAACACAACGCAGAAGAAGATCCACTACAAACTGGTGCCGTGACCCGGATTTGTGGTTGATGGCTATCAATCACCCGGATTGCTGCGGTGGAGTCTGATCGGTATCGACGAGAACTGGAGGTATGAAGGGAACCTTTTACTGGTTATATGGTCTTGTCATGGAGTTGGACAGATTGAATCGCGCATAGCGGACTACAATTGGACAATCTAGGGAGAATTCAACATCGGAGCCGACAAGTACAGACTCGATCCTCATGGGCTGACACCAATCGGCTTGATAAACTTGACGGATGAGGTATTCCACATCATTGATTGGTTTTGTTTTCAACTAAAGCACTGTAATACCGATAATTAGTGAGTTGCAGTTTTAGGTGATTAATCCGTGATTAATATATAATATTAATGACTAAGGTAATTAATAGGTGGGTAAATGACAGTTAGACCTGTAGATTGATTGTCATTGATTGGAATTGTTTTGTTTACCTTTTTATGTTTAGAGAGTACTTTCTGATACTTAAAGACAATGGCTGCTAAACAAGGTGCTATTGGATGGGACACAACATTTACAGCCGGTAGAGGGCGGGGCATGTCAACCAATACACCTAGTAAACCAATGTTATTTGAGGACCCCGAATATTGTAGTACTGGCCGGGGTAGATCAATGGTTGCTTCTGCCACTGACCGTGAAATGTGTGGTAGTCCATTCACTAGGGAAAATGACAGTGGGTACTCCCCTGGGGAGTCAGAATTGTCCGGTCAGATGGGGAATCTCATAAGACAAATTGGTAGTGAGATTGGACAGTCAATCAGAGACAGCATGATGAGGATGAAATTTGATGAATGTTCAAATTCCCAATCAGCTAGAAAGTTTCAAGAAGGTGCCAGTGGTCATGTTCCCGAGCAGTTAAATTCCACTGTCATTGATGCATCAAAAATGAAATTAATCCTGAAAGCTGAGACGGCTGCACCACCATACTTTAGAGGAGATGGTTCAGACAGGAACTCAATCATGGAATGGGAGGACATCATGAGGGTTTACTTGAGCAAACTTGATGTGACTGATTCAGAAATGGTTGATGAAGTCATGAATAGAGTAATGGGGCGGGCTAGAGATGTAATGAGAGTCTGGCTTCGTAATGGTTCAACAACTCCTACCGTTGATTCTGTATTCTCTGTTTTGAAGCAGCACTTCGGGGAGCAGAGTAGTTCAGGTATCCCTTTGGCGGACTTCTATTCTGTGAGACCATATCCCAGAGAGAGCGCGTGGGATTATTGGATAAGACTAAATAAGGCAGCGGATGTAGCTGAACAAAGTTTAAAATGGGAAGGTAGGACTTTGGATAACAGGAACAAAGAGTTAGCAGTTATGTTCATTTGTCACTGTCCTGACAGAGAGTTAGCTTTTGTTTTCAAGAGTAAACCGGTACAATCATGGACAGCCTCAGAGGTGCAAGCCCAACTGGATGAGTGGTTGAGAGAACGAAAATTCACCAATCAAGCTGTCAAACAATTTGCAGCAGTTGTTTCGGAGCAGGAAGTTGATGTGACTTCCTCAGACCCGAAGGTGATGTGATGATGAGAAGGCCTTGGATAAAGTACTGGCTTTGCTAGAAAAAGCTTTAGTGTGCAACACTCAGTCTCTGCGGAGTCCCTGTCTTAAACAAACAGGAAACAAAAATCGAGAATGCAAGGTCTGTCAAAGTACTGAGCACAGCACAAGTGCTCATTGTAGGATGTATAACTTGTGTTTCAAGTGTTTGGCCGCAGGGCACATGAGCTACAACTGTGACAAAGTTAAATCAAGGGGGAGTTCTGGTCGACAAGATGGAGGAGCGCAGCAGGGAAACTAGATGGCTCCCTTCGGGCAGGGGACGAGGTGGGGCTATGTTGTAATTCCTCTGGTGAGACTGATATTGAGTCAGTCTTTTCTTTACTCTGTAAGAGTGTTGGCGAAACAAAGACCGTGATTTTGCAAAACAGCGTGCAAGTTGGTCGAAGTAATAGTCTGTTTTATGTGAGTGTCTTATTGCAGGACAAAGTTGAACTTCAGGGGATGATGGACAGTGGCTCTATGGCCACCACCCTAAGTGTTGATGTAGTTCCTCAACTCAGACAAGAGGGGGTGCTGGACCAGGATATCCAGAGTTCTTCAGACATTGTGTTGGTGGGTTGTGGTGGAAAACAAACTACCCCTGACGGTATATGTAACCTGAAGCTTGAGGTTTTTGGGGTTAGTTTCAGCGTTCCTGTTCTAATCGTGAGGGGTCAGAAGGATCCAATCATACTTGGAACTAATGTTTTGAAACCTTTAATAAGCCAGATGAAGCAGTCAGATCACTTTTGGAGGGTGGTGAATCGTCCTGACTCAGCTATACACACTGAAAATAGCCAATTTCTCTGCATGCTGTCATGTATAGAGAGATGGAGGGGTGATTCAATTCCTGATAAGGTGGGTACATTAAGACTGAGGTCATCTGTGACCCTCCAGCCTATGAGTGAACACCTTGTCTGGGGTCGTCTGCCAAAAGGGTCAGCAGTGTCAGTAGGGAGCACTATAGTCATCGAACCAAGTACTTCACGATGTGTACATAGGACTATGTTGGTTGGAAGAGTGGTGTCACCTTTGTGGGGCGATGGCTGGCTTCCGGTAAAAATCATCAATCCCACTAACACCGAAATTGTGCTGAGAAAGAACGCTAAGGTGGCCGACGTGTACCCTTGTGTGGCTCTGGAGGACCTCACGCAAAGCACTACTGTGAAAATCTGTCAAAATTCAGGCACCGTACAAGCTAATAGGTTGGGTGATAGCAGGTTGCATGATTTGGGGTTAAGTGATCTGAATGTAAAGGATTGTGAGGTGTCTTACTTTTGGAAAAACAAGCTCATTGACCTGGTGGAAAAGTATGAGGGTGTATTTTCTCGACACAGCCTGGATTGTGGTGAGGCCAAAGGTTTTTGTCATCGCATCAGAGTTACAGATGACAGGCCCTTTCGTCTCCCATATCGCCGCCTGTCCCCTGCACACTACGTGAAGTTAAAGGAGACTTTAGATGAAATGGAAGAGAAAGAAATTATAAGGAAGTCAAGCAGTGAGTTTGCGTCGCCATTAGTATTGGTGTGGAAAAAAATGGCGATTTATGGGTATGCACAGACTTCCGATGGCTGAATGCACGGACCATAAAAGATGCTCATCCACTTCCTCATCAAGCAGATGTGCTGGCAGCATTGGGTGGAAATGCATACTTTAGTACGATGGATCTGACTTCAGGGTACTACAACATTCCACTACATGAAGACGATAAGAAATTCACTGCATTCTGTTCGCCCGTGGGGCTCCATGAATATAACAGATTACCTCAAGGACTGTGTAACAGTCCAGCCACCTTTATGAGAATGATGTTGACCGTGTTTGGTGACCAGAACTTCCTGAGCCTTTTGTGTTACCTGGACGATTTGTTGGTTTTTGGGAAGACCGAAGAGGAGAGCTTGGAAAGGCTTGAGATGGTGTTTCAGCGCCTGAAAGAGCATAATTTGAAACTGTCTCCTTCAAAGTGCAAATTTTTGAGAAAGTCTGTAAAATTCTTGGGTCATATTGTGTCTGAAGAAGGGGTTGCCAGTGATCCAGCTAAAATTGAAGCGATTGTGAGTGTATGTGAGAAGGATTTGATGGAGACAGATGGCGTTACGCCATCAGCGAGTAAGATCAGGTCGTTTCTAGGTATGGTGGTTTACTACCAGCATTTTATAGAGAATTGTTCTTTGGTGGCTAAGCCCTTGTTTCAGCTTTTGACAGGACAGAAAAGACCTAGAAAGGGGAGAGGAGTGAAGCGCTTAAAAGGAAGTCGGACTCTTTCGCCAACAGATTGGACTTGTGACTGCAGGATGGCTCTGACAGAATTAAAGACTGCCTTGGTGAGTCAGGTTTTGCTTGCTCATCCAGATTTTTCGAAGCCTTTTCTGCTGTCGGTGGATGCCTCCACTAGGGGACTGGGGGCTGTTCTGTCGCAGGTTCAGGAAGGGGTTATTGTTGCAAGGCCGATTGCATTTGCATCAAAATCTTTGAATCATGCCCAGTCAAAATATCCAGCGCACAGACTTGAATTTTTAGCAATGAAGTGGGCCATTTGCGACAAATTCAGTCACTGGCTCCGGGGATACAGGTTCACTGTGTGGACCGATAATAACCCACTTAAATACATCCTCACAAAACCTAAGCTGGATGCATGTGAGCAGCGGTGGGTGGCCAAGTTGGCTCCTTACGATTTTGATATTCAGTACATCCCTGGACCGAGAAATGTAGTAGCGGATGCATTGAGCAGACAGCCGTTCGCAACATCGAGGATTTTGCACCGATTGACTAGGACACCCTATGACATTTTGCTGAATGAGGCTAAGTCTGTTGCTATCGAACAAGTGCAGGACATGTTTCATCTTTCGTGTGAACGAAAACCGTGGGAGGGAACATCATTGGCTGGACCCTCAGAGCAAACAAGTTGTGTTGAAAATGTGTATGTAGGGTCTACTCACTTGACTGGGTCAGTCTCTCATCAAGAATTGTCAGCTGTTTTTCGATCGCACCAGGAGTGGGAGCATGGTGCAGTAATAAGAAGTATGGCATATGTGCAGCAATTGGAGAGCTTGGTCGACCTTGAGCCAAATCAATTTCATAGTCTTACCCATGATGAATTGCTGGAAAAGCAGAGTCAAGACCCGACAATTGACAGAGTAAAATTCTTTGTGGAGAGAGGGCGACGACCCTCTCGCAGAGAAAAAGTGTTTGAGTCCAAGCGGACTGTGAAAATTCTACGGCAATGGGGCAAACTTGTCTTGAGGTTGGGGGTTCTTTACCGGGTCTCGAAGAACCCGGTGTCCAAGAAAAAGACTTATCAGTTTGTTGTACCAACAATACTTCAACGTACTGTTCTGAAGGGGGTACATGATAACGCTGGTCATCAGGGTCAGCATCGAACTCTCTGGTTGGCTAGGCAGCGGTTTTTCTGGGAGTCTATGGAGGGTGACATAAAGAAATATGTTAATGAGTGTGAGAGGTGCATTTTGAGTAAAAGACCTGAGCCCGAAGCCAGGGCTCCTCTTGTATCGATTCATACGAGTGCTCCACTAGAAATGGTGTGTTTGGACTTTTGGTCAGCAGAGGATGCTAACAACAAGTCAGTGGACGTGTTGGTGGTCACTGATCATTTCACAAAGTTTGCTTGTGCCTATGTGTGTCCAAACCAAACTGCAGAAGCAGTCGCGCGTACTTTGTGGAACAAGTTCTTTTGCATTTATGGGTTCCCGGGTCGTGTACATTCCGACAGGGGTGCGAGTTTTGAGAGCTCTCTAATGGCCGAACTGTTGAGATTGTCTGGCATAGGAAAATCGCACACCACCCCGTATCATCCTATGGGCAATGGCCAAACAGAGAGATTTAATCGTACCCTGGGTGACATGATCCGTTCACTACCTCCGAGATCCAAAGTTAAGTGGCCGCAGATGTTGAACACCCTTACCTTAGCATACAATTGCACAAGACATGAGACCACTGGGTTTCCTCCATTCTTCTTGATGTTTGGCCGAATGCCAAGACTACCTGTGGATGTTCTGTTCGAAAGTGTCATATTGGATAATGATACTGTTGATGTTCACAGGTATGTTCAGTCGCTTAAGAAAGACTTGAGGGAGGCGATGTTGATTGTGCAAGAGCATGCAAAGCACCAACAGACTAAACAAGCGAAATATTACAACAGGAAGGAAAAAGGCCAGCCTATTGAGGTGGGTGACAGAGTACTCCTGTCAAATAAGGGGGAACGGGGAAAAAGGAAGTTAGCAGACAGATGGGAGAGGGTAGTGTATGTGGTTGTGGGTAAGAGCATCGCACTGAACACATATAAGATAAGAAACCCTCGCACTGGTCAAATTAAGACAGTACACCGTAATTTGTTGATGCCTGTCAACTTCTTGCCGATGGCCGCCTGGAACAGTGAGGAGAGCGATAATGAGAGTGTTGGGAATTCCACAAACAGTGGTCCTTGTGGTGAAGGTGACCA